>LPNX010540875.1:376196-465593 GCA_001517045.1 Pseudotsuga menziesii | reverse complement strand
GATATGGGTAGTCAAATGTTAGAAAGCTGACATTATGTAAAAAACCAATCCACATTTCAGGCATATGATGTATGGAGTGGTCACCTTTCCTCAACATTTCATGGTGATTATGATTTTATAAATTGTCGTTCATTCAACTCTCAGGATCAAGTAGATCTCTTGAATTAAATGTTGTTGTGAGATTTTATAGCTTATAAATTTACTCCAGTTGTTGTATATGACTCTATGTATGTCTGGGACATTCAGAATGAATAGGTCGATGGATTCACATGGTATTGTTGAGTATTGATATTCTTCTAGAAATTACAATCCCTTTATATAGTCAGATGTGTTTTTTATTGTGTCAAAGGATTGTTAAATATGGAATTCTGATCAAGATGAGGGTCCAACTTGCATATTTTGATCACAATTTCCTCTTTCTTCCATTTTGATGATTATATTGGTTGTTACATTTGGATCCCTCATTCACTATGTATCTTAAAATGTTGGCATTCACCTATCTATGAAAATAATTGCTAAATTTTATTGCACTTTGTGTTAATTCTAGCACAATCATTGCATTTGAAGGTTTGACTATGCATGTTACAGGTGGGCACTCTCACTAGTATCCCAATCCAAACTTTGCATTGTCCATCAAATTCTATGCAAGTTGGGATTATACTTGTGTTTGTTTTATATATTTCTAGGCTTTTGGAACATTGAATATCTATTAGACATGATGTTTTTGATTCTTATAGACTATTTTAGTTTGAATCCATCAAACATTAGCTTGGGAGTTGTTGGATTGATTATTCTATTAAAAAACACAATTATAGGTTAAAAATTGACAAAAAAAAGAATGCTTTGGGTGATTGAATTACCTTGTTGGATGAAAATTCACCAGTGAAATCTCCTCTCCTCAACCTAAATCAACTCCTCCAACAATCCCAAGCAGTTAACTTGCTCCAAAACGCTCCAATTGGCCTTCGTTTTCGCGTTCTTGATTGTTAAAATGGGCCGCGGGTTTCGAGCCTGTGTATTTAATTTTTTTTTTGTTTTACAAATCGCGTACGCGTTTTATAACTACATATCGCGAGCGCATTTTGTAGTTATGTAACGCGTACGCGATATGGCTTCCTATCCTACATGTCCCATGACATGTCAGGCTCGGGTTGAACCATAGCAAGTGCTATGTAGCAAAAACGCGTTGTATTTTTTGGTAACGTGATCTTGTTTTTGAAAACTAGGATTGCATCTAAAAGGTCCCTAATCTTCTTGCACTGACCCAAATCCATAATATCTTATCACATAAAAACAAAATAAAATATGTCCAAACACAATACTACAAACATCCAATTACTACATCCCTACCATCCTCCTTTCACTTAACAAGAATATCACCACCAAATTCAACTTAAAAATGATTTGCCTATAATGGTAGTTAATTCTATAGTAGAATTTAGAGAACTTTGGATTGCAACCTTAGTACAATTAATTGTATGTTCAAGTGTATCATACTTTATTTTAAAGTTTTACTTCCCAATTTTTTTTTCCAAAGAAAAAAATCGTAAATAGCTTTATTTACATTCACCAGATGGCCAAAAAGACCATTAACATCAAAATGTATCAACCAACAAGCTGATAATTACAAACATGAAAACTCTATAAAGAGCTCAGTAAACCAACAACATAAACACCCATATCACCAGGGCCATACAGCCATAAAACAACCATTTCAGTAAATTATTCAGAGACATACATCCTCATCAAAATAAACCAGATATAAAATCTATTCAAAGACCACTCCATCAACTGATTGACAACTCAAAAACTGAAATCAAAGCTGAGTGCATACTCTGCACTTCCAGAAAATCATCAAAGTTTATCTCTTCAAAAAAAAAACCAACTCTATGAGCTATAATACCAAATGACATAAAGTCATATAAGAACTTCTGAAACTTCAAAAACAGCAAAGTATTTCTTTTACAGCCAGTTCCATCCAAAAAACTAAAGCAGTTCAAAACTAAGTCCCACTGAAATATGCTTTGAATTAAAACATGAGTTTCAAACCCAAAGTCCCACAGAAATTTGCTCTGATTTAAAAAACTTGAAAGGTTTCCACTTCAGTATCTGGACGATGTTCCAAAATAGACCAGTAACCTTCCAAAATCCTTCCTCCAACTTTTGCTAAAGCATCTGCAGCTGAATTTCGTTCCCGATATATATGTCTAAAGGAAACAGTATCAAAACAATCAACTATGTTGTTAGCATCCCTAAGAATCATGGCAAGTTCGATATTCAATAATCAAAACTTACTAGCAACCCAATTAATGACTAACGGAGAATCACCAAAGATCTAAATTTTATCCAGCGATTGCCTTCGAGCCAAAATAAGAAATAGCTTGAGGGCACATAATTCTGCAAAATTATTAGTACCCAAACCTAATCCGGATTTGAAGGAAAAATAATGAACATCTGATAAAAAAAGCATACCTCCAGCTCCACAGTAAGTTGGATCTCTTGCTGCAGAACCATCAAAATAACCCCATGCAAAATTTTTGTCAATTACTTCCACCAGAATGTTACGAATAGAAAGCATAGTCTGCTTCTGAGGGATATTCTTCATCATTCCCAAACTGAAACTAGATACCTGTGCTGGAGATAAGGATAAATCTTCGAAACAAGACAAATTTCTGACCTTCTAGATGAACCAAAAAACAATGATAGCTAATGGTTTAAAATTTTCCACATCCATATTCAAAAACCAATTTTTGAAACAGGCATTCACAGAATCTCCATTCCAGAGATTGTTGAGTTTCATATTATCCTCAATCATTAACCAAACAACCTGAGTGAAAGGACACTCCACACCGATATGATAGTTGGTTTCACATTCTAGTTTACACAAATAGCATCGACCAGGTCCTTCACGACCTTTCAATAAAAGAACATCCCAAGTCAAAGCTTTACCAGACAAGAGAAACCAAGTAAAAAGTTTAGCTTTAAGAGGGCATAACAGCTTCCATAAAACTTTCGACCACTAGAGATGTTCCATTTCTCTATGCATGAGTTGAGCATAGCCTTCTTTAGGTGAATACTTGCCATATTTAGATAAATTCCAGACAAGGACATCATCATCATTAGAAATCCTGACATGACTGGATTTGAGAATGGATAAATAACCATTCCAGACATCAATCTCTAAGGGATCAACAAAACCAATAAACTCAGCAGAATACCATCGTTGAGGCATCAGAATAGACACATCATGAAATCCAATATCAGATAAACAGAAAAAACCAGCCAAATGCAATTTCTCCAACATAGAAAAAGGTAAAACATGTCTCCATTTACATCCTATCCAAGGATCTAAACCGATGCGAATAACAGTACCATTACCTATCTTCCATACCAAAAAATTCCCAATAATATCAAAATCCCAGAGGACAGCTTTCCAACATATTGAGATATTCTCTTTTTCCTTGACAAGAGATCTAATCCATTCTAGAATATTCAATGGCTGAATATATTTCTGAAAAGCAATCTTTATCCATAAACCCTTACCAAGAATGATGTTCCAAACATTTTTTGCTACAAGAGTTAGCAAAAACGAGAGGAACTTTAATCCCCCAACCCCCCATAGACTTAGGATTAGCCAACATCTTCCAAGATGTCCAAGGTAAGCCAAGAGCATTCAGTTTACCAGACCAGAGAAATTTGAAACACAGCTTTCTGATTATTTCAATAATCCCCAAGGGTATCCAAAAATGCATCCAATAGATAGGGATGGCTTCGAAAACAGCTTTAATCAGTATCAACTTACCTCCCTTAGATAACCAACGATAGCTCCAATTGTTAATCATGTTCTCAACCTTAATAATCAACCAATCCCAATCTTTTAAAAGATATCTGCACGGTTTGAGATGAAACCCAAGATATTTCATACCATTAACAATTCTGTCAACAGGAAAAGTGAAAATATTTTGTAAAGTAACAACCTCAGCTTCTTCCATACATGAATAATATAAAGTAGATTTGTCATTCTTAATCTTCATCCCAGATGCCTTACAGAATAATAATAAAATCTCATATAAAGTTGAAAGAGGTTGTTCAGAGCCATCATTGACCATAACTATATCATCCACAAAAAGAACATGAGATAATACTATATCATTTCCAAAGGATAAACCATGATAAGGCTCATTTGCTATGGCAAACAGGATGGCCCTGCTTAAACCTTCCACCACCACAAGGAACAATAAAGGTGCCAGTGGGCATCCTTGTCTAAGTCCCCTACCAGCTTTAAAGAAGGTGGTTGCTACTCCATTAATCAACAAAGAGAAGGATACAGAGGACAAACTACTCATGACCCAAGATATAAAATTCCTAGAAAAACCTAGTTTGGAAAGGATTACCCGAAGATAGCTCCAACTTACACGGTCATAAGATTTGGATAAATCAACCTTAATCATAAAATCCTTTAAGGATTTACAATGCATAGTGTGCATACCTTCCTGAATGACCCCCACAGCGTCATGAATCTGCCTACCCGGTAAAAACCCAGGCTGTTCATCAGATATACTCCTACCCAAAACATTTCTGATCCGGATGGAAATAATCTTACCAATTATTTTGTACACAAAATTACACAATGAGATCGGTTGGAAATCCTCAAAAAATAATGGAAGATCAATCTTTGGGATGAGCGCAAGAAAAGTTGAGTTGAAGACCGCTGGAATCTTACCACTGATCCGGGAGAGCTCGATAACTCTCAAAAGATCCTCTCCCAAGACATCAAAAAGACATCTATAAACCTCAACAGGTATTCCATCAGGTCTCGGGCTCTTGTCATTTTTGCAAATGGATAGGATATACTTAAGATCATGCATATTAACAGGTTTCATAAGTTCACTGTTATCCTCCTCCGAAACAGAGGAAGGAAAAAAACCTGCACTATGCACGATTTCTGGAAGATGAAGATCTGCTTCTTCCTTGAACAACTCTTCAAAATGTTGTATCCCAGCCTCAGCAATAGCCTCAACACCTTCAACTAGATTACCAGAATCATCATGAATTTTCCAGATAGTATTAATATTTTTCCTATGAGTAGCAAATTTATGGAAGAAAGGGGTATTATCATCACCACAAAGAAGCCATAAAGCCCTAATTTTTTGCCTAGCCTCCTTTTCCCGAAAGCATAAAATAGTTCTCTTACGAGATTCAAGCTCAACCAATGCCAATTTATCCTCCTCAGAAGAAAAACCGATGTTAGCCCTATCAAAAAACCTCATCAAATCATTTTCAATATCCACAAGGTCCTTAATATCCTAAACTTTTTTCTTCAGGGACCATTCAATAGATAAATATTTGATTCTTTTAAGATTCATAACAAACTGGGATGCAGGGGATACCTCAGACAAAGCATCATAAACCACCCAGGAATCTTTTAAAATCTCAACCAACTCATCATGCTCTAACCAACAAGCATTAAACTTGAAGGGACAATGTTTCTTAGAAGTATTAGAAGATAATTGTAAAAACACGGGTTGATGATCCGAATCTCCCCCACTCCCTATCCATTGCTTAAAAATAAAATCCCTATCTAGGAAATCAGCGGATAAAAAAAGTATGTCCAGTCTTTTACAAATACACTCAGTTCCAACTCTCCTATTAGAACAGGTTGGGATGGATTCCATAGGGGCAATGTCAACAAGACCTAACCCATCCAAAAGATTGGTAAAGAAACTAGATAAAGCATCCACACGAGCATTAACCCCCCAAATTTCTAACAAGTCCAAGGAGAAATTAAGATCTCCCCCGAAAACCAGATAAGTGCTTTTGAGGCATTCCATACCCAAAAGATGAGTCCAGAAGAGTTCCCTATCTAGATAAGGCCCATAAAGATTTAAAAAGTTTATATCCAACTGCAATTCAATGGAATGCAGAACAACACAAAGACCCGAAGACATGGCCCAAGCATTCATCAAAATAAAATTACGAATCCTCCAGACCAAAACTAAACCACCCGATCTGCCCTTAGCATCAATAGATACAAACTGCCAACCTTTTAACAGTATTTCCATATCCTTGATCAAAATATCACCTACACACATAGTTTCTTGCAAAAAAATAACATCTAAAGACTGTTTTTCAATCAACCTTTTCACAGCTGGTTTTTTAGGAAGACTAGCCAAACCCCTGCAATTTAAGGTCATAAGGATCATAAGGGTAACTTCGAAGAGGCATACAAAGCTCTAAGTGCCTCAGAACCATCCTTCATAGATTGGTTAGATTTTACCAAAACCCCAAACCGACCCTTAATTGACTGATTAAACTTAATAGAAACACAACCTGGTCCTAATCCATCAATAATAGATTTTGAAACAGACCGAAGAAAATACCCCTTGCGTACACCAGATAAAGCCTTAGACGGAGAAACAAAACCAAGGTCTCTTAAAGCTTCCTTTTGATCAGGTTTAAAAGATGAATCCAAAGCAGAAACCTTATCATTCTTAATACCCCCAAGATCCTCAACCAAATTGTTAAAACACAAAGGTTTAAGGTTAGATAAAAAGGATTGTGACCCTATATCCTTATCATCTACCAAAGGAGGGGATAAGTTTAAATCCTTCGGTCTCTCTTCAAGCATCTTGCCCTCAATTGCTTCCAGATTAGACCCACTTTTTTTTACCCTCCAAATTTTTTTAACAGATACAGGATTCTGATTGAAGGGAAGTGAACAATCATTTGCCAAATGACCATAAGCATGGCACCTGTAACACCTAAAGGGAATCCCCATATATTCCAATGGCTGTTTGAATTCAGTGCTTCCTTTTTTAACTACAAGATCAGCAGGCAACCCAGATCAAAAATCTAACAGAACTAAAACTCGACCCATACAACAAACCCGAGTTTGAAGATAAGAAAAATCAGTTTCTAAATGGGTACCAAGAGTATTACCCACCAATTTAAAGAAGTCACCAGACCAATATTCGAAAGGTATATTAGTGAGTTTAACCCAAATAGGGATATGATCATACCTCTCAATACGTGGATCAAATAGAGGCGTCCACCTTTTGATCAAAAGCCCAACATTGTCCCACCTCCAGACACCAGCCAGAATCAGGTTAGCATCTTCCGCAGTGATGAATTTGAAGGCAATAAATCCTCTCGGAAAAAGAAAAATCGCAGAAGGCACACTAACAACCTCTTTCCATACCTTCCCATCCCATCCATTCAAGCTATCATAATTGAACTTACGACCTCCAAACCTCCCAACCAAAGTCAAAGCATTAGTGAGTACAATATCATTTAAGCCCACGTCCTCACCCACTGTCATCAGAACCGGCTTTAACAGCTGCTTAATAGGCTCATGGGATCTCTTTTTAAAACCACCAGACTCTTTCAACTCCAGCGCATCGGCAGCTGACAGGGATTCCAAAACCCGTACAGAATTCCCCAATGATTTCTCATCTGCAACTGACTGAGTATCCAGAACCCAAACAGAATTCCCCACTGTGGGCTTAACCAATTCATTGGAAACTGGGCAACCCAAATCTCCTAACGGACCCCTTCTAGAGCCCACAGACTTAATAGTATCCCCAAAAAAATCCAGGTTAACAGATTTCACCGAATCAACCAAAACATCACCACCAAGACTGGTAATGTGTTCAAAGCCCCTATCATCAACAGGAAGAGCCCCCGACACAGAATCCCTCTGGCCAGAAATCAATTCAGAAGGTAAAACTGGAAGCAACGAAAGTGAGCCAGATACATACCCAGAATCCTTAATATCGAAGCCTGCGGCCATAGCAGGCTTAACACGAACTAGTGAAGAGCCCTCAGATGCCCCACAAAGCAATGGCCACCCATTTCCTCTAGACTTAGAAAATCACCCCAATGCCAATGAACCTGGAAAAAAATCAGACCTCACTCCTTGCACAACACCCCCATCCAAGCAAGAAAAAACAGGTACCGCTGTCCTCTTTGGATCACCCATGATCCCCGACAAACAAGAATGAAACTCAGAAACCCCTGCAACTTCATCTTTACCATCAGTATAAAACTTCAAATTCCCTGGCGAAGACAAAACACGGTCCTGAGAAATATCCTCACTAATCACACAATGCCCAGGACAAGCCAAACCTCCGTCCAAAACTTCCTCAGCATGTAATCTTGCAAATGTCGATGGACAGAATTCAAAACAAAACCTCCTACTAGCCCCCACTCCACTATCCAAACAAGAAAGATCAAGATTAGAACCAGCCTCAGCCTCACTCTTCAGAGGAGCACCCATGACCTCCGGGGAAAACAAAACAGGAGAATGAACCATCGAAACCCTCACTTCTTCGACTTTACCTCCATTTAAGCGCTCTGTCACCCCCGACGGGGTACATGCAAGACTTTTCATTGAACAGAGGGACATAATTACATGGCCAGCGTGTCGAATCCAAAGTATAGTAACAATCAATGAGTGGGATATCACAATAACGTCGATAATCTCCCCAATAAAAATGAGGGTACAAGTCGAAAGAAAATCCAAACAAGCAGTAAAAGATATAACTGTCACCAAAAACTCCTGACCAGACACCACACCAGCCGACTACAAAATGTCACCCCAACTAGACTGCAAGGATTAAAGACCTGTACTCACCTCAGATCTGGAATATCAAAAACTTCATCCGGTTCAATCTTCAACATTCAATGAGTATGTTCTATATTCAAGAAACGTCAAGTCATCTGCCTCCGCCTCCTTATAACAATCATATTTTACCCTACTTCCCAATTAGCATGTAGACAGAAAATTACGGTGAATTTATTACCATTACTTTTTATTTGATTCATTGTATCGAAGTACACAAGATGAATATGTAACATTTTTTAATTAATTTCATAACATCTTCTTAATTAATTTTATGATAAGGAACATGTCTTTAATTTTTATTGTTCCAACAATTTTACTAATATATCATTTTAAATAGTATGGTATCATTCAATAACAAAAATCCGCATTTATAGATAATAACGAAATAATTATTTCAATACTCATCAACAACTAAATTATAATATAAAAAATACCATTATATAAACATCATATACATATCCTATCATTTTTAAATTGAGATATAAGCCTTACAATAACATGCATCTTTTTAAATTAAGACATAAACCTTACAATAACTTGTATCCTTTTTAAATTCAGACATAAACAATAACTTGTGTTGAATATGCATAATTACCTTGAAAAAATAGAAACTAGTTACTTTTCTGTGATTTGTTTTTATTATTTAATTTTTAGTATAAAATTTAATATTAATAAAAATTATAAATAAATATATTTTTAATAATTAAATTATAATATTTATTTTTTATTTGTAATTTTTAATTATATAATAAACATATTTTTTATATTGAAATTTAAAAAGTCATCAATTGTGAAATGAAAACACCTTTTACACAAGAATGTTTGAGGCATGTGCATATAGCACTTCCCTCAAATGAATAACTCAATTGTGGCGAGTTTCGCCTCGAGGAAGTAACATTTCCCAAGAAAATATTTTATTTTGGTTTTTTTTTTAAATATTCATTTTATTATGTTTAATAACAAAATATATTATATAGAGACTATTTAGATTAGCCTTGTCTAATCTATTGTACTCCTTGCAAATAACAGATAGATATGTTTGTATATATATGATCTGTCCAAATAAATATTAGCAAACCACATAAGGATAAATAATAATAATAAAATATTATGACTCTACAGTAGTCATATGACATCCTATTTTCCCAACATTACGTATAATATTCGATTAAATAATTTGGCATTGAAGCATATTGTAATACTTCATGAATTAATAATTATTATTAATTTTGCTGGAAAAATATTTGATTTATTATTTTAATATTTTTATTATTTTTGACAGAGAAGTAAAGAATAAACATTTTGTAATAAAAACATTTTTATTTAATAAAATATACTGAAGGGGACACAAGTGAATATAGTTGTTGAAAAGTGTTTGTTGACCTATAAGAGGAAAAAGACAAGTGGCAGAAACCACTGAGTGAGAACTCAAGATGTAGGAGGCATCATCCCCAAAAATTAAGTCACAACTCCTAGTGGAGTGCTAAAGAACATGAGGCTCATAAATGACCAAGTCCTAGGAAAAATTCTATATAATAGTATGTCCATAAGCATCAAGAGGTTAGCATTGGACAAGGATTAACATCTGTGAAATGCAAGAGATGGTGCATTGAAATATTTTTCTCTTGTGGTTCAACGAACAGGCTCGGGGGTTCTGGAGCAAGTAGCTTCGCTGCTCTGGGAGTTAGTTGGGAGGAACAGCGTCTCCACTTTTTTTTTATGGCGTTGGTACCAAGTTTATACTTTATATTTTTAATATTGTAGAATATGGTTAAATCCTAGATCTGAAGTAGGTTAATGTAAATTCTAATTGTTTTCAATTAGCTTACTGTTGTTATACTTGTATCATGTACCTAACGGAATGAAATCGTCTATTTCTAATATGCACAGTATAATCCTATATTCGACTGTATATTTCCTATTTGCATTGTTTTCCTAAATATTTCCTTAATCTGCATTTACGGAATTAAAGTGTCAACTGAATCTATGATTTTTATTTATAAAATAGATGGAGTTAATTTACGATCAAGGTAAATAGGGATATCATTCAAAATTTATGATCAAGGTAAATAGGGATATCATTCACTAGTTATTATAACAAAATTGCAGTCGGAGCATGGGAACAAATAATATCGAATATTACAGTCAATTAATTCTCTATGTAAAACTTAGTCCAAAATGTTATAAGTTGGACGACGCGGCTATCAATTTGTAAGTCACAACTTTCTATGGATTTATATTTTATTAAAATAAACTAGAGGTTGTCTCTTAAACCCTTGTACAAATCGAGACTATTTAGATTGGGATCTTTGGTGATCAATTTAAATATCTGTAGATGTTTTAATCATAGAACCCATCAATAAAATAATTATAACTTATTCAACTAATCAATTATGGATCTACAAATATCCTATCTAATATTACACTATCAGTTAACAACCGGATTTATGTGGACCGTTGTAATCCACATTACAGTGTAAATCAAGATGGCCCAACTATTTGCAACAACGAATCTTTATTTCTCATCCCTGGTAAGAAGCCCATCATGGATGGTCCTCGAGTGTTAATAAAGTTTAGTAATCAGATCTAAAAGAATCTTACCAACTTACTCAGGACAGTAAGCCCATCGAAGGATAGCAACCATTGATTGAAACAAAGAAGTATACAAGTTTAACTACGGTATAATTCATGACAAGATTTCCATCACAAATTCAAATTATCCCTTAGACTGTATTCAAAATTCTTAAGTGCAGAAAGAAGGTTTGTGGAAGCATATTTCCATAAAGATAAAAAGCAATCCGCAATCCGCAATTGCGAAGGGATATTTCTAAAAGTTAAAATACGTCCCGCAATCCGCAATCCACGATTGCGGAAGGTTAATTGTGCAGGGATGCTTTTAAAAAGTTAAACTTGCATCCTGTAATTCACAATCCGCAATTGCGAAAGGTTAATAGCAGAGGGATATTTCTAAAAAGTTAAAATATGTCTCGCAATCCGCAATCTACAATTGCGGAAGGTTAATTGTAGAGGGATACTTCTAAAAAGCTAAAATATGTCCCACAATCTGCAATCCGCAATTGCGGAAGGAAATTTCTAAAATGTTAAAAAAATACCATTAGAGGAAATTTCAACTCAAAATAAGCCTCCTAAAAAAATTAATAAAATAATATTTATTAATTTTGGAGGAAGAAATGAAAAAAACTACTTTTTTGTTTGTATTTTCGACATATCTCCCCGTGTTTTTACTCAAATTTCGATCGGGAGAGCTCGATGGATGCAGAATTGAATTCCGCATCTAACGAGTACCCACTCGGCATACTTTTGATGGACCCCGCTACCCCAAAAACAAGAAATACCTGAAAAAACGTGATGATGACATCATCATCACGTTTTTTCAGGTATTTCTTGTTTTTGGGGTCATCATCACGTTTTTTCAGGTAGGGTAGCGGGGTCCGTCAAAAGTATGCCAAGTGGGTACTCGTTGGATGCGGAATTCAATTCCGCATCCAACGAGCTCTCCCGATCGAAATTTGAGTAAAAACACAGGGAGATATGTCGAAAATACAAACAAAAGAAGTAATTTTTTTTATGATACCTATCCCCAAATTTATATTAGAAAAAATGTTTAAGACCTATACGGTATTTCAAATTTAAAGCAATTTCATTGGCTAACACATGATGACATGCAATTTGAGTTAAAGTTAAAAGGCCCATTTTGAGTTGAAATTTCCTCTAATGAACCCGCAATCTGCAATTGCGGAAGGAACATTGTGGAAGACTAATTGCGGAATCAAATTTCTAAAATGTGAAAAAAAAATACAACTTGCAATCCGTAATCCACAATTGTGGAAGGAACATTGCGGAAGACTAATTACAGAAGGAAATTTCTAAAATGTTAAAAATACAACCCGCACTCTGCACTCCGCATTTGTGGAAGGATCATTGCGGAAGTCTATTTGTGGAAGATCAATTTTTTTTATAGTTTAATGGAGACCCACAATCTGCAATCCGCATTTGCGGAAGGATCACTGCGGAATACTATTTGCAAAAGGTTAATTTTGTTTATAGTTTAATGGAGACCCGTAATCCGCAATCCGCATTTGTTGAAGGATCATTGCAGAAGTCTATTTACGGAAGGTTAATTTTGTTTATAGTTTAATGGAGACCCGCAATCAGCAATCCACATTTGCGGAAGGGTCATTGTGGAATGATCATTGTGGAAGGGTCGTTGTGGAAGGCTAACTTGTGGAAAGAACAATAAACTTAGCAAATTAGGATTAAAGCAGTTAAATGAATTGAATCCTAATTGTCAGAACTGGGTTCTGAGATTGAGGAAAGGTTGAACGAACAAGTAATTCCTAATATATGCAATAAACTCTCAATGTTCAATAATTTTATGTTACAGTTAGGGACTTTAATAATGTGTCTTTAGATATATGTTATAGAGAAAAAAAATCTGGATTCTTGAGGTGTGTTACACATATCAATTGGGAAGACATCAATCTCCCCAAGAATCATCAAAATGGAATGGGTCCTGAGTCATATTCATAAATGTTCAGTTTATCATTGTCCCATCTCAACCAAGTGTTTTCTAATAATTGTAGACCAATTTTAGATAATTGGTGAACTTCTTAATTCTTTTTCGTGTTAAATATGTTGGTAACTAATGTGTTGAAAATGTCTAGATATTCTATACTAATCCTCTATGATAGGAGACAAGAAAATGGTGTTTGATTAGCACCTCAGTGTTCATCCAATTTATAACAGTGAGGGAATCACCAATAATTTGGATATCACGTATGCCAAGACTATGTGATAGAAATAGAGTATAGATGAGGGCAATCAACTCAGCCCGGTTGTTTGTCGCACAACCCAGTCCTGCTGGAAATTTTAAAAACTGGTGATCACTAACATATATGATACCCCCAAGACCACCTGTAGAAGCATGTGCTTGAGAATCTCCATCAAAGAAAGCCCATCTTTTGGATTTATCAATAATAGGATTTTTTATGATGCGAAGTTTAATGTTCTCGAAAACTTGAGGAAATAAATCAAGTGTTGCTAAATCTCTGTTAACATACTTATTCGGAGGAACATATGAATCCTAGAATATAACCAAATTCCTGGCAAATCACACATACCAAATGAAGATCACTAGCAATGTCGATACTCAGCGAATTCAGTCTTCGGATACCAATTAGAAAGGGCATCCTCCAAATGAATCCTGACCCATATATAATTTATACCCTGAAACCCTTGAGCATGGTGCCACATATTCTAGATATAAGAGCATGATATAAGCAAGTGATTTATAGATTCAAAGCTGGATCTGCAAAAAGAAAACCATCTCGCCCCTATCCAATAATGACGAACCATAATATCCCAAGTAGGAATAGAATGGTGGAGAGCCAACTAGTTGAACAATTTCATTTTCAAAGGACATTTGAGACGCCAAATAAGATTATGCCACCATGAAGGGATTGGAAGATCCTCATTTGAACAAACATAAACTTATAACCAAGTTTTGGCGCATATGTTCCACCATTCTCGTTATATCCCCATATGAGTTTATCCTCCCCATTAGATATGCAAATGAATGAATCATTTAAAGTGTGAATATAGCCATCCCAAGTCTGCCAATCCTCAAGCTGTAGGTCCATGTCCCTCGCTGAAATCCAGTTTTGATTGGAAAATGGAGAGTCATGTCCATTCCAAATTTGAGCTAGATGGATGAGATTCATGAACTGCAAATGATGAATGTTATGATTCGGAAGCGAAAATTTATGGGGGCATCCTATCCAAGCCTCACATCCAACTCTCACTAGTCTACCTACCAATTTTCCATAGTATGTTATCCCCAATTATGTGAAACACATTGATATGAGCTCGCCAAAAAGGAGAATCTGAGATGGATCTCTTAGTAGGAGATCGGATCCTTTCCACAACCGAGAGCAGATGAATATACTTATGGATGATAATCTTGTCTTGGAACCCCTCATTATTAATGATCCTTCATACACATTTCGCTAATAGGGATTTTGCAAAGATATGTGGATTTTTGAACCCCCCATCTCCACAAGATTTTAGGAATAGCCATCTTGTACCATGTTATCCAGACAAAGGACTTGTCCTCAATGTTGTTGTGCCAAATGAACTAGTAGCTAATCCTTCTGATATGATCGATGGTAAATATAGGAACATAGGCAAGAGATGCTCAATAGACTAGGAGAGCCTCCAAGACAAATTTCATAAGAGTATAGCATTCCACATGGGAGAGCCATTCGTTACACCAGAGTTGGAGGTAGCTTTCAGTTTTCCTAAAAGAAATTGTTCCTTACAAAGTTCATATTTTATATTAGTTGTCATTTTATTGGTTGCTTTTGCGATGAGTAATGTATTTATTTATTAAAAAAATTATATATAAAGAAATTTATTAAATATTTTTTTAATGTATTTATTTATTAAAAATATATATATATATATATTAAATATTTCTTTTCTATTTAAAGTAAACCCAATTTTTTTTTGTTTCAAAAACATTAAAAATAAATTATGAATAAGAATGATAACACTCCTCTCGAACGTGCTATTATGGGAATGCGTATGCGTATGTATAATTTAAAACATCCATACATTCCTTTTAAATTTAAAACCAGTGCCATTTGAATGACCACATAATTCACCAAATAAGAATTGAAAAGAATACACATATGCTTTAAAAAAAACTTAAAAACACTAATACATGCGTGTTCCATATATATATATATATATATATATTTTAGCTAAACATTTTTATTTTTTTAGATTTTCAAAAAGATCTTCAAAAATGAGATCACATTTAAATTAAAAGTTTTTATGTTTTGCAAAAATGTTTTCTCTAAAGTATAGGTCCTCCAAAGGGGATACTTAGTCTCCAAATGGGATACGGACTCCATTAGGAGGTTTTACACTCCAACGATGGCTTGTGGGGTCGTGATCATGGTTAAGGGAGGAAAACAAGGGCCTTAGGTCGTAAATAAATCTCTAGGTATTGTGGGCATGGCCATTAGGTCAAATAATAATTAAAAAGTCATCTAGATGTGGTTTTTGGCCTCCAAGTCGATTACAGGTGCTACTATGAGCTCTTGAACACTAGGAATGGGTCTCAAGGTCTTGACCATGGTTTTATGCACCAAGGATGGATCATTGGCCATCATCATAGGAGAATCCAAAGAGTTAGTCCATAAATTAAGATTATTGAACTAATGGGTCATGATGAAGGCCTTGAACCACGAGACGAGCCCTCTAAAGGGGATTTTTGAAAAACAAGTGGGATATGGGTGTGATTAGGTGTATTTGCATAGGAGGTATGGGTTTCAGGGCCTTAACCATAATTAAGGGAGAAAAAAAGGGCCTTACACCATAAATAGATATTTAGGTCTCGTGGACCATTAACATGACTTTAAACCACAACACAAGACCTTTTAGAGGCGATCTGTGGCCTACAAGGGAAATATGCATACCATTATGAGATCTAGTTCACTAGGGATGGGTCTTAATTTACCTTCGTCAAGGGAACAAAATAAGGCTTTTGAACTCTAGATGAAGCCTCTAGTTATCAAGGTCTATGAATAATGTCACAAACCACATAACATGTCCTTCGTACTGGATCATTTTCCCTCTAGTCTATAGTCACCAATAGGATGTTTTGTGTATCAAGGATGGGTATTAGGTCATTGACCATGGTTAAGGGTGAAATCCAATGAAGCATACCTTCAAGTCTCTTACTCTAATGGTTCATCATTAAGGCCTTGAACTAGAACATCTGCTCTCTAAAGGGATGTTTCACATAAGAATGGGATAGGATACCATTAAGATCTTTCATGTAGTAAAAATGAGTATTGCGGTGTTAACCATTGATGGGGGAGGAAAATAAGGTCATTAATCCATGAATGAATCTTATAGGGATTATGGGACATGAACAAGGCCTCAAACCACCACATATACACTCTAGAATACTTTCGTCCTTAAGTGGGATATGCATACAATTGGGAGGTTTTCCACTCAAGGATTGGATCTCTAGTCTTAACCATGGTCAACTAAGGGAATAAAGGGCATTTGGAAAAAAATTAAGCTTTCAAAGCTATGGTCCTTGAACTAGGCCTTAAACCATATGGATCTTTGGCCTCTTGGAAGGTTATATATACAATTGATAAATTTTACATTCCAGGGATGGATCCTAAGCCCATAACCATGGTTGATGTACGAAAACAAGTGACATGGGATCTAAATTGATCTTCTAGGGATCATATTTTATTAATGACAACTTGAAACACCACACAAACTCTTTATATGGAATCTTTGGCCTATGAATGGGATATGGGTTCCATTAAAAGGTTGTATACATGAGGGATGAGTCGTGAGGCCTTAACCACGGTCATGAGAGAAACAAAATTGCCTCATGACCTAAATGAAGCTTTAAGAGATCATGAGCAATGAACGAGTCCTTAAATCACTACAAGAGACATTTAGAGGGTATATTTAACCATTGATTTGGATATGGGTGCCATTAAGAGGTTTTTTTCACTAAGGATAGGTCTCGAGATCTTGATCATGGTAAGTGGAGGAAAGAAAGGGCATCGAGTCCTAAATAAATATTTTAAGGGCATTGGTTTGATGTCTGTAACGGGAGAAATTAAGGATCGAAGTGTATGTCCTGCTGGTTCACTAGGTTAATTGGATAGAACGTAAAGCATACATGGCAGGTGAACAAAAAGTGGACCTCAAAGCACCACAAAGGTTCTCTAAAATGGATATTTGATCTCTGAGTTGGATATGGGAAACAATAGGAGTTTTGTAAACTAGGGATGGATCTCAAGTTATTCACCATGTTTAAGAGAGGAAAAAGGGTTATATGTTTAAAATGAAACTTTAGGGATTATCAAACAAAAGGAGGTCTTGAACCACTACACCTTCCCTTTAGAATGGATATGTAGCCTCCAAGTAGGATACACACACCATTAGGATATTTTGTGCTCTAGGGATGGGTATTGAGTCCTTGGTCATGGTCATATGGGGACCATTATGATGTTTTCCACATCAAATATGGTTCTTAAGACATTTCCCATGGTCAAGGATACCAAAAAAAAATAAGGACTAAAATATGCTTTTATGATTCATGGACCATGGAAAAGGGTCACAAACCACCACACAAGCCCTATAAAGAGAATATTTTCCCACAAGTGTAATATGGATTCCATTACAAGTTTTGACACACTAGGGATTGGTATTAAGTCCCTAACCATGGTTTAAATATGAGCGCTAGTGTCATAGGGCCTAAAAGATTGTTTCGTGACTCATGCACCATGCAAAGGCCTTATAAAGGGAATATTTCACACACGAGTGTAATATCGCCATCAATATGAAGTTTAATGTATTAAGGATGGCTCTTAAGGCCTTAGCAAGATTGGTTCTTTGGGTTTCTTTCATATAAGAGATTAGAGTCCTACTTAGTCATTGTTGGGTAATTCATGCCATGTGATCCCTTGACACCTTATTTTCTAGTCTCTGAGTCCCAAATAACATTGAGAAGGGTGTCATACTTGTTGTTTAGTTATTGAAACTTGTCCAGGATGGTATGCTAGAGAAGTTTTTGCTTTCTTGGGTCTTTGTCCATGCATGTAAGAAGCTTTAGCTAGACTACTGGCATCTTACATAACCCTATCTGCCATCTTGTCCAAATTTTGTAGGGAGGTGGCTCTATGCTTGGAAACAAAACCCTTAATAATTCAAGAATACTTTGAGTTATATCCTTCAGTACCAAGTTGGTTGGCAATGTTACCCCTTTGACACCTAGTCTTTAGTAGGCGTTTTCTACCACATTGGACTGTAAAAGAAGTGGTCTCAACCTTAATCCATGCATGCAAACTTAGAATTAGGTTCCCCTTGATTCCTCCAATAATTTCCTTCCTCTGCTCGTGGCATCTTAGCAGAGCAAGGTGCCATACATTTTGAATATTGATCAGAGGGTCTTCTTGTTTTCTCTAATCGGTTGCTTATCTTTTATTCTGAATAACTTTTCTTGCGGCTATATACCTTGGCAGCTAATTTTGGAGTATCTGGTTTAGTCCTTTTTTTGTTGTTCTTTTTGTATTGTTCTGGTCGGGTGTGGTTGTTTTCGGACTCCCCTTTGGTTTTTGTTTGGTGTTCAAGCCCTTATCTTATGAATTTTGTTGTCCTTTGCCTTCGTGTGTCGGTTGATCGGGTAGTATCATCTTATTGTTCTTTGGCTCTTTGGTGTAGGTTTTTTTTATCACTGGGTCTGTTTTTTTACTCTTTTCTTTTGTGGTCTTCTGTGATCTCTGTATGCTAGCTACATGTACTTGTACTTTTCAATTTAAAGTATAACTATTTTCTTGTGAAAAAAAAATAACTATAAAGTGGTAAATCTAATAAATTGAACATAATATCTTCTGACTATTTAAAGATAATTAAAGCAATATTCCATAAAGCATAGATAAAGGCTATGAGTTTCCATGATGTCAGCCATGTCCACTCTCTTGCAAATTGCATCATGTAAATGCTTCCTATCATCCCAATTAAAGGTGTTATTATTTTTTAATTAAAAATCAATGTGATCACCATTTATTCTTATATTGGTAGCGATATCTTGGAAAAATCATTAATTAAAATATACATACTTTTGAAAAACAAACCAGTCACCCACATAATTAAAAAGGAGACAGAAAACTTTACCAACAAACTCCCATCAAAATGTTTGTGACGAATATTTGTTTTGCTCACTTTATAAGCAAAAGTTCGTAGTCGTATAATTGAATGAGTGTTTACTTTAAAATAATAATGGTTGTTGTATGGCGAACAACATTCTCCATGGAAAACTTGTGAACTTCGTGATAATTTATTACATTAATCAACTCTTTTAGGCTGTAAGGATTCTAATATGTTAAATAGGAAATGTACAAAAAGTTTGGTTGTTGATATGTTATTGGGGAAATCAGACTAATAGCAAAACAATATGTTGTTATTTTTAAAATACATATGTCATGTCTAAAAGATAGATAGTTATAGGAGTAATAATATAAAAATTAAAGCAGCATAAAATTAAAGAGAAAATCCACAAAGATGTAACTAAATAGACTAGTTATCATTAGAGATGGGGATTATAGGAAAGATGGGATTATTGGAGTTTCTTGACTTATGGTTAGTTTGTGAGTTTTAATCTACGGATTTGATTTCATAGGCAACTTTGGTAATTATATTAAGCTTTGGTGTCTAATTTCTCTATATGAACATGAATCCCATTCACCTGTGGCAAGATTTCATTGTGAGCTTCATTGCACTCCAAGATTGCTTTATTCATTGGAGTCTTCATTTGACAATATAATGCCATTGTTTTAAAATATTTGGAGTCCCATGCCAAGTGGTGCTTGTATCGGGGATCTAGGGTTTCGGTTTATCCTCAATTTCTTCACATTGTAGAGATCCATTGTCCAACTGGACTTCTTCTTCCGCTTGATAAATATGTGGTTGAATGTGGTTTTGATTATGTCCCCAATAAGTAGTTGCGGAGCTCATAGCCTCTTTCTTAACTATGGAATAAGTGCCCAAACCTTTCCCCTTGTGCATGTGTCAGCCTCTTCCAATCATCCGAGAGAGAATGATGGTGAAGAATTTTCCTAGGGAATGTGAGGCCTAGAAGATTAAGGAGAACCAGAGGAAAAATTTCCATAGAAAACAGTGTAACCTTCGCAAAAGTGTCAAATTATAAAGTTTAAGTCATTTGGAATTAGATTTTGCCTCTTCTAAATGAATAAATCCAATGAAGTCAGAAGCACCAAGTCCAACTAAGTTAAAGGAAGGTCGTCAAGAACGGAGGAAGCAAACATAAACAAACTATAAATCAAACTAATATGCAATTGGGGACAGTGAAGGTACATTTTTAAACCTTTTTTTTTGTTTAAATACTAGGGGTCGAGGGATCCATTCCCGCTACCACTATACCCTTAGGTGCCCCACAACAACCCGCAAGCATGGGACACGGGTAAGCTCAATTGTGATTTGAACTCGTGACCTCCTTTACAACATGTAACTTCATATCAAGCAAATTACCAATGAACCACACCCATGTGGGCAACCTTTTTAAACTCTTTATACACTGTAATTCTATTAAAAAAAAAATTAATATTTTCATTTACCGTATATTACATTTAAAAAAAATCAAACATACTTAATTTAATACACCATTAGAAAAAACTAACTTCAAATAGAGACTAGCATAGGGTAATATAAAAATAATATTCTTGACCACATTTAATTTAATTACTTTAAATTATATAATAAACAAATTAATCTAATTTTGATCTCGAAAGATGAATGAAATTACGCTTTTTTTTCTTAAAAAAACAAACAAACAAATTAATCAATAATTAAATAAGTCAAACATGATTAAATATAAATATAAATTAACATAAAAATATTTCACTATCATTTAAAAAGAAAAAAACCAAGAGCATCAACTTCAATAAATCACTAATTTGCTAGTTGAATGTATATTGTTGACCTAAAGTTTCCAAGTTGTAAGGTATCTTGTTCTGTTAAATGTCTGAATTTTGTTTTTAGTGAGGTAGATTGTTCTGTTAAATTTATGAATTTTGTCTTTAGTAAGGCAATAAATCTGACAATATCCAACGTTTAAGTTTGGAAAAATATGTACAGTGGGCCCAATTCGTTTGGACCGGATTAATATGAAATTGAATGTCTCATAATTATAATTTTTTTAAAGATGAATAAAAAAAGTTTGCATTGAAGAAGTGTTTGAAGACTATACTACAAATTTAAATTTACTGAGGACTCTAAACTATTCATTACCATTGACAACACCCATTCCTAATACAGAAACCACCTACATTAAAAATAAATAAATAAAGCCCCTCAACTTTTATTTGGTTTATTTTAATTATTATGTTTTTCACAAAAGTTTTTAATTAAGATTATTTTATATATACATGCCAAAAAAATTTAAAGGTATATATTGGAGGAGTCATTAAAAATTAGATAAATAATAAGTTTAATTTTCCTAGTGAGATAAAATTTTACTTTATCTTTTTATTTTTTCAAAAATCCAACTATGTGGGTCATCTTAAAAATTGGTCAAAATCTTCAAGGGCATAGCTTTATGGTAAAAGTTCCCTTAAAACTAAGGAAACTATAACTTACGATAAAATTCCAAATGGATTTGGCAAAGAATTTTAGCAAAAACTAAGTTGAGTTTGCTCACTAGTTAAATTACTCCATACAATTCACACATTATATTTAGAAACTTAAGTGATAACTACTATTAATCTTTTGTTTTCTTATAAGCACGAAATAATATTCAATATCCCAAGTAAAAACAACTTTTGAAAATATACCATCTTGTATGTAGGTGTGTCATTGCCTCCAACATAAATATAGTTGAAGAACTTGGAGAAGTAACATCGTTGCACTATCCTTCTTCATTAAAGTTCAAGCAAGGTGTATATATTGTCATACATTTGATCACTTCATTAGGATAATGTTCTACAAGGATAGGAGTAAGAGCTTAATTAAGCCAGATCAAAAACATTAATGCAAACTATAAACATGCATATTGTAAGAATTATGGCAATCCATGGTTTGAACCTAGGTGATCACATTTAAATATTACATTCTATATCTATTTCATCCTAATTAAATAAAACATTATTTACATTCCAAAGTCATCTCATCCTAATGAAATAAAGCAATCATCTCACTTTATTGCACACATGCGCAATGTTTAACACACACAACATCATGAGGGCTCATAGGACTCAGGGTTTCAACCATGCTTTGATACATTGTGTAAAGACTCGGAGTCAAAAGTGATTACATCAATGTACACTTCAACAAAATTTCATAAGGCTATTTAACTTAATGATGCGGGAGAATTCCTTGTGTAGAAGGTTATCATGCACGTTTACTTCTTTTCAATAATTTAATAGGGAAGGAGGGATTGCTAAAGAAGTTTCACGCCTAGCAACTGAAGAAGACAATGTTGCATTCATTTCTACTTACTTATAATGTTTGCATCCAAATATATTTTATGAAGAGATAGTATAACGCATAAGTTATTTATAATGCATAAGAGCCATTAGCGGTATTGGAGGTAAACCTAAACTTGATATTCTTGTCTATTTTGGAAGTTTAAATCACGAGGAATTGAAAGATCAGATAGGAGAAATGGAACAGTTCTTTGAGTTTGAGAAAATTAGAGATCCTATGAGGGTTAGGTTTGCTAGCACAAAATTGAAAATTCATGCTTCTTTGTGGTGGGATAAGTTCTAGTTGAATCAAGAATGTAATGGTAGAGCGAAGATTAAAACCTGGGATAGGCTGGTGTCAAAATTAAAATGTAATTTTTTATCTATGGATTATGTTTTAAACTAGTTGAGAAGGTTGCAGAATTTGAAGCAATTGAAGACGTCAATAAATGAGTACATGGAGGAATTTTATAGTCTTTTTATAAGGTCCAGACAAAATGAGGAGTTTGGAATCCATTGCCAAGTATGTGAATGGCTTAAGTTAATCCATTCAAGATGATTTTAACGTTTTGAATTTTCCTAAGGTGGCAGAGGCTTATCAAGCAACCTTGAGGATTGAGGAAAATTTGTTGAGGAAAGAATAGACTGTGAAGAGATCTCCAGGTTATGGAAGAGGGAAGTAGAAAGAAAAGCAAGCTAAAGAAGGTGAAAGTAGTTCCAATACTATGAATGATTCTACTAGAAGAAGCTTCAATACTAAGAAAGAGCAAGGCCAACAAGCAAGAGGCAGAGGTAGAGGAGGAAAATTTGAAGGAATTTGCTTTAGATGTGGAATGCAAGGCCATATGGAATTTGAATGCACACAAATTTTGAAGGACGGAAGAAGGAAAGAAAGTAGAACATATATTGTTGAAACAAAACTAGGAGGAGCAGTAAGTGAGGTGATTGAGTTATGGTCAGAGCAAGGAGGAAATTCCAATGTTTGCTTGGAGATGATAAAACTTTTGATCACATACATGAAGGACAAAACAATAGCCATAAATGGATTCCCAACACTCACCATCCAAAAATCACAATGATCAATATTTATCACAAATAACCTATCATTCTTGGAGACTTTTGAAACTGGGCACAAATTTACCTTTGAAAAAAATAGAATTACAAGCCATCCATAGTCTCCCCAAGACCACATAATTAAGCACTCTCATAGACTTCAATTCTTTGTTGGAAAACCAGTATAAAAAAACACTCTTTAATATTATCCTTACCCCAAAGCTTGGATAGGCCCAAGTTGCCTTCTATTTCATTCTAGACTTGATGAGAATGAGAACAAGTAAGAAAGAGATGTTGAGTCATTTCGGCACTATCCCTACATAATGATTAAATTCCCATTCCCTCCTTTGATTGCTTCCTCATCGTCTCCCAAATCATAACTTTGTCGTTATGGGCAAGCCACATGAATAATTTGGATTTTGGTGGCACTCTAACTTTCCAAAAATGCTTCCACCACCAGAATTCATATAGAGCTTCATAGCCAAGTTTTAGTGTATAATACCCACCTTCCACATTCCATCCCTAGATAAGTTCTTCCTCTGGGAACCCCAGAGAAATGTGGGACCTTTGTAAGGAATTAATGAAACCATTCCAATAAAAAAACCAATCTCCGAATAGATTTAAATTTTCAGCATTCAACCAGTCCAAGGACTAAATCATAGACTAAGTTGGATTACAAACAATATTGAGGGTAGTTATCCCAACCACTTATATATAATGGAAAAAATCCTTTGATAAAAAAACAGTCATCACATCCCATGATTGCATCAGTTCCTACATGCACCTAGGTGGTGTTTCCAACCTTCCAAGTAAGATATGAGTTGATCACTAGAAAATCCAATGCCATACATTCCCATTGGTTAGATGCATTATGAATGCTCCTCCTCTCCTTTCAAATCTAGTCTAGAATAGTTCATTGGGAAACAAATTTATCTATTAATATTTTCCACTAAAGGTTTTCCTTAGTAATCATTTCCACAGTGACATCACAACAAGGGAATTTTTGAACAAATGAATTTCTTTGATACCTTATCCACATAGATATTTTGGAGTTACAATCCTCCTTCGGTTAAGAAATGCGTGACCTTATATTTGCTACTTCCTACCATAAAAAGTTGAAGCAATATCTATGAATCTTCTCTAAGATGCCTTTTGGTATGTGGCCCAAAGTTTGCTAAAACACTTGGATAACTTCTAACATGGTCTTAACCAGAACTAAACACCCTCTGTGTGACAATCATTTGTTGCACCATTGCAAGATCGTCTTCTCCATCTTTTTTATCAACCAGGACTAGTCATTTTTCAAATAGGAGTTCAATTTGAGGTAATATCCCAAATATTAAACCCTATGTTAAAATCCAAAGCTTGAAAAGACAAGAATTTTTCAATGACAACACCAAGATCCTCATTAATATTATAGGAAAATAATTTCGACTTATTCACATTATATACCGTCTTTGTAGCTTTGGTATACAAATAAAGAATCTTCTTAAATGTGTGTATCTCATGAGTTGATCCAAAACAAAAAAGGAGAACATCGTCTACGAACAGTAGGTGGGTGAGCTTCTCCTATTGACCTATCATGATTCCCTTCAATACACCCCTACAATTTTCATCCACCAAAGTACAGCTTAAATCTTCTTCCACCAAGAGAAAAATATAAAGGCAAAGGGGAAAACATTGGTGCAACCCCCTTAAGGATATAAAGAATCTAGAAGTTTCCCCATTGATGAGGAATTCAAAAGAGACAATAGTTACGCAAGCCATAATCCAATTAACAATATGAAGAGAGAAACCAATGTGAAGCAATAATAATCTTAGATAGAGCCAAGAAAATATGTCGTAAGCCCTTTCTAGCTTGAGCTTAACAACAATAACTAAATCCGAAGGCAGCTTAATCAACCATTTTCCTTCTTGAGTGGATCCAATTGCTTTGTGGATTTGTTTGACTTTGAGACACTTGAATTGTTCTTTCGAGATAAAGTTAGAGAGTGATGGTTTGATTACTATCGCTATAACTTTTGCAATAATTTATAATGACAAGTACATAAAGAGATGGGTTGAAATCCCTCAAAAGTCTTAGGACAATTGTCGTTGGGGATCAGGGCTATCAATGTGGAATTAATGTTGGTAGGGACCATATTTGTTCTCCTAGCGTCTTCAACCACTCTGAATAAATCATCTCCTACCAAATTGAAAAAACCAAGATAGAATTCCATTATCCACCTATCCATCCCTTGGTTCCTATCCTTCTTGAAGGAAAAGTTTGAAGGCTTGGGATATAGGTGTTTCTCCTGCAATAGTTTTATGATCATGTCAACATGGTGTACACCCCCTTCCTATTATTTTCTATAGATTACTAAATCATCAAAAAATACTAACACAAAATTTCTAAGGAAGGGTATAAAAATAGAATTCACCAAGGTTTGAAATGTGGAAGGTGCATTGGTAAGGTAAATGGCATCACCAAAATATCATAATTACCTTGATTTGTTTTGAATATTGCTTTCAGAATGTATTATTTTCTTATTTTGAATTGATGATATCCATAATGAAGATCTAAAGTTGGTAAAGAAAATTACTCTCTGTAACTCATCGAATAGTTCATTAATGACAGGAATAGGAAATTTATCTTTAATCGTCGTCTTATTGAGCTCTATATATTCTGGACACATATGCCATGAACCTTCCTTTTTTGTGAACCATCACTTCTAGTGTAGAGAAAGCACTTTGTCTAGGTTGAATGATACCTACATCTAACATTTCTTGAACCATATTTCCAATCTCACTCGTTTGTGCATATGGGTACATATGGGGTTTGATGGTAGGTGGTACACTTCTTGTTTGCAAGTGAATAGCATGGTTATGATATCAAGTAGGTGGAATACTTTTAGGAATATCTCAAAATTCCTTGGAATGGTTGCTAATAACTTGTTGGAGATCCACTAGAATAGAGGGTTTAGATACTTGAACATCTAGTGAGTATAATTGTGCAATTACTCCATCATGTCCCTTTTTCATCAATTTTGTAATGATGTTAAATCTTATCACTTTATAGGGTTTCCTTGGAATACCTCTTACTTCAATTTCCTTTCCATATAAAGAGAATCTCATGTAATGTTCCTGAAAATTAAGAGTCAATGTTCCCAATAATTGTAGCTACTATACCCCTAGTACAACATTAGCACCACCCATCTGGATATATAAAGAAATTGTGAAGTTTGGATAATTTGCAATTAATGATTATGGGTACTGCCATAATCAATCAACATTTCTACATTTTTCTTTTCGATATATCCTATTATTTTGAGAGTTAGAGGTGTGCTAATTATCATCAATCATGACAAGATATGGATCTTCCAGATCTACCTCTTGTGAGTGTTCCAGTTCTGGACCATCTTCCTCTTCATAGTCTATGCAGGGTAATTTATTATCGCTACACTAAGGTCTTGTATTGTACTTGTTGTCACAATTGAAATATAGTCCCTTTTTTATTCTTTCCTCCACTTATTGAAGCGTAAAACATGTAAGTTGAGTGAGGTTGGGGGAGGAAACATTTCCATCTCTATATGTGCTAGTAGCAACCCTTCTAGTAGCAATATTTTTACTTTCAACTTTCCTTTCCAGACTTAAAGAATTATCCAATTATTTAGGTTCAAAGAGATGAACCTCATGTTGAATGTTATTCTTTAGAGTTCCTATAAAGAGATCCAACAAATTATCCTTTAGAATGTTCTTCACTATAGGGATAAAGTTATGAAACTACTTAATGTGCTCTGTAACTAGACCTTTTTCCTTGAAATTTATCAATTGGCTAAATTAGGGGTTGCTCTTAACATCCCCAAAATATGTTATCAACTCATCTATATATATAGACCAAGATTCAATAGAGTCTTGTTTACAATCATAAAGCCATTGGTACACACATATTTATATGGTTTAAATGCAATGACGCAATAGTTACATTCTGTCAAGTTGGAACACCCAAAAAAACTCCCCATCTGGAGTATCCATGTTATTGGATTATTTCCATCAAACTTTCACATATCAATCTTGGGAATGAAGTAGTTCATTGTTCCTAAGTTGAACCCATGATGATGTGACTATTTAATGGTGAATGATCATAAATATGACTCAAGGCTCTTGTTCTAAGTATGATAGAACTTTCTCCTAAGGTGAATGGGACTCAATTGTCTTGTTCTCCTTATCCTCTTCTAAAGGGGTTGACTTTTGGGTACTTAGGTCACTTATGTTTTTGAGATTCTTTTTGAGGTCTTTCATATCCCCTTTGAATGTTTTGAAATAATCCTTATTTACCATATGCATGATTTCCCCCTTTCTTAGCATGGTATTTTCAAGGTTTAGTACTCTTTCGTTAAGTTTGGACATCTCAAAGTTCACTACATCAAGCTCGTCTTGTGTCACAATTGAGCCTTCAGGAGGTTTATTGGGCATAGTGATTTTTTCTCCACCACTTTCCATTTGATCTCATTGATAATTACTAAAATTATTATTTATTTACTCTTTATCACACCTTTTAAATAAACCAAAATAGATATTCCAATCAAAATATATGCAAGCTTCAAGTTAAGATACCTTTAAAAACCTTGGTTTGTAGGTTGTCTTGCTAGTTGACCTTGCTCTTGAATTATTTATGAAACTTCATCCCCTCTGAGTTTGAATTTATTTTTTTGTAGTATCATGGTATGTCTTCTCTGCAATATCATAGGTTTGACCCAATTCTGATGTGTTAAGAGATAGTTATTGTAACTTTACAAAAACTTGTTATTTTTGTCACTTTCAAGAAGGTGAACTTGTACAGATTGACAGGTGTCTGATCTTCCCTCTATGGTTTCATATTTTTTACCAAAATTACTAAGATCTATCTTCCTTCTATCAAAATAGGTGTCACTCAATTTAGATCTCTCAAGATTCAGATATAACATTTTTACCCAAAGCACCTATTTGAGACTAGTTTTCGGACTAGTAAAAAACCCTAACTTCCATAGACTATAACTCCTAACTTATAATGAACCGGGACTTGAAATGTTTACCAAATACAATTCACTATGTCATTTGAGGCTCCCCCAAATTTTGTTGTTTGTGATATCCCAAAAAAAAGTTATAGGGAAAATGTCTTTAATACCAAATGTATGCACCAAATTTCTCAAAAGAACATAAAATTAGAAAGAGAGAGTAATCCAACTCCTTAAGAATGAAGTAAAGAGATGAATAAGAGGAATCTTCAAGGGGGGAACCTCCTTTTACAATGTATTAAATATATAAGACATGATGATTTGATATAAAACAAGGTCACCTTTGTATATATATAGGAGACAAAGGGTACACTTACAATTATACTCGACCATACAATTACAATTAAGATCCTAATAAAGACAATACTAATATAATAATAGAAATGAAATGTCACAATATATTGAGCTTAACGGGTTTCTATCCTTATTGAAAGACTTCAAAACATATAACACTTCCTCCATCATAACATGCTTATACATCCTTTCATTGTCTTGTTTGAATACTAGTCTAGGAAAGAAGGAAATTACCTTCAAGGTCTCACCAACATTAGCTCTTGGAAACTCCTTGAATATTTCTTTGAACTACATGTAACCAATATTTTCTAGGTCTTTAAAACCTCTCACCTTATTTCCATCCAGGTTGGATATCTCCCATAATGTGTTGATACTCTTCCTATAGGTAGCAAAGTTGTGGAAGAACTTGGTGTTTTGATCACCTATTGAAATCCATGTAGTGTGACTATTCATATGCTAGTCTCACTCCTTATCAAGCAGTTATTTAGATCAAACAACTTCAATATTATTTAAATTCAATAAATCCTCTTTGTTGAATATACCTTGCTCATTTCCAATTGACATATTCTCCAAATAATTTTCAATCTCTACAATTTTTTAGTCTCAACTCCTTTATCTCTCCCCTGTCCAATCCACCGCCTTTCCATAACAAGTTTGAGAGATGATGAGAAGTGTTTGCATGCCAAAGAGTCAATATCAAGAGAGAATTTACACCATTTTCCCCTTACAATTTTTTGAAAGTGCTCTTCTTCAAACTAGAAATGAGTGTACTTGAACAACACCCCTAGTTTAGAATCCCCATAGACAAATTCAAGACAAATTGTCGGGAAGTGGTTTGAGAACCTTGTGCCTCCCACACAAGTTCGATATAACTCCATATTATCAATGAGTGTTTCCTGCAAAAGGAACTAGTGCAAACACTTCATCACTGCATCATGACCACTTCTATAGTTAGTCTAGGTGGGTCGAACCTTGATAGGATCGATATCCACCAAACTGGAAGCATCAAAAAGTGAACGAAAAAGGTCTGCATGTATATCAATCCTTGTATTATCACCCCACACCTCTATGGTATACAATGCAAGATTCAAGTTGATACCAATGATCAAATTATCATCCTTGAAGAGATGATTGGATGTGAGGTTGATCCAATACTGATGATGCCCTTCGTACAACCTATGGAAATTGAAAACAGGAAGAGAAATACCCACAATGAATAAACTTGGGGCAATGGAAAAGGAATTAGTCAAAACTATATCTCCATGCTCCATCCTGGGATGAGCCCCCTAGATAAACCTTCTAAATCAATCCTTATGAAATCACATCCTTTCAATAACTCGTTTTAGTTCATAAATCAAATTATCCCCAATACCCATTGTTTCTTTTGGGGGGACAAACGTTTGGCCTATCCACCTAGCCCATGGACATTGAAACAAAAATAATATTCATAATTCAGTGCTCAACAGGTTTCTCCCTCTCTAAGGACCCCAATTATTAGTTTATATTTCCCCTAGTTAACATATTTTAGTCCATGTTCTTGAGTGAGTCACCTTGTTCCTCCCTCACAAAGAGAAATCCATATTAGACACAGGTTCCCCTAAATCACCCATTTTTTTTGCCCGGTTCCAAATGATCTCCAACTATTAGTGGAACAGAAAGATCACCAATGAATAGAATGTATTCATTACCCCTGGTCCTCTCATCCGACTAAGTATTATCAGTCACAATCAATGGAACTAAACACGCTTATCAATCCTTTAACAATTCAAAATCCAACACAGCCTGATCCTTCTCCACCAACTGCCTAAACTCAACTTTCTTTCACCAAATCTTCTTGGTAAAATATTGCACTCAATTCTTCACAATATGTCCATATAAATGACATCTTGCACACCTAAAGGGAATACTAACATAATACAGGGTTTAAGTATACCTCTTTGCCCCATGAACCAACTCTATTGATTCGAATAGGCCCTGAATGCTATCCAATTAATCCAAGATACAAGTTATATATATAAACCCTACATTGCAATAGTTTTCATCAAATAGAAGTGTCTTACCAAACTAATTCTCAATGGCTCGAAGGGCTTGATCCTTTCAAAATTCAATTGGTAGTCCTTGAATTTTGACCCATGTTGGCATACTCACCATTGATTCTTCTTTGGCATTGAAAAATGGATGGCATGGTTTCATGGCAAGATATGAGTAATCCATAAACCAAAATTCATTGAGAACAAAGAATACATCCTCTGTCGAGTGAAACTCAAAACCCAACTATCCTCTTGCTAACAAATGAGCCACCGAAGTGTACCTAAAACTTGGACCCCACACATCTTCCATCTAGTGCAAGAGACAGTCCATCCCTACCCACCATCCATTGAACTTATTAACCAAGGTCTTCCCATCTAAATCTAGGATTTGGTCCACTATTATATCCTCCCCCACCACCAGATAAATTGCACCACCACAATTTTTTAAGACCTTTTGCTTCATGTTATATCTATCCCTTCAACCCCTTAAGCCTCCTTATAAGTGATTAAGACTAACCCTAGATCCAATAAATCCCAAAACCTTTTCAATCGAGCTGGAAGGCTTAGCATACAAATTCTTGGTTTTAACAGAGGGAGGGCCTTTGCACTACACTAGGTTGGGAGAAGATTGAATAGTTTTCAAACTTTCCACATACAAATTCCCTGAATTCGTGCCTTGAGATATGGTTGGAGACGTGGCTGATAGCAATGAAATCATAGTACAATACCTAGAGAGATCCACACCTGGCACCAGATCCTCTTCGTTTATGACCCTTGTGTCTCTCAAGATATCGCCACCACATAAACCTATGTCCCCATGCTTGAGGATAGGGAAAAGGACATCATCATTCTCTGGTGATAGGGACAACCTTTCCACCAAAGACACCCCACTTGACAAGGAACAAAATGTCTCATCTTTTGTTAAATTGTCCTCCAAGTGATCAACTAGTTGTATATCCTCTTCCATAATCCCTAACCTTGAGACCAAGAAATATTATAGGATATATCACTATAGAAACCCCAAGGCCTAGATCCCAGGATTAAACTAGGCTTCCATCAATCCCTCTCCTATTCTTTTATTTTTTACAAGAAAAAAGCAGTTACTTGATTTTCATAAAATATGAATCAAAGATTATCCTGAACTCTTGTGTTCATGAGACCATAATTCCTCTTCTTCATCCATGTAATGTTATTTCCTATATGTATAATCCATTAATAATGACTGTCAAAACTCTAGTTAATAAGTACATAATTTTGATGTTATTTGACTATCTTTATTTATATACATTATGTAACACCCCGGTTTTGACTCCGTTTGCATTAAATGTATATGATGTAAATATTGTATTTAATCATGGTGTGGAGCTAAAGGCAAAAGCCCCACCATCGATTTAGCGTTTTATGTTTCGGCGATTAAAAATCGTTGCCGATGGTATTTTTGTGCTAGCTGACACATTATAATTTTGGAAATCATGTAAATATGCAACTTAATTAAAAACCCACAACCAGCTATGTCAATGCAACAATAATGAGATGGGGGCATGATTTCCTAAGGATAAGGGCGGGGGGGGAATATTCAAACCCTTGGGTTAATGGGGAAAATCCAAATGTCAAAGGGAGAACCATCAAATTGTCAACTACCTTTCTTGTCTTATTCACCCAATCATTTATTACTGCCAAAAGTTGGTTGAGTTGGTTATTGCATGGGATGGGCAAGGTATGGCAGTCCAAATTCGAATGGGAGAAGCCATTAGTTTTTAGGAAACACGATTTTGACTTATGGGGCAAGTTATTGCCCAAAAATGCTACCCATTCTCTCATGCATGGAGGTGGTTGCCTTTCCCCACGTTTTTGGAGCTCATGGCATTCTACATTCACATTTTTCATTTTTCTCGCCATTTTCTCTAATTCACGTGAGCTCTCTCAGGAAGCTAGAGCTTCATGTGTGTATCCATCCACGATTTTGGTTGTTTACCTCATCTTTCCCATGGATGGGAGGTCGTTTTTGTAATGCCTAGAGATTGGGTTGTCTTCCTCACATTTTTCTGCCTTTTTTCTGATTTTCCGTGCCTAGGAAATTCGTTTTTGTGTTGCTGAGAAACCGTCCATCAAGGATTCACGATTTTGGGGTTCATAGCAATCGTTTTGGCTCATAGAATTCCCATGATAGTCGATGAATTTGAATTGCTCACCCAGGGGTCGATTTCCCTATTTTACCAACTCGTTTTGTTGCTAAAACTGTTTTTCCTCAATTCCATAATCGTGTATTCTGTTGTGTATGCATATTTTGCTTTGATCTGAACCGGTTTGGGAGTGGAAATGGGGTCTAAACTAGCTTGATAAAACTAGTGTGAGAAGGAACCTCACAGACAAATCTAGGGGGCTGGTTTTCTTCTTTGCGCACCCTGAATAACACTGGAAAGGAAGGCATAGCCTGAGGGACTATGTAGCAGAGAAGGGGAAGCTCCTTGTGTTGGGTGTGTAGATGTTTTAGAAGCTAGGCTAGATCTGGTGCAGGTGTCCATAGCTCTATGGTTGAGCTCACTAACTTAGCAGTTATCCTTTCTAGCTCCTTTGTAGCCTGATAAACCCAACTGCATTGGATTGGCTGAATTTTGATAAATCCTTGGCTATGTGTGAGTCTGCTAGTGTTCTCTTATTCCTTGTGGGAATCATGCCCGGCTCAGGGGTAGCAGTGTTGCTGAGAGATTGATGAGCACACTGGCCTATGGTTGAGTGGAACGTTGCAGCGACGTAGCCGGTTGCGGGACAAGCTTCTTCTAAGATAAGTATCTCTTGTCTATCTCTGCAACTGTATGTGCTTATTGATTAATATGAACATGTTAAATGCTGTGAATGAATGTATTTTTCTTCCGTTGTATATTAATGATTTATGCATATGTGCATGTTTTTACTTCAATGCATTTTATTTTATGTTTATGGGGCTAGTTTTCCCAGATCGATAGCAGCATGGTCACTTTCCCTCTCGGGTAAACGAGAGGAGATGTGACACATTAATTATTCTTATTAATAATGGTGCAGTTTTACCTAGTTTTAAGATTGTATTTAAAGAAAACAACAATTACTTTGGTAATTTCATTTACACTATATTTAAATATAAAATGATATGGTAAAATATATTTAGTTTGACTCAAATACTACAATAACCTTAATGTAAAAATCGTATTCTCCATAACATCTAATTTGATTTATCATAAAACAAAAAATAACCATCAACATAATATATACAAACTAATATAATGCAAAAATAATATTTATCTTTTTTGAGAGATATAAAAATACAATCAATCATAAGATCATAAAAAATCATTCACATATAATGAATTAAAAGTGGGTTTTTGTTAATAATAATAACAAAATAACACGCTAAATATTTACTTAGAAAAAAATAAAATAGTTACAACCTAATAAAATAAGTATATAATCTAGCATAAATCCATCTAGGATATATTAAATACTAAATTTTTTACATATTAAAAAAAAGTTTACATTTCAAGAAGTTTCTTGAATTCCTCGTGAAGGGTGACATCTTCCCGGTAATAGGTTGGAACCACCTCTCTTCCCTCTCGGTACAATTTGCATAGAAATATATGCTCAAAATAACACCTACAACCTAACAAGAACAAGAAAAGAGTAGGTATACAAGTTTTTCATACATCAGCTGGATTATGAATATGAAAGATTCGACAAACCCCACTGGTCATTCCGAACAAACTACTTGGTAGTATGTCAAATTGGAGGTTTCAATCTTAGACAGATGAAGGGAAACGATCATCACCCGGCAGTTTGTGGAAGATTGCACTAAAGACAGAAGAGAAATTAATAATAATGCATTTGAGATATATATTCTCCCATTTAGCTGTCAGATGAATTTATGGTGAGCACATAACTTGTTCTTCTGTTCAATTTATGAATTTTGTCGGATGCATGTTTACCGAAAACTGGTAAGGTAGCTTGTTCTTGTTCTGATCAATTTGAGGAGATCCAACGTTGAAGTTGCGAAGAATATAATAACTACGTACAGCAAGTCTAATTCGTTGGGACCAGAAGATTTTGCACTTTTCTCTGCAATCCGCTGCTGGTCCCTTCTTTTCACTTGTGTACTCACATCACCCATCGATTTCTCTGAAGCTCCAGACCGGTGAGGGGACCAATGGGCCCATCTGGTATATTCCATGCAAGTGTTATGGTGAATATATATATATAACACTAAATGAGTATTAATACCATAACACAGTCAACTTTTATAGCTTTCATTCCAAAATGTGGGAAGCCAGAAACTTTCCAAAGACTTTAGACCAATAGTTCTGTGGTGCAATCTGATCTACAAGATTATTACTAAATTTATTTCAAATATATCCAAGTTCAAATTAGCAGAGACGATGGCTAAAGAACACTTTGGTTTTCTAGCCAATGGACAAATTATGGATGCTATTGGAATCACTCAAGAATGTTTCCATTCCGTCAAGACTAAGAAATTAAATGCTTTAATATTGAAGATGACTTGGTGAAGGCATATGACACGATGGATTGAATTTACTTGAGATCGGTGCACGAATGGTTCAGATTGGACTCCCTCTTACAGCGTCTAATTGGATCATGGCATGTGTGAGACCTGTTTGTTTTGTTGTGCTTATTAATGGCACTCCTACTAGTTTTTTCAAGAGTAGTATAGGGTTAAGAGAAGGGTGCCCCATGTCCCTTGTCAATTTTTGCTAGTTCATTCGGTTAAGGCGTGGGTCTCATCGGCAAAGCAACATGGGTTCAATTCGTCTTATGGGTGAGCCAATTGGGAGGAGACACCCAAAATCCAACCAGTTGAGGATTGGTGTGGTCCAGGCCGGGTGCGATTCTCGGGTAATTTTGATGGCTTAGATGCCCCTAGGTCATGGTTTCTTAGACCAAATGTCACTCTCACAAGTCATGGAGTTTCTAGCAAACAAAAAAAAATGACAAGGGTGCCCCATGTTCCCTCTACATTTTCTACTTATGGTTGAAGGTCTAAGCTGACTCATAGGAAATGCCAAGAGGGAGGGCAAAATTGCAGGGGTGAAGATTACTACTACACAGTTCATCACACATTTGCTATTTGTGGATGATGTTTTACTTTTTGGAATGGTAATGTTGAGGATTGGCAAGCATTTTCAGAGATTATAAAAGCTTTTTGTGATGCAACAGGTATGGAAGTCAGTTCTATTAAGTCTAGTATTTTGAGAAGTTGTGTTGTAGACGAAGCATTTGCACATATTCAGAATTTGATCCCTTATAAAACAGATCATGGCTTCGAATATCTTTGATATTTCTTGAAACCAAATAGTTATTTAACTAGAGATTGTCACAAGCTGGTCAAAAAAGTTGAGAACATGATTGGTCATTGGTGTTTTAGATGGCTTTCATTGGGTGGTAGGTTAACATTGGTTAAGTTAGTACTAGTTAGTATTCTTGTTTATTGGATGCCTTTGGCAAAGGTACCAGTTTCAATCCTAAATCTTTTGAGAAGAAAGATCATGCATTTCTTGAATACACTTGTCTTCTTGGGATATGATATCTCTTCCAAAAAATTGGTGGTTTGGGCATCGAGAATCTCCTATGGTTCAATATTGCCCAAAATCTTAAGAATTCCTGGAGGGGACTATTTGGGAAAGGTCTTTGGACTGATATATTGAAATCTAAATATTTGAAGAAATCCACTATTAAAGAATGGGTCAAAGATAACAAGAAATTCGTTAGTAATGGGTCAAATTGTTGGAGAGGTTTCTTACAACATTATCCTTGGCTAGGAAGAAGGTTATCTTGGAAAGTTGGCAATGGCACTTTGGTCTGAATTGTAATTGATACTTTCATAGGGGGGTAATGTTATGTGTTTTATGCCTCTTTAAATAATCAATTATCTGAAAATGATTATAAAAGCCTGGAACATGTTAAGAAATATGTTTGTTTAGATCTTGGCCCCACACAGTGGCTATCTTCAAGATACCTAAGACTTCATGGAAATGGCAGATGAATGGAATAAATATTTATTGGGCCTTAGACATCTCGGCATTAGACTGTCTGGTGTAGAAGAATCCATTGTTTGGAATTAGAAACATGATGGACAAGTTAGTGAAAAAACTCTTTATGAAGCTATCTCTCATTCTTCTACAACTTATAATAATAAAAACATTGGTTTAGGAAAATTTGGAAATGGCACCTCCCACTTAAACCGAAGTGTTTATTTTGTCTTTGTTTAGAGAATAGAATATTAACTTGGGATAATTTATTCAAAAAAGGATGGCATGGTCCAAATATCTGTATTTTGTGCCAACAAGATGTAGAATATGTTGAACATTTTTTTGTAAACTTTGTAGTAACTAAGAACATTTGGAAGATGATCACATATGACTGACATATCAATGTTTCTTGGGGTGCTCTATCCTTGGAACAAAATTTAGAACATTGGATAACTAAGATGGGAAAGTACAAGGAACTTCCAAGCTTTATTTGTTGGGGGGTATGGAGATTTAGAAATGATACTATTTTCAACAACATGAAACAAAACATGGTTGTTGTTTGCTGAAAAATCATTGATTTTTATCTCAAACAATTTAGAAAAGAAAAGATGAGAAATCAGAGATATATTATTGAACCTATGTTATCTAGTATAAGTGTTATAGGCTTCTTTGATGGGGTTGTTTAGTTTGGCCTCTTTGGAGGTGGTATTATCATTAAACTTAATGAGGATCACTTTTTTCACCTATGGATGGGAAGTGGTTGTGGGACCAACACTAGGGTTGAACTTTTAGCTTTATGGGCCTTATTGAGGTTTGCCACTAATGTTGATATTTTGTCATTATAGGTGGTGGGGTATTCGAAAGTGATTATTGATTGGGCTACATGGAGAACTAAATGGGGGTCACAATTTAAATTGTATATTATAACTATATTTTATGAAGTAAAATATAAGAATGTAAAGATGAACAATAGCCTAAGTTATTTAAAATAAAATACAATTCTAAAATGGGAGGTTTACTGGTCAAATTTCATACAAAATTCACCCTCCTAAGGGGGGTAGGCTGATTTTTAGTCATCCCCATTTTGAGCCTCCAAGGGGGGGGTTGGGCCATAAATCAACCTAGACCCTCTGTGAAACCCAAAATGTGAGGGGTAGGGGGCTAAGGGGGTGCACAATCTAAATATAACCTCGGGCCTATGAAAGGGCCCAAAACAAGGGGCTTAGATTGCCCCCCCTCATTTTAGGCCATTAAGAGGGGTTAAGGCATTATTATGATCCTCCTCCACCTTGCCCCTCCCCAACAACATATTGGGCCTCCTATAGTGGTAAAGATCACCCCCGCCCTTCTAGGAGGCCCAAATGAGAGGGTGTTTGCATATTGCAATAGCCACTCTAGGGGGCCCAAAAGAGGGGTTCGACATATAAAGATCATGCCCCTTTAGGAGGAAAAATTTTGTATGAGATTAGATATCACACTTAAGATACAAGTAATATTTGGTAAAGAATGTGAGGGCTATTGTTTTAGCAATTTTGGCTCGCTATCATTGTCAAAATCATTTCATTGACATTGTCCAAGGAGCCCAATGTCACCCATTCTATTAAGATTGCTTACCATGAACAATGTAGACTGATAACCCTTTGCCTAATCATGATAACTCTTGGGATAAAAAAAACTAAGCCTCTTCATCCAATAACGCATCCAACATAAAATTATAAAATTGAAAAGAAAAAAACAAGGTTGTTAGCATAATACATTTGCAAACCCAAACTCAAATCCATGTAACCACTCATACTCAAGGAAATGAATGAGTCAACTTAATCAAAAAGACATGGAAGCACCATCCACTTTCATTCCCATAATTTCACCTGAGGAGCACCCAATGCTTCACTTCCCAACTATCAATGTCCTTTGTGCTCCAAATATGCTCCAAATGAACCGGTGGCTTAACACTCTCATCATTGACATGGATGGTGGTAGTCACAAGAATCTATTATCATCAATCGTTTACTTATCTCTACAACATACCTTTGGGTGTTTAGTTCCTAGTGTGTGTTATTATTTGTCGTGACAAACCTATAACATAATCAATACTCCTATCAATGTATTCACAACTTGGGACACCTTATGGTATATCATATTTTAAATTTCTTCTTGCACATTTGCGACTGAAACACCTAAAAGGTCATAAGTTCATAATTGATTCATTTTCATTTTGATGTACAATGTCTTGGAGGAGTTCCTTGCTATTAGCCTTGCATGTGCCTCGTGACTCAATAGATTAGGCCATCTTGGAAGTATTTCATGCTCTCATACAAAAACGATTCACAAGGCCCAACACCTATATTTGTGCCATGTCTATACAAACACAATCAGCTCCAAATATGGTGCCTTCATTTTTATGCATTTTTTGTGGTTCACACTTTTCCTCTACATGTTTCCATGTCACCCCCATAACAGAATCTATTTTATAGCAGGTTATGCAATCCAAGCAAGAAATAGCGGCACACAAATCATTTCAAAAAAATAAAATTGCAACAATAGTCGTAAATCAAGCACTTCATTTTTGTCGCATTCTTTCTATTCTTTCATTGTGCAACACATGTTTGTATGTGTGTGTGTGTGTGTTGGTTTTTACCTAGTTACACTTCTACTTCGTTAGTTTTTAACCGACCCACTCTAGTGTCCATTGGTTTCCCACTCAGTTTTGTTGCATTAATCCTCTACTTGACCTTGACCTTATTACATTGTATGCCCTCTTTGGTTACGCCTCTACTCCACTAGTTTTCAGCTGACCCACTCTAGTATTCGTGATTTCCCACTCAATTTTGGGGACCTTTCCTACTCCGGTGTTCACATTAATGCCTTGACTTAGCAGCAAGACAAACCTTCAAGCCTCCCTTCACAGGAATATAGACTCTTCATGGAGCTGTCAGTTTGTAATGGAGTTACTAACAGAGATTGTTAGGCATCTTGTCAATCCAACAGCCTTCCCTCCGCTTCCTCGTTCATAAATTGTATGTTTCAAACCATCAAATATATATGTGGGACTGCTTCCAAAGGAACAACTTTGCTTCAGAGAAGCCAACTTTATTTGGGCCTAGATCCTCCTTTTTTTGTTTTGCCAAGATTGTGTTAGCATGAATGAACATTGAAAAACCTAGTTTTAATATTTTATTTGTTAATGACAATGAATGGTGCATTTCTAGTAAGAAATTCCAATTTATTAGTCTAAAAACCAGGGTGTTTTTTTGTTTAAGTGGATTGTATCTTCTACCTGTTGAGATTCTCAAGGCTATCTTCTATCCGTTGAGATTCTCAAGGCAAATGCANTGGGGGGGGGGGGGGGGTGTTAAATCAAGCACTTCATATGTATGTCTCTCATTGTTCTTGCATGTGCATCAAATCAAGCACTTCATATGCATGCATGTGTCTGTGTGTGTTAAGTCAAGCATTGCATATGCATGTGTGTGTGTGAAATCAAGCACTTCATGTGTGTGTGTTTAATCAAGTACTTCATATGCCATGTCTCTCAATGTTGTTCTTTCATTGTGCCAGAATATATTAGTTCCAATCACATTTTCATTTTAGCATTATAATGAATAAAATAGTTAGTAATCACGTATCAGTGTACACATGCACATCACACATTGCACCGTAATGTTTGCATATACATATTCTAAAACTCATTTGCAAATTGTGTTGGTGTACAGAAACAACTTCTATTAAGCTAACATTTAATGCTAAGAAATAGTGATCAATCATGCATTTAATGTACACATGCACACTATACATTACATCATCATGTTGTATATGCATATATGTTGGCACGCTCACACTTAACTTGTATTGGGCGAACATTTAATGTTCAAAAATTAATATGAACACCTAATGGATATCTCTAATTATACTATGTATATAATGCAACAAATAGTTATCTAGAAAACTTTAACCATAGTGATATTTGGAAGTTTACTATGATGTTTTTTATCTCTAGTTCATTGTTTTTTATTGTGTGAGTTTCCATCTCAATTGTATAAAAAACTTTATTTTGAAATTTCAATTTCAAGCTTTATCCCTATAAATGTTTCATATGTTTTAATACAGTATTATTCTTTTACGGTTAGTTATGTTTATATGGTTTAATACAAAGTTATTCATTTATGGTCCTTATGTTTATTATGTTTATTGTGTAAATTTCCATCTCACTTGAATGAAATACTTTAATTTTAAAATTACAATGTCTTTTAAATATAAAATTCTTCATTTCCCGTTATATACATCTTTAAGTTTCTATTTCACTTAAACTCAAAATCAACTTAAATTTCAAGAGACAAACAAAATATAGAAAACATTTAGATATAACATTAAAACCAACCTAAAAACATAAATAGAGATTATCCTTTCCTTCCCTGTTTATTTCAGCACTTATTTATTTTTTCAAACATCTTTTCTTGAAAATCATATAAAACTGATTTCTAAAATAACAAATGTAAATAACAGAAATAGCCAAATATAACATTGCGACACCATGCATGCATCAAAAGATCATTCTTCAACTTCAAAACAATCAAATGTTTTTCTTAATAAGAATCATGACACAATCAGTAAGATTCTAAAATATAATTCCACAACTTTCAATGTGTAAATATAATTCCACTACTTTCAATGTGTTCTCTACAAAATTGAACCCTAACAAATTTTATGTGACATAAAATTTGTATAAAATTGAGCCATTCAGCTGTTTTAAGAAGCATGAAAACTACACTGATCAATTAAATTTTAAAATATATATAATTAAATGAAATAGCACAAATTCAAGCAAAGGAAGCACTTCTCTAGTTTCAAATAAATAAATAGGGGCTTTGTCAGAAGTCCAGTTGAATCAGATCCTAGAGAAAATCTTTTAAACATAAAACAGTAAACAAATCGACTAGAGCCTTACGAATCAAACTCCAAAATGCGTTTGTCGCAATACTTCAAGAAATTAATGCCTTTGAAAACTCCAAACCTGATCGCCGCTAGGTTCCCTTTAATACAAACAAGATGGACTGATCTAACCAAAGAAACAAAAGAGGGGCTGAACTCAAATCCATAGAAAAATATTTTACAGTTAAAACATTAATTAGAGAGACTTAAAAGTTAAAACATTCATGAGAGAGACTATCTCAAACTGTTGACCTGAGATTGAGCAGGTATCATATTACATTATAGCCTTTTGTGAAAGAATCCAATCCCAAATATAACAGTTGACCTGAGATTGAGCAGGTATCATATTACATTATAGCCTTTTGTGAAAGAATCCAATCCCAAATATAACAGTGACAGATTCAATTTCTATATGGCTGGAGCCTGCAGCACTTTCAGTATCTCAATTTTATTTGGGTACAGAATATATATACTATGATCATTTTCTAGTATATTACTTATACATACATTTGTTTGTGTGCTTGGATTACAGCTGAATCAGCATGCTTGTATCCATTTTTGCAAATTAACTTTCAATCCTGCATGTTGCTCGTGATTAAAAAGAGGATAAATGAAAAATGCGCTTACCTGATTATGCATATCCATCTCAAGAACAAAATAGCCTTGGTTGAATAATTAAAAGAGTATGTATACCAGAAGTTTAAACCAAAACACTAATTACTTGGTATTCAATATCATGATAAACGTAACTTCACAAACTCACACAATCTATATTTGATTCAGATCCAAATATCAGAAAACCAATCCACCATCATGCAACTATCATAACCAATAGCCACTTCGCTCATCTCTTATGTCTCTAGTGGGCATTCCAACATTGCCACGTGTTGGGTTCAAAACAATTCAGACAATGACAAGAAATTTAAGGCCTCTGCCACAAACACAACAGAAAAAAAAAGGCCAGAGCAACAAATCAAACAATGTTTCCGAAACACTTGGCAGATTTAATAGCTCTGTACTCCAGGCCGTGTTTCTGCTTGAAACAACAATGTATATTTGAAATTGATCAATGAAATGATATCTGAAAAGATAAATATTTAAATGTGAATACCCAGATATCTCTTCACTACAGAGATGTAATATAAAGGTTTTCTTTGCAGTAAGCCCTCTCGAGGGCATCTTCGGGAAAAATGCATCCAAGATCAAGGGTTATCTCTACAAAATTTCCCTGCCATTGCAGTTTTATGACAATCGGATGCAGAATCAAGTATTGGTTCCAATACAACCTTCCTGGCTTCTGCTTAAGCTGGATTTGCAACAACTAGCCGAACATATTTAATCTGTTATGCGAGCTTACACAAAAATGACTTCAATTTTAGCACAAGGATTTTTCTTTACAAAGCTTTTAACATTGTCGTCATTATGAAACTTCCATCTATATAATGCTTGTCGCTGAGTTAGACCAACAGGGTATATTCTGTAAATCTTCAGCTTATTACTTCCACGAATCATTTCAGGCCGTTCTGTCTTCCAAATGGGTATGTGCTTTAGAGATCTGAACTTAGAAAGTACCGCTGACTCAAGACCCTTCAGTGTGAGGTTCTGAGACCTGACCAATAAAAAGGACAGACAAAAACAACAGCGATTAGCAAACCCCACAAAAGAAAACATAACATTTAGGAAATATGTTATGCTCATTTTTCTAGTACTCGTTAATTTAGAGATGCAAACAGCATAGATCCATCTAAAACCCGGATCTACCAAGCACCAAGAGGGATCCAATTTCTTGAGGTGTAAATTTTTTTATCTAAACTTTTTACATCTTCAAAAAAATTTACACTTAAGTTCAGGTTTTAATTTAATGGATCTATGTTGGTTTTAATTTTTTTATTTTATATGTGGACATGTATTTTTTAATTGCTTTTTCATTTGGTTTTAGTTTTTTATTTTATGAGCCGACATAATTTTTTTAATTTATTTTTTCTTTGTAATGTAACATAACGTTAAGAGCACCTCGCTACTCGGTGCAATTATAGTAGTTTGACATCCACAATGAGGAAAAGATCAATGTTGTTGTTAACATGTTAGATCTACAAAACCAGGAAAATTTCTCGGCAGAGCTGTAAATACTATTGGGCTTGGCAAGCAATTAGGGAGGTACAAAACTAACGCCAGACAATCATAGGATAACAATATTAGATAGCATACACAGTAATAGAAAATCCAAACCAGTAGATTGAGAGAATCAGAAAACAATCCAAACAAGTTCCTTCATTTTCCAAGAGTCTTTGGTGTGGGTTCACGGAGAGAATGACTGTCTTTGGTGAGACCAGAGGTTATTAAACCTACTTACCAATAAAATCATTCATGAATGTGACATCTACATGAAGGTCCTGTAGATCCAGCAATATTCGGAAACTCCATCAACCTTTTGATAAATTTGTCCTTGGACTTCTAAGACAAGTTTGTCTTTCTCACTCCCTAGGAGATTTAAGAGCAGTCTATCAGTGGATTCTTTGCTGACCATTGGGTTATAAGTATCCCTGTACAAAAAGCCCGACGTTCAAGGAAAGGCGGGCCCTCATGGCTGGTCTGGCATGAACAAACTAACCAGAGAAGAGCAGATTCAAAATGAAGAGTGGGAAGTGTGCAGCCTAATTATGTCGAGTTGAAATCTATTAGTATAACGGTCTTGGTGCCTCGGGCACTCGCCACACTCCACTTGCCCAAGAACACAGTTTGAGAGCCTCTCGGGTCCGCAAGTTGGAAAGACACTTAATCAAAAACATTCTAAGCGTTGGACTGTCCTTCGAAATCCGTTGACAAAATGGGCGTGTGACCAAAACAAGGGGAGCGCGGCCCCGTAGCAAAGTCACCCACAACATGGTAAGCCTAGGCACATCACCCACTGGGGAGCCCATCCGCACGGTGTCGTAATTCGACGAAAGTGCAGAAGCATAAGGGGACGCGTCAAGGAAGGGGCGTGCGCCCACGGTGAAAAAGCTTGGCAAGCCCGAATGCCCCAGACTTCACTCGGACGTAGAAGCTCGTAGCACTCATCAACATGTAGGCTCGACACTTGGTAACATGATGGGAGCTCGATGAAGCACGTTGGAAGCATAGGACGAGTCGGCAGGAAACATGAGGCATCATTGGCTAAAAGAGCAAGGTGGCACGTCGGTCAGCAAGTGTGGATCAGCAAAACAAGTGGGCATCGGCTAGTGGTATGGTCGCACAAGGCTTGGGTCGTTGGACCATCAAGGACGCTTGCAGAAGGAGTTAGCGTGTGCACGAAGTAAGAAGTGCACCCACACTTGGGTCCATGCTCATCACAAGGGAAGCCTATATAAACGATGGAAGACCAAAGCAAAAACGAATACAGGGAGGAGAAGAGGAGAGTCGCACAAGGAGAGACAAACCAATGTTGGGGCAGCGAACTCTTTAGGCAGCTGGAAGGTCGCAGTAACAAGCCTTGCTCAGCTGGGCAGAAGAGTAGGGGTTTGGTTTTTCTTCTTGTAAAGACTGTGTGGAGCTTGTTGGGCCTTCGCAGGAGCTCTACCTAGTTGGGGCAACTCCATCTCTTGTAATCTTTCTTTGATAAAAATACTTGTGGCATGCTTTGTTGGGGCAGCCACCCATACATGTGTTTGATCTTCTATGTTCATGCGAATGTTGTGTTTATGTTGATGTGAATAATTGGCCAAGTGTAAGACAAGTAAAAGTGCGCATAACATAAGAGTAACTATAACATAAGAGTTAGGTGAAGTTCCATAGGTAAGAGGCGTAGTCTGCCAAGTTAATAACCAAGTTGGTCTCACCCTTGGTGAAGTCCTGGGCAGTGCCGCACAGACCTTGGTCGACCTTAGTGAAAAGGGGTGCGGACCAGGCCCGTGACAGATGGTATTAGAGTTGCAATTACGGTAGGAGCTGCGAATAGAGGACCGAAGTTCGTTGAAACCTGAAGGAGCTCCGCGAAGCTCGAAGAAGCCGGTTGAACCTCGATTCAGTTGAAGACTTGAAGCAGGTTGTCGTAGAGGTTGTTTGTAAGATTAAACAACAGGAGCTCATGGAAGCTCTTGTCACTACTTGGTTGGGCAGTGTGACAACTGACAAAACAGAAGCTCATGGCGGTGCTTGACAGAAGCCTCGCAAGGGTTTTAAACTTTTATGCTAAGTTGCCAGGAAACATGGGTACATGGACGGGTGCTGGTACGAGGACGAGGACGAGTACGCCACTTTTTGAAACATCATAGTAGATATCAAGTGGAAGACTAGAAGACTGAAGTTATATTAATATAATTAAAAACATGAAATATTATATGTCCATGACACCATGAGTTCAAACTTCATTGTCATTCTACATTCCAGACCTTCCTAATGGCATTTCCTGACTTAAAAAAGAAAGTTCAAAACAATAAACATTGAATAATGAACAAGATAGCCGATTTGGCTTCCTCAAGCCATGTCATCAGCATCCTTGGGATCAATGTCATCAGCATCACTAAGGTCCTTTGTCACATTGGAGTAGTGAGCACAGAGCACTAGAAGTGAGAAATGGACTGTTGCACGGGTTTAAGTAAGGGGCAAGGGCCCACATAACATGTGTTTTAGTGTTTCAATTTTTTTATTTTTTTTTAAACTTCAAACATTGCAAATGGACCCCTCTGACCAGTGAGCTAAGGTAAATTGCCCAACGATCGTATCACCCATATACCCAAACAAGCGGTACGGCATACCAAAATCCATGGGAGTACCCTATTTTCATAAATGAAGTACACAATACGTGAGGTTGGATTTGGGTACAGTTGGGTACGTACCATTGAAGTACCCAAGTACCTGATACTGGTTCGTGTACCCACCCCCCTGGTACGGGTACCCATGCAACACAAGTTTTATAACAAGCAAGTCAGATGAAACCGCAGATCAAGCTAAAAAGTTTACCTGTAAGTAGGCTTGGCAAGCCACCTAGCAGGGTACCACGAAGTTGACAGACAGTAGACGGAGGCAGAACGCTTGGCAAGAAGGGTTCAGTTGGAAGCTCGTTCAGATGCACCAGAAGCTTGCTGCAGAAACACAGAAGTTAGCAATATGTTTGAATCCGGTTGGAGCACATGTGAAGTGCACCCAGGAAAGTTGAAACTTCGTTGGACCGTAGAAACGAACATCTCCATGACACCCGAAGGTGGTGCTTCACAAGAAGCACAACCGAAAGTGCAGGATGCGGAGAAGTTGCAAGAAACTCTGTTGGAAGCCAGGAAGGAAAGTTGGAAAAAGATTTAAGTGCGGGATGGACAAGGTGTTTCAAGACTTGGTCCCGCAAGGAAGACAAGAAGTACAACAGTTGCAAGAGCTTTCGGACTAGGCAATAACTTGGAAGATGACAAGGTTGGAGTCGCAACACACTCTGGAAGAGAACCCAAAAGCAACCTAAGGTACGCAATAAGTCACACACTGCCTGTTATATTTGTGAGGAGAACCATTACGCAAAGAACTGTCCTTTGAGGGCAGCATCCTTTGCGCAAAGGTGACTGAAAGTAATTGAGGCTTCGTAACCTTCAAATGAGATTTCTAAAACTATGAAGGCCATGCAGGCATGTCTTAGAGGATTGACAATAAGTCAAAACATAGGTCCGCAAGAAAATCAACAAGGGTTGAGTTTTGTGGAAGCAATGGTGGGTGGACTAAGAGTATCAACATTGGTGGACACTGGTGCCACTCATAGTTTGGTAAGCGACAAGATTGTGGTAGCCCTTCACATTGCAACTAATTTCAGTAAGGCAAAGCTTAAAGCAGTTAACTCAGTCGTGAAGTCAGTGACAAGGAAAGTATACACAACGCCAGTAAGAGTTGGAAGGTGGCATGGCAAGATGGACTTGGAAGTTGTCCTGTTGGATGATCACTCAATTATCTTGGGACAAGACTTCCTGCCATTATCCCATGTTGTGTCGGTTCCGCATGCAAGTCATTTGGTGTTCTTGGATAAGCCCGAAGCATGGAGCATACTGATGACGCAAAAGAGCAAGTTGGCATGCAGATCGGGAATGTCCTCAGTACAGTTACTTGAGACTCCTGACCCATCCACATACTTGTCTCAAGGCATCATGCGGCAGCAACAAAATTCAGCAAAGAAGAACGAGGCAAATGCAACAGAGAGAGTTAGTCATCCATCGACAGAAAGGTTGGCTTCGTTAGAAAGGAGACCAAACTTGATCCGACAGAAGGTTGAGTCGTTGTGTGTTTCGGTAGACATTCTGCAGCAACATGGTGGCAAGTCGCAGCTTGCACCAGCACAAACTGCAGAAGTCACCAACAGAAGCACATCCAAGAAGTCATCAAGCAGCCTAGACGATGACGGTTCATTCAAGCAAGTCATGCCATGTCTTGACGTGGAACAATGTGAGCAGGAGTTGGACCAAATATGCGAACAAGTTGATGATGCGGAAGAAAACACAAGTTCATTCCAAAGTGATGGAGAAAGTAAAGGTTTCCATTACGTGACGCAAAAGAAATTGTGGATTTCTGTGTCCATGCCATTGGTACCCCACAGCCTCAGTTGTCGCAGGAAAAATTGGAAGAAATAAGATGTCGTCCAAGCGAAGTGAAGGCAGTTCTAGTTTACTTAGAAAGTAAAAGTTTCTTGCCTAAGATAACGGAAAAAGGAAAGACCAAGGAGGTCCAAGCAGAGTCAAGCATTCTTTAGAAGCAAGATCGACAAGAAAAGTTGGCGGCCTTAGATGGTTCAAAGCACCAAGGGGATGGTAGACGCAGGATAGGCTCACCATTCAAGGGGCGAGCAAAGGTGCAAAGAAAGAGCGAGGAAAAGGAAACAACAAGCAAAGACGAAGACTAGGTCTTTTGCAAGTTCACAACATTGTTGTGTGGAGGCGAAAGACTTGAGCATGTTAACATTTGGAGTTGTGGAATTCGAACTAACACAAGATCAGATGGAAGTATTTGTGCAAAGATGGTTTTGAAGACCTTGGGGGTGGTGGTTGTTGGCACCACTCACCACTTGTGTAATATGAAAAAGCCACAGATTGGATCGTTGCTCGTGGCGTAGGCAGTGAGGCCATAGGCACCTTGGTAAGGTGGCCTTACACAAAATCAGTCGAAAAACAAAGAAAAGGTATATTAAGGGTGCAAGTAGGAAACTTGGCAAACTAAGGCAAAGAGAACTTTGCCTAATGCAGTTGGCTTGAGAAAACTAAAACGAACAGGGGAAAGATGGTTGCAGAATGAACAAAAGAAGTTCGTCTCATGGTGTTAGGCGCCACAGTTGGATTAGCTACCTAATTAGTCTAGCTCATGGGGTGTACAACGAGCGGAAGCGTGAAGGAATTTATGGAGTATTGATTGCTTAGTAAGTGGGAAAAAGCATGAACTGCAGGAGCTTCTTGGAAAGCTCAATAGTTGGGATGACAGTTGCGGATCAACCAAGAGGCATGGAGTAAAGATGATCATAGCAACAACGGTAGCGACAAGTTTCAAGGACAGCGGTCGTTGGAGACGTTGTCGGGACAATAACAAGTCTAAGTGGGGGAGGATGTAACGGTCTCGATGCCCCAGGCACTGGCCACACTTAACCAAGAACACGGTTTGAGAGCCTCTCGAGTCCACAAGTCCACGGGACACTTAGTAAAAAACACTCAAAGTGTTGGACTACCATGTGGAAGTCATTGACAACATGGGCGTGCGACCAAGACAAGGGGAGCATGGCCCCATAGCGAAGTCAACCACGGCATGGTAAGCCTAGGTGCATCACCCACAGGGGAGCCCGTCGACACGATGTGGTAATTCGACGAAAGTGCAGAAGCACAAGGGGATTCATCAAGGAAGGGCGGCGCACCCACGGCGACGAAGCTTGGCAAGCCCGAACGCCCCAAACTTCACTTGAAAGCCTCTCGAATGCAGAAGCTCGCAGCACTCATCAACATGGAGGCTCAACGGTTGGTAACATGATAGGAGCTCGATGAAGCACGTCGGCAACATAGGACGAGTAGACAAAAAACATGAAGTGGCATCGTTAGCTAAAGAGCAAGGTGGCACGTCTGTCGGCAAGTGAGGATCGGAAAAAACAAGTGGGAATCGACAAGAGGGATAGTCGCCCAAGGCTTGGGTCCTTGGACCGTCACGGAAGCTTGCGGAAGGAGTTAGCATGTGCACGAAGTAAGAAGTGCGCCCACACTTGGGTCCATGCTCATCGCAAGGGAAGCCTATATAAACGATGGAAGAACAAAGCAAAAATGAATCCAAGGAGGAGAAGAGGAGAGTCTCACAAAAAGAGATGGACCAATGCTGGGGCAGCGAACTCTGTAGGCATCTGCAGGCAGCTGGCAGGTCGCAGTAGCAAGCCTTGCTCAGCTGGGCAGAAGACTAGGGGTTTGGTTTTTCTTCTTGTGTAAAGACTGCGTGGAGCTTGTTGGGCATTCGCAGGAGCTCTGCCTGGTTGGGGCAACTCCATCTCTTGTAATTTTCTTTGATAAAAATACTTGTGGCATGCTTTGTTGGGGCAGCCACCTATACATGTATTTGGTCTCTTGTGTTCATGTGAATGCTGCGTTTATGTTGATGTGAATAATTGGCTAAGTGTTAGACAAGTGAAAGTGCGCATAGCATAACAGTAATTGTAACATAAGAGTTATGTGAAGTCTGCCAAGTTAGTAACTAAGTTGGTATCACCCTTGGTGAAGTCCTGGGCAATGCCGCATAGACCTTGGTCGACCTCAGTGAAAACGGGTGCAGATCAGCCTGTGACAATTAGTACTGCAAAAATATATTTTGTATCTTGCAAAGGATAATGTTTAATCTTCACATGTTCTATTTTGTATATCCAGCACATCTTATATGTAAATACAAGAAAGCGATTGTATGAACTCCACAAGTATAGAGTCATAAACCATAAAGCCTCACGTGGCAGTTAGCTGCTGCACAATGCAGTAATAGGCATAATAGTGTAGTCACGCAGTGTAGTTTTTTACCTCAAGTAGACAGACTTAGTTCTTTGCAACTTGTTACCTCCCAAACCCTCACATTTTGTGATAAATCCCTAAAGCATAAGTAAGACCTCACTTTAGGCTCTTGTCCAACACAAGGCAGGTATTCCTAGAAAAGGATTGTTAAAGCTATGCAATGAAAACTGAAGATGAATTGAAGAGTTAACTTTAGCAAAACAGAAGTAGTCACACTTAGATCTTTGCAACTTGTTACCTCCCAAACCCTCACTTCTTGGGATAAATCCCTAAAGCATAAGTAAGACCTCACTTTAGGCTCTTCTCCAACACAAGGGGGGTATTCATAGAAAAGGATTGTTAAAGCTATGCAATGAAAACTGAAGGTGAATTGAAGAGTTGACTTTAGCAAAACAGAAATTATAATATAGATTTTATGAATAGGGTCATGGGTGGACCAAGACTAGTGTCAATCCATTGGGCAAGCGGAGCCAAAGGATAAAACTAGGAGGGCGGTTTTCTTTTTATAATAAGAAAGCATGTAGCCCGAATGGAAAACCTACAGCAGTCTTATCTTGCTGTCCACTAAAACAGAAATTACTTGTGAGGAATCCAGATGAAGAAAGACCTCAAAACATGCATGAAGATGTGTCCACTAAAGAATAATGTAAATTGCAGCTAATCCAAATTAAGAAGATACATGAAGACATTTTAAGCAATAGACACATATTTAAAGGGGGGATAAAATACAATTAAACTTCTAAACAAGGAACAAAGTTATTCAGATTATAGCTCTTCACAACACATTTGATGCTAGAAATTTCAGCATTAGTCTTTGGACACACTAGATACAAAATATATAAGAGTAATATTTAATCTCCTAGCATGTTCTATTTTGTAATATCCAACACATCTTATATGTAAATACAAGAAAGTGATTTATTTACTCCACAAGTATATACTATAAAGCCTCAAGTGGCATCTAGTTGCTGCACAATGCAGTAAAAAGCATAATAGTGCAGTGTCGTTTTTTAACCTCAAGTAGTCAAACTTTTTGCTTTATAAACTGTTACCAACTTACCACCCAAACCCTCAATTCATGTGATAAAGTACTAAAGCACAAGTAAGACATCCCTTTGGCCTGCCTCTTCTCCAGCACAAGGGGGGTATCCCTATAATAAGATTGATAAAGCTATGCAAGGAAAACTCAAGGTGAAATGAAGAGTTAACTTTAGCAAATCTCAAATTATAATATAGATTCTATGAAGAGGATGATGGGTGGACCAAGACTAGTGTCAATCCATTGGGTAAGTCGAACCAAAGGATAAAACTAGGAGGGCTCCTATTATGATAAGGAAGCATGTAGCCTAAATGAAGAACCTACAGCAGTCTTATCTTGATGTCCACTAAAACATAAATTACTTGTGAGGAAACCAGATGAAGATGTTGATTGTACAGCATCAGGAGTTATTCTCCGGACTTGTGGTTTGAATCAAGTCGGAACTTGTGATTTGTATCAAGTCCTGTCTATATCCTCATATGATTGAACTTGAAGTAGTGATGCTCGTACTATAAAGTTTTGTGGTTTGTATCAAAACTGTAGACTTGTGGTTTGTATCAAGTCGAGACTTGTGGTTTTTAACTTTTTATCAACTCAAGTATTCTCATAGAAGGTACCCTATGAGATAGACCTCCAATTATGGAGATGAGCTTGTGAGTAAAATATCAAGTTGAGTCTTATGAGTAATATCAAGATTATAGACTTGTGAGTAATATCAAGTCCTACCAATATCCTCATTATTGAGGTGGCATACTTTACTTGGTAAAGTGGTTATACTATGTGATGTATTACTAGTCATGATCATTGAGTGCTATAAGTCTCCTTTAGGGCTTAACTACCCCTAAAGTGAATTACTTTAGCATATGACTATATGGCCCGGGGTAATACAATGATCATTAGTATGGAAAAATTATTTTGAGTATGATATGATAAAATGGATAAATAAATACACATGTGGACCATGTGGTAAATATTAAATGATAAAGAGATAAGCATAGAGAGAGAATGAATTCATGTGAACCTAAGTCACCGGATTCGGCGATTTTTCGCCATAAAAATAAAAAATCGCCGATTTTATGTTCCTGGCGAACTAATTCGTTGAAAAACGGCGATTTTGAAGGCCAATAACCATGCAACCCGCGGGTAAACCCTAGCCGACACCCAAACTACCTCTGCATTGACTTTTAGCTTATTGTGCGAGTCTGGAGTGAGCCGTCGTCGTGAATCATGTGGTGAGTTAACACTGGAGCGTGGAGGCCGCCATCGTTCTCTGAGTCGCAGAGGGACCCTTGAGTCTGCACTAGTTGAATCCACGATGGCATCGTTTAGTTGACAGTTGAAGCGGTGCTAACCCCGACGGTTCTCCATATTCGATTAAACCTAAAACGGTGATAGATACCCCATATAACCGGATAAATGTAAATGTTTTTTTATTAATAAATATAAATCATATTCTCTATTCTTTGGATTAAGTAGTAGAAATGTTATTTTGAATATAAATAAATAAATAAAAATTAATATTTTTTCAATTTATTTTATATTAATTTCTTTATTTTAAAAATTAAAAAAATATTTCTTTTGAGAATTAAAAAAATAATTACAATAAAAAAATAATAATGTTAATTTATTTTTGTTTATTAAAATGATTAATATATGATTTTTTTTTGTTAATTGACTGCAGCATAGTTTAATATTCTATGTTAATATTTACATTCAAAGGTGAAAGGATGTTATGGGATTTGGTAAGAATATAAGTTTTCTGGTTGGATGTTAAATAGTTTAAATATTTTTAAATTCTAAGTTTTATAGTCATTCGAACTTAATGTCGAATTTTATCACCAAAATTTTTATAGCCGAATTTTTGTCGAATTTTAAGGTTTCCGAATTCGAACACGAACTCGAACCAGGTGACTTAGATGTGAACTCAAATTGTAAAGGCTTTAGTTAAAGCCTTAGTTGTAAATAAAGAATGTATCAGTTAAATAAGGAATCTTTCTGAGATCCATGCAAAGATAAAAATGGTAAATAATGTAATTGAATTAATAAAGACTTATGTGTTTCAATTAATTAAAATAAACTTACAGAGATCCATGCAAATGTTTTGCATGGATGGCACTAAGAGTGAAGCGCTGATGACACTTAAGCTAGCCTGTTAACTAAGTGATCAGCACTCAGTTAACTAAAGATCCATGCAGAAGTTAAAAATAGAAATTGTGCACTAAATGTGAAGCACCAAAGACATTCAATTAGCCTCCTAACTTTATAGTCATGCATTCAATTAAAAACTAAAAGACTCAGTTCAAGTCAGTCAAGACTCAACATTAAGTTAAAAACTAATAATGAAAGGAAGGGCGCATATCTTTGTGCATGGTAGATGTTTTGACTTGTTATTAATATGCTAGGCATATGGCAAGTTCAATACAGTTGATTACAGTGTTGTATTCGATCTCTCTTCTCTACAGCTGAGGTGACATCTCTTATCGGGCAATTTGCTTATGTGTTGTAATCCATTCTCTGCAAATCTATCATACTCAAAGAATTGTTGGGTTTTTCATCCTCTGTGTTTGAAGGCTTTCTCTACTGCTGAGGTGGCATCTCTTATCGAGCAATATGCTTATGTGTTGTAAACCATTCTCTACAAATCTATCTATCATACTCAAAGAATTGTTGGGTTTTTCATCCTCCATGTTTGGAGGGTTTTCTCAGGGTATATCTTGTCTCTTATGGTTGAATGATTTATATGGTTGATTTGCCTTATGAGATTCATATATGCAATGATTGATTAATAAAAGTTGTAAAGTTCAAGCATCTCCATATTTGCTCAAAATATTAACAGAAAAAAGACCTCCAAACATGCATAAGGGTCTATCCACTAAAGAATGATATAAATTGCAGCTAATCTGAATTAAGAAAGAAAAAACATAAGACATTTCCAGCAATAGACACAGATTTTAAAGAGGCGATAAACGACAATTAAGCTTCTTCAAGACAAAGGAGCAAAGTTACCTGGATTATAACCCTTCACAAAGCAATTGATGCAAGAAATTTCAGCATTAGTCTTTAGCAATATTGAACCCCAAAACATGTGCTTCAATAAGAGAAACCCTTAAATTCCACTGCCTTGAAGAGTTTTAAGGAGGAATCTCCCCAAATCCAACCATGAAAGATAACGGAAAGAGCAAATCCTTGTATTTTTGGTTGAGCTCAATCTTCCTTACAATAAAATATTGTTTAGTGTAGTCTAGATCCACTTTTCCTAGATCTATGGTTTTCTCCATGGAAAATACTATAATAAAGCATCAACAGGGCTCTCCAAGGCAAAAATGCCCAAATAAACAATAAAATAGTGAATCCAAATGAATGAGAAGCCACATGTCTCCTCCTTTGGAACCCCTTCAAGGATAGCCTCAAAAGGGCAAACCATAGCTCTATGTGCAAGGTGTTCTGCAAGGCATTCTCCACCAAGTGCATTTATGGCCTTACTCTTCCCAAATATCCAAAATGCTCAAGCAACAAAAGTGGGATGTTCCTCAAGAATTTGGTCAAAATGTGGCAAGGGTCTTGAAACAGAAATTTGCAACCACCATGACCACAATTTTGAAATCCTACAGCCATTCTACATTTATTGGCACTAGTCTGGGAACAATTTAGGACACCCCTCTAATAAAGCTATCAAACTCCTCCAAAAGTAGATCTCATAGATACGTGTGCAAGCAACGATCAATTAGTTGTTATAACAAATCCTCAAACATAAGGCGACATCCACATGTTTTCCCATAAGTTGTAGGACACTTCTGAAATCATGCTAACCAATCCCACATAAAATGAATCTACATAGATATAACGGTAAAGTGAGAAATGGTTGCTAAAATGACTCCTTTAAATAAGGATACCCTCAAAGGATGTGCATGAAACCTCAATCTATGTATTATGACCAAATCATACTCTTCATAAAGTGTGACAAGGCATTAATCCATGTCCAAATACCATCAATATTCTTGAACCAAGAGCCATAAGTGGACTATGGAATGACCTAGGAGGATGTTCAAATAAAATAATTAAAACAAATTGTCAGAAGAAGAAACCATGTGCTAAAGCCATCAATTGATTTCTAAAACCATGGGCACAAGAGGAGAGCAACCAAGGACACTGTGCAAGGTAGTTAGGTCTCCTCAATAAATGTGCCACAAAACCATGATAGAGGGATCCCTCCATTATTTAGAGAATTGACCACCTCAACATGCTCAAAATAGTAAATAAGGCTAGAGCACTCTAGAACAGTGTTTAAATAACCAGTGATTCGGACTCGAACCTGGTCGGGATGACCGAGTTGACAGACAGAGGTTACAAACCAATCACCAAACTAGCTCGGTCAACCAGTTTCGTAGCGAACCGGCCGAGTCAAAGCTTGATCGGGGTGCACACGTGGAGGGGAACAGTTTTGTACAAACCTTACCGTTTTGTACAAGTGACATTGAAGTCAGCAATATTAAATGGTAATGTTAAATTCTTAAAGTAAAAGTGGCATTCTTCTTATCTTTCATTTTCTAGTAAAAGTGACATTCTCCTTATCTTTCACTTTCTATCATTTTACTTAAATTTTTAACATTACCATTAATTGTTTCAAGATGTTTGAGAGGGCTCCAACCTCATCAAACTTCATATCCAAAAAGTAGAATTTTAGATCCCATTCAGAATTCAACAGACATAACAGTTTTCAGGATTTCAGGATTACAACGTTTCCACTAGATTCTATCATGTATGAAGTTAAGGGATTGGCATTTAATCAAGCACAGCAACCTCTCTATGTACCTTGACGTTGGTGGTGTTGATTGTTGAACTCCTCTCTCATGACCTTAATAAAAATGTACTCTCCAATCAAGCAAAATCACTTATTAAGAATGGGAAGCTTTTTCTGTTGAATTTTTTACTAAGGAAGTGTTCCCCTAGTGACTTTGTGCCGAAGTCACTAAAAGGGGACAAGTGATGTAACCCTTGTATCAATAACTTGAGGTAAGTAATTAATTCTTTTTATAGTTATAAAGTGACTTTTTAATAAATTTAAGTTGTAGTTGAGAGAGAAATTACTTAATGGAGAGAAAAGTGATTTTTCTCATCCATTGATGTGGGAACAGTATACTCAATCTGGGCCCTTGATCTAATAACTGTTCAACTACCCCAGAAGATGAAATGAAAAGACAAGGGAAAATAATAAAAAGGCACTTCATTCCTCATTTGTTCACTCAACCGAGAGAATTGGAGAGGAGATCAACTTTCCTTAAGAAAAAGAGCAAGTTGAGTTTGAGAGAGAGAAAGTAGCTGAGATAACTGGCACGATTTCCAAGGCAGTTCTGTACAGCAGCATGACTGACACGTTTTCCTGAGTATGACTGGCACAAATTTAGACAAGTATGGTTGAGTTTTCTTCTTGCTGTCAGCACAAAATTCGAGGAGCTGGGCACACAGTTCGAGTGTACTGTGGCATGAATTTCGAGAACACTGCATTTAATGAAATCCATACCGCATTAATTGAGCAGTCTGTACAGTGTTTTTTGTGGCTAAGATAGCACAGAAATCAAGGCAGAATATTGGTGTACCTTTGCATGCTGTCCCAAGCAAATAACAGAAGCACAGTAGCACGAATTTCTAGACAGTGATTGGCACGAAATTCAAGAAAGAAAGAGAACTGTACTTGCACAGGACTGTTGGCATGGTTTTATGAGAATGCTGGTGCATCGATTTCGAGAAGAACAGTGACACGATTTCTGAGATAAGTCTGTAATTTAATGCTAATTTAAAGACTGCTGTACATTTCTATTTTGAAGAATAAATAAAATTACTTCTCTCTCTCACAGGTTTTCCCCCTAGGGGTTTTTCCTGAGCAATTGGGCTAAAATTCTGAGTCTGAAACTTTTAAATGTGAAAGGTTTTTAATTCTGCTCTCAGTATTTTGGTAGAGTTCTCATGTGCTTCTTGCTCAGACCTGTTTATGAGTAAAATTTCATTTGAAGTAGTTAAATGTTGAATGAGGCTGTGTATTAAACAGTCATAATCTGAGATTAACTTGAAGCCTGTTTGAGAAGTGAAATTCTACATTTTCTACCTTATTTTAATGCTTGGATTAGGAGGCTTCATCAAAATTGTAGGGTGTTGACTCATGTCCTTGGAGAATCAGCATCGAGATTCGAGGTGATTTTGATGATTGATCATGTTGATATTGTAGCCTTATAGGCATAACATGTTTTTTGGACTCTATAGCCTATTTAGAGCCTCATTGATTATGTATTTTGATTCAGATATGTATTGCGCTTGGTACCAATTGGTGTATGAGACCCCCTTGTTTGTGGGACAAGGGACGCCCCTCTGTGCAGTGATTTAACTGCTAAAGTCTACAAAGGTGTACATTCCCTACCCCCCTTTGGATTTGAACCTGTGACCTCCTAGGAGGAAACACATGCTCTTAACCATTAGGCCACTCAAGTTGTACCCTTATATGGTACATGCATGGTACATATATTCACCCTTACATGGTACATACATGAGTAGAATTGCACATTTTCTCTCTAATGGTTTGGAATCTTAAAAAAAATCCACTAAAATTTAAATATTCTATGTGTTTTTTTAAAAACCAAGTCATTAAATTCAAACTGATACGAGTCATGGCCGGAGTTCGAGTTGATCCTTGGCCGAGTCCAAGTCTAAGTCCGCATTTTAAAACATTGCTCTAGAAAACTATGCCAACACATGAAAACTTGACCAAATTCAACCAACCATGATCATCAAAGGACGATGCCCTAAGAAAGTATGCCAAAGTGGGGTACCTTCAATAAATCCCCCAAAACTCTACAGAATAGCTCATATAATCATAAAACTTAGGGAAACCATGTAATCATATTGTTACTAGTTGAAATGGCAGGCCAAGCCACCGGTAAGCATATGTGGGAAAAGTGAGCACTGTCACCTTAGTCGCTTGTCCCCAACGACTTCAAAAGTCGAAACCTCCTAGGGGAGAGCCCTATTATGATCCTGTAAGGACACTAAACACCAAAATGTTTTCTTTCGAGGTTGCTAGTGATTAGTGCCTAATGGAGTCTAAAAGGTAGGTAAAGGGGTTGTATGTTTTGTTTGACTTGTTCTACAATGTAACTAAAACATAAGTGCAATTATTGATCAAGTATAAGGCATTTATCATAGCCTGAAAACATAAGTACAGCAGTAAGAACATTAATAGTTATGACACCATTTCAGTACGGCATGCAAGCATTTCATTATTTATTCAAGTATTATAGTAGCATTAGTAAGTTTAACAAGGTTTCATATTTCATACTAGTATATTCACTTAACCAACCTTGTACTGACTAACCAACAACCAAGTCTGAAACTAGTGTGTATAGAAGAACAATGCATTTACCTAGCCCACTCTAAACGGTATTCCAGACAATTCAAGCAGTAGCTATATCCACCTAGAGGTCTGCCTTATTCCCAAGTTTAAACCAATGTTATCAAAACCCAACCGGTTTTGAAAAAACCGGCCGGTTGGACCGTTTTACAAGCTTCACCTGGTCAAATCACGCACTCAAACCGTTTTTGGCCAGTTTTGTACGAAACCAACCAGTTACAAGGCTGAACCAGCCAGTTTCGTACAAAACCGCTCAGTTTTCTCCAAACCGGTTGGTTCAGTGCGAAACTGGCCAGTTTCATACAAAAACACCAAGGACCCCCAAAAACAGCGAATTTCAAATTCTTTCAATAAAATAAAAAATAGGGTCCATATGTGAGTTGTTTAATTGACCCACGACCCCTTTTAATGTTATAAAAGGAGGCTGCCACCCTCCATATCAATCACATTTAGTCGTGGATGGACCTGGACCCTCTTCCACAACAAGAGGATGTGGACATTGATGGTACAATTAGACAGGTGCCTTCAGGCCTAGGGAAGTCAAGCCATGCTCATGTTGAGGATGTAGATGATGACTCTGAGTCTGAGCATGAGGACTCAAATAGTTCTGATATATGATTAGAATCATTAGATTATAGATTCTAGACTGCAGTCATATGCTTATATTTTGACTTTAGAGGCCATTTATAGCCGCTTTGTTGATGTACTTTTCTTCAGATATGTATTTGCAGTCGGTGCTATTTTGGTTTTATACACTCTTACTTGCTATATGCATGAGAAACTTTACATATTTGTGTATAATGGTTTAAATTCACATGGATGCACATGAATATATATGTATTTTTTGAAAATATGAATGTTTTATGTATATTTGCTCAACCGGTTTTTTGATCCGGTTTGTTTCCTGGCTTTTGTCCAGTTTCGGTTCCGGTTCTCGAGGTCGGTCGGTTTGACCACCGGTTTCGGTTCTGATACCATTGGTGTAAACAACAAGATACATGTGCAAATATCATATAACACATTAGTATAGCAGCATGTGTAATAATATAGATAATTATTACAGCAGTAAGCATGTCAGTCATCACATCACATTCAGTATTTATGGCAGCATCAATTATGTGAAAATAATGAACACCAGTACACACAATGGTATCAGTTATGTGTCAACATTTAAGAAAGTACTCAATATGTGTGTTTAGTTGAAATGACTACCACAAGTTTTGAAATAGATGGGTATGTGTGCAATCATGACAGCAGCAGTAAGTATTTAGTAATTGTATGTTTACCATCAGTCCTTACAACATTAGTAGCAGCATTAGAATTTACAGTAGTAGAAATGCATGTAACCAATTATTCACCCAAAATTTACATCAACCTGTGAGGTATTTTGTTGTGTGTGAAGGTGAAAGGTGTCAAGCAAGCCACTATCAATGGTGACATTAACCAACATGCAAGGTCTGAAGGAAGGGAAGTAAAGAGAGTTGCCACTGCAAGGGCGGCCCTACAGGATTAGGGGAGGGTTGTCACAACAATTGGCCAAGGGCAGCAATAGCCAGGAGAAGGAGGCCCAAGACCTAGTAAGGAAAGGCCCGAGGGTTTGCAGAAGATTGGGACTGTTTTAGGGCCCTTTTTTTGGGCAGAAATTAAGTTTTGGGAATTTTTATATTTGTAGGGTTCCCTATAATTCCGCCTTAGGGTTTCTAGGGCTTTAGAGGATAGGCCGAATTTTTAAGGAAGGAAGCCGAAATTTTAGGGAGGCCAAAAAATGCAAAAAAATAAATTTTTTTTTTATTTTTAGGGTTTTCAACACAAAAGTGCAGACCCAAAATTACCTTAATCTACCACGTAAAATGTAATCTATCTAACCCTATTGAGTAGGTTTGGGAAAATAGAATGCGTGAAAACGAAAGAAACTAACCCTAGCAAAAGCCCTACCATAACCTAGGGTTTCTAGGAAGGATGGCTAACCTAAAGAGGAAGAGTTTCTAGGTCAAACAACTAGCCTGCGAAAACTAGGGAGAAAACCCTAGAGCACCCTCACAAGGAGGCAAGGTGACAAGAAGGATGGTAATGGCCTATCCTAGGAAAAAGTGCAGCACTAGGGCTACCACTTAGAGTCGAACGTGCATCATCAACCACCCTCAAACAAAGAGATAAGAAGCCTGACCTCCTTGTGCTCGTGTTCAGCCAACAAATCAAAACATCACCAAGCAAAGAGTTTCACCAAAGAATCACCAAAAAAAACTTGCATTAACCTAGAAAAAACTCCTCAAGAGGGGCGCATCTCTCCAAAGAGCCCTAGCAAGGGTAAAACAAATGCATAGTGTATTATCCCATAAGTTCTGTTTTAAAATGAAAGTGAAGAGATCTATTTATGTGATCTCACACTCACTCTTTACAAAATATCTAGGCCTACATGCCTTAAAATATGTCATCTTGAAATTATAAAATCTCAACTAGAAATTAAAAGAAAATAATAATTAAATATGGCCTAAGGTAGGCTCAAGGTAGGCTACCTGGGGTATTTGTACCCCCAGGTGCCAAAACACGCTCAAATAAGAGAATCACTTCGAACGAAAGGCTAGAGTGAACTGGAGGGAGGGCGTTATACCCCATCTAACCCCTAGAACGTTGTAAAATCCCTCAACGCCCTCCTCAAAGCATGAAAAGGCCTGGCATGGAGGGTGTCTTTCCTCTGAGGAGATAATGCCAGGGAGAGCAGATGCCCACTGACTAAAGGGCGAGGAAGGTGTCCAAAGTGGTCGCAAATGAAGACGAGTGTCTCGTAGTTGAAGCAAAGGCCAGCAAAGCTCGTAAACAGAATATGGAGCCATGTGACTCAGTGGTGAACCCTTAGGGGCCCTGGACACCAACCCCGAGGTTTAAAACCCCAATAAAGGGCAATCAGCAGTGCCATTAAGCCATAGTACCCTTAAAGGATGACCAAAGGACCCAGCCATGACCACCATTACTTGATAACACCCCTCCTGGTCGAAAAAATTGGCCCTCTCTCCCTGGGATACACCTGAAGGTGCGTTGGGTACAGGTGCAACGTAACACATACCAAGCCACCAATGTACAAAATCAAGGAGCAACTAATAACCCATATTACTTAGGAAAACCCTTAGTTCATGGGTATTCCTTCCAAGAATGTGTTAGGGGTTAGTCAAAAGTGGATAATGCTAATCAAAACCCATGATGACACCAAACACTCTACCAAACCTCACATGTGCAAGATGCAATCCTCCAAAATGTGAGATGATGATGCCAACAAAAAATGATAATCCATGAAAAATATGCATCCAAGACCACAAAAATACAGCTCCTATGCCATCATCTTCCAAATGCAGCCTGCTTGGGCAGGGTCTTCATCCTGGGACAATCCTCATACAATATAAAAGGTAACACAACCAATGGACAAAGCAAAGAATCCAGAATACTATTGAAATGAGAGTGGTTTTTCGCAAAATAAATTATTATTTATATAATAAAAAATATGAATATTACATCAAGTATTGCTATGTAGTACTAACCTAAGTTGCAAGGAACAGAAATGGATCCGACTCCATGTCCAGATTTTCGAAAAGTCAATATCCAAATATATGGAAATGGCATGTATGTGTGTGTCAAAAAAACCATGAAATAGAAATGTAGAAAGTTTAGGACTATATTTTCACTCCAAATTTCTCTTTTTTAGGGCTTTAGGGCCCCACATATTGCCTTATTATTTTTTTATTTTATGTTTTTTTATGAGCTTATATATAAAATGTTTTTCGAGGATCTACCTGCTTAACATTTCAAACAAACTAGCACTAGATGTCAAGTAGAACTTCCAACACTCCTAAAATGGAAATGCATCCCAAGTGGTTCCAGATCAGGATCCACAGAAACCAATAATATATCCTAGCATAAAATAATATTTTATCTTATTCATATGTGACATATGTTACACGAATACAAATGCATTTTTTTTTCATTTTCTGGGGGTTTATTTTTACTTTTTAAGTTTTATTGTACCAAGAGGTGCATGTTACAGCCCAAATATGGGGTAGATCTATCCAGTGGGTAACTCTGATGCGATCATATGTTGACATAAATAATTCTAAAAAATTTAAAAAATGTGATGCATCAAGTCAGTTTTATAAACTAGTAAAATAAATAATGAACTAGTCTATTTCCATGTTAACCGCAAATCTATCTAGCATCAAGAGGGACCAAATCCCTCAAATTGCAAACCTTTCATCAAGTTTTTGCATTGCCAAACAGGTTTGCACCTCAAGGGATTTGATCAGTCTCAGTGCTTGATACATCCATGGTTAAGATAATCTAGATTGGTAGTACATAATTTCAGAGTATTTGAAGACAATGAAAAATGAGCCAGCCATTTCCATTCCACCTACCGTCCCCTTATGCTGCCAAGTCTTCTTCAAAGAACAAATTCCATGATCACTCTAAAACATAGAAAGGCCCGGATTGAAAATTCCCTTTTTAACACTCCAAAATTTAACCAAAAAGGCTTTGAAATTGGGCATGCATGCATCTCCCTTTGCAACTCTTGTTTCATCTCCAATGATCTTTCCTTCATATGTGTGATGGTATCCACTTTCAGGTATTGATATTGCCAACCATAGATTCATACAATCTTTTGTACTGCAAACTTATTTGCCTAGGTGCAAGTATAAGGCTAGGCATCTAAGGTCAAGATACTTGAATAAACTGGCCAAATGGCAAAGACTAAAGTTTCCTGAAAAGACAGTGGAATTGCCCTACGATTGTGTAGTAAACAGGGCAGTAAAAAATGAAGTGCTCCTCGGTCTCAACCTCCAGAAGACGGCATATCCTATTAGATCAATCAATATGATGATCCGTCTCCACCTTAAGTCTATGTCAGCTCACCCTAAACTAGCCCAGGGGAATATGAAGAGCATATACCCAATGGTGGAGTGTGTAATGGGGCCAAACAATGAGCTTGTACCTCAGATCCATGAAGTGCTCAACATAAAAGGCCATCTTCGAACGTAACCCTCCCTAAGGGTTGATCTAGGTGACTTGCACAAACTACCTACAGATATCATCTCGGATTAACCTATTCATCTCCTGCCTAGTAGATAAGAGTTGGCTAGGTGCATCTAGGGAGAATCTAAACAAATGAAGCCAATCCATTACAATACCAACAAGCTCCAAAAGATACAAGACTCCCACAAACAAGCAACAAGTGTGGCCTAAATAGCCAGCTAAGGCAATGGACTCCAATGAACAATAGGCCATGTACAGATACTAGTCCCATCCCCTTGCTCTCTAGAATGTTGAATTGTTCTTTCAAATATTCAGAAATTGAACACTATGGAATTTAGGATCAGCCACTAGTTGCTGCAGCATTTAGAGAAAACAAGCTAGGCTGCACTTTTCCAAAACCTTAAGAAGACAAGTTAAGGAACTAGGTGTAGAATCAATTGAGAATTTCAATGAACATTGATATGTCCTTGCAAAATGCAACTCAACTGCATTTCTAGAATTCAAGTATCTTACACCCAAGCTACAAATGCATTAATAGATATTGAACTTGTATGGGCATGAAGTTGATGCAAAGACTTTTGATCCTTCAATGATCTTCCAATAAAACATTTCTATGTCCTTATTGGATTGAGGCCCCAAAGCCCAAATGGGAAAAATTGATTTGAGTGCTGAGAAGCTAAGTATAGCAATACAAATGTGAGAATAGATTAATATCAGCCAAAGCTGTAAATCTTCAGGCTCCAGTGCCAACTAACATGATCAGAGATGGAGCAACATGAAAAGGACTGAAGAGAACTTCCATAGTGAAGACAAAAAGGACACTACAATAGCTCAAGAACATTATAAAAACTGTATTCACAGAAGTCTGACCGAATGATGAGGTCCTACCGTCCTGATGATAGAGAGAAGACATCTTCTCATAACTCCCATGTTGCCTCTTATAATTACATTATAAAAACTGTATCCACGTAAATCTGACTGAATGCACATGACCGATGAAGTCCTTCAAATAGAGAGAAACACTCTTCTCATAGATCTCTGCGACCTCCTTTAATGCTATCACTAAAATTACATGCAAAATGTTATCCTTAGAATTTGTATCGCAACTCTATCCAGTACCCTGACTGCAGGCATGAGGTGGAAACAGTCATGGGAGCAGCAGATATCTCAGACTATCAGGAATTAATCTAGTGGAATAGGAAGAACTTAAACAACTCTGTTTCCAAGAGCCAAACTGACCTTAAGCTTCTCTCTTACTGCTTCTTTCATGTAACTCCATAATTCACAAGGCTTGTTGGTGTGGTCTAGCCTAATCCTCGGACTTCTCCTTCAGCATTATTCACTCTAAAACTATGGAGAAATGGAATCATGGATATCAGATCATGGGTGATAAGTATTTCTACTGAGGTGGGAATTGTCAGGAAGCAATGCACAGACTCTTTGATTAAGGGGGAGGCAGTTTTAGAGGTGGGACGGGCAGACTTGCAGGAGAGCAGATGTCATCTCTTATACTGAAGGATTTACTAGTGTCAAGCTCAAGGATGTTAAAGATGCCATTTCTGATAGCAAAGAGAACTGGAGGAGATTGTTGATCTTGATGAAAAGTTAGGGAAACAAGATTCAGAACCTTCTGGTTCTCACGAAGTTGCAGGCCACACAAACCAACATCTTCAACCTGCTACATTGTACAGTGACACAGATTTCAACAACTGCTCTCCATGATGAGACTAACCACATCTCCGGCAACAGTTTTCAGTTATTGTGGTTTCTCAATGTTCCTAGCTTTTTTTTTGTATAAGATAATTCAAAATGGTTTTGCATATGCTTATATGCACAATTATTATGTGGTCATAATTCCTAGACTTTTGGAGATCTTTTTCGTTAATAGCTATTGGGGAAGGCAAATTTATAATTTAGCACTAATCTGCATCTATGCATCTGCCATTGTGCTGAAGATTGGGCAGAGTGCCAATTTTTGTAACATGATCTTATATTCTATTATAACTTAATAGAAATCATCATTTCACTTCAAAACAAAATCTTTGAGCTACTACATTTTGCTTACCTTATAAAAACTGATTGCATTTCAAATCTACCCCGCTCTCTTACATATAGATGGTATAATGTCTCTGAACCTCTCTTGCATTTGCATGGACGGTGCTGAGTGATATTCTTGGCTCTCTCTTCTTTTTCATGGATTTGTGTTGCAAGATGAATGCAAAGGCGGCAAGAAGAGTGTACTGCTGCCATATCAACAAGGGCCTTGAATGAATCAGAAGGGCCCTCGAATTTCCACCTGTACAATTTAGAAGTTCTATATTTTTAGCCCCAGAGCAACAAGGAATTTAATGTCTTCACAATTGTCATATTATCAAAAGGTCAGGTTTCCAAACTTGTCATCGAAAAGATCACGCAGCACACCTTAATCTCTCATTATAAGCAGTAGCATTTGATGCAAGGTACTTGATAGTCTTAGCCGCTGAAACAATTTCATCTATAGTCTTAATATGGATAATTGCATTTGGAGCAGGTGCATAATCTTGAATATTGGGAGCTCCTACCACCACAGGGATTGCACCTGAAGAACCATGCAATGATAAATCAGAAATGAGACAGCTGCACTTGCACCAAAAATATTAGTGATATCCTACACAACATAAAATTTCTGTGCAAGATTTTATTTCAAGAATTTCAAGATAAATAACAAAGAACCAAAATGATACTGAGAAGTTAATATGACTAGTTTCACAAGTAGTAAAAGTCACAGATTTGAACCTTACCAAAAACGCTGGAAGAAAATTCAAAATAATTTTTTAAAGTCCATCAAGAGAAAGGTTGTTTTGAATTATTAACGAATATTAATAGACAAATATAATGAAGGTTCAACAAACCTGCAACAAGGGACTGGAAGAATTTCTCTGTAACATAGTCCTCTTCATTAGAATTTTCAAAGGCTAGGCTGAATTTGTAGCGCTTCAAAGCTTCTACTTTGTCCACTGCCAACCAATAGGAAATCACATCAACAGAATTACTAAAAAAATATTAATACTTGAGAATAGTGAAAAATTCTCATGAAAATCAAAGAATATAGACCTATTGTAAAACCTCATAATAAACCAAGAGTCATAAATAAAACAGGCAATCGATGCAGTTTGTTACATCCACCATCTGATCTATCAAAGTTTGACAGAATGCTGTAAGCATCATTCTTCTCTGACATTTATTCATGGTTCCATAAAGTTCTCCATCTCCATTATCGTCTTAGTTTTGAATCTTGATAGCATACACCATTCCGTCTTGTTCTGCCAAAGTGGGTTTTTGTATAAAATGAAAGTGTAGCTGTTGCAGCATCATGATTCACCTGAAATCTAGAAAGGTATCACAGCTACTCAACAAGAACACGCCTAGGAAAATAAAACTCACTTTAACTATTTTGCTGCCCAAAATTTAAAATTTTACATACAGATACGATAATATCAATCATTCTAGTTGTCCTTATTATATAGTAATTTCTATCCTAAGTGTTGGTGTTAGCTTGCATAGAGATCCTGGCACTTTTTTTTCCAAGGAAAACCTCAGAAGGAAACCCAAGAGATGCTTCCACACGTTCGTAGATGGCATCCTTAGTAAACCCATTGGTGTAAACTAGCATGCCTCACCCAGGGGGATTCAAACAAGGCACATGATAGCACGGAACTAGCCAAATATCCAGCAACATTGGCTACAACTGGTTAAGCTAACCCTTTGGGCCGATATCCTAGCACTTACATATTCAATAACTTTAATTAAAACATCCATCACATTAGGAAATCTTTGACAGAAAGCATTGAGATCATTGAGCCGTTGTAATGGCAAAAAGCAAAACAGAATTCCTTGTTATTTAAAATCCAGAAAGAGGGTTTAATTGCTCAGCCTTGGGTGGGGCTGACTCAGATAAACCCAGATCAATGTATACAAACATTCCATAATACAAAAGAAAATAATCAATCAGTCAAGGCAAGAAGATAGACAGTTACAAAGATGACGAATCCATCATCACATAGCATGTAATGATTAGTAATCGATCAAATTGTTGCTTTTTTGAAAATTGCGCGATCTAGGGTTTGCGATCTGCTGGTTTGCAGGCCGCTCGGCCTCTCCTCATGGATCCTCCGGACCCCGACTCGTTTGAAGATCGCTTCCACAGTATCGTCGCTTCCCTCCCTCCCACTTTATCATCTGCTCCTCCTTCTTCCTGATTCATCAAGCGCGCTGATATACCAGAGGTTAAGCTCTCTTATGCCGCCTCTAAAAGGAAAGCAGTCACTCTCTCTGAGAAAGGCCTCATTGGATTGTTCACAGGACTCTGGTCATCCCCTCGTTCGGCAAATGTTTGGCTAAACAAAAACTGGAGAACCCTAATCCAAGGCGAGGTCCAACAAATCTTCTGTGGGAAAGGGTATTTTGCTTTCATCTTTGAGAAGAAGGAAGATCGGGATCTCATCTTTAGGAATGGCCCTTACTTCATGGGTCCAAGAGGAATGTACCTGAACAAATGGGACCTCTCTTTCAACCCTGAGAAAGATATCCCTAAGGCAGTCCCAGTTTGGGTGAAACTACCACACCTCCCCCTTCACTGCTGGAACGATGAGGACTTTCGAGCAATAGGAAACAAATTGGGGAAATATGTGGATAAGTCAGAGCCAAAAGCCCCAATGTTTTCATGCGCCCGCATATGCGTTGAGGTAGATCTTGAGAAAGGTTTGCCAGAATCCATCAACCCCTCCATTGACGGATGGAACCACCTACAAACAATGGATTACGAGCAAATCCCTTTCAAATGCAAATATTGCCACGAATATGGGCATTTTGCAAAATCTTGCCCAAAAAAACCAGAGAAACTCAATCAAGAAGGCTTGCAAGAAGAAGGATGGAACGTAGCAAGTGGGAAGAGAACCGCAAAAAATACAGCAGCAAAGCAGCCTCATGTCACGGCAAAAAGCGCCTCCGGAAACAAGTATGATGCACTACAAACTGAAGAAAGAGAGATTGAAACCCCAGAGGAGAATGTAGAAGAAGCCCCGCACCAAGAGCAAGAAACACCAACAGAAGTTCCACCCCAGAAGGAGAAGAATGATTCAGAAGAAGATTTAGCTCGGCCCGTGGTAAGGAAGGAAGCAACAGCCAACTCAGATGGATCAGTCACTCGCTCCAAGGCAAAAGCATGCTCTGAGGAATCTACAGACAACTCAGTTGAGGAGCAAGAACCTCATTCCAGAAAAGGAAGAAAGTCAAATAAGACACTAAGGTTACAGGAAACAGCAAGGGAAAAAGCAGCGGGGAAACACTCCAATCTAGACTTCCTGGTCAAAAACTCGCAAGCAAGTAAATACCTTCTTAGTGCAGAAGAGGAAAGAAAGGAGAAAGAAAAGGCGCTTCGAAACTCTAAGAAATAATGAAGCTGGTCTCCTAGAACGGCAAAGGATTAGGAGGTTCCCAGAAAATAGAAGTTATCAAAATATTCAAATCAATGGAATCAGTATCAATCCTTCTTATCCAGGAGACAAAAAAAATGGTTGAAGACAGTCTTGCCACTCTAAAAAAAATTTGGTCTAAAGGAGAAGGGTTTGCCACCAATTCGAACGGTGCATCTAGAGGCCTTCTCTATTGGTGGGACAGCGATAAGTTTGCAATGCACTTAGCTATTGAAAACAAGAATTGGTTGTTCATTAAGTTAGAAAACAAAGAAAAGAAAGAAATGTTCTGGATAGGGAATATATATGGACCAACTATCCAAGCTCAGAAAGACAATTTCTGGAAATCCCTTGAGGATCAATGTGAAGGGAAAACGCCTCTCCCTTGCTTCATAGCGGGAGATTTTAACGTCACTATCTCTGCGGATGAGCGTAGAGGTGGAACTAAGGTTAGGGATCCCTTTGGAGAAAGGCTAGAGGACTTGATCTTGCTCTGGGGTCTTTCGGACATCAAACCAAAAAATGGTTCCTTCACTTGGAGCAATAAAAGAATTGGCCCAGGTCATATAGCTGCTAGACTAGATCGGGTGCTGGTTAGCACTCATCTTCTCAGGACTTACCCAGAGTCTAAACTCCTGTGTTCAGCCATCTCAGACCACAAGACGATCTGTCTCTTCTTTCCACCTTTGGAAAATCTGGGGCCCCTTCCTTTTCGGTTCAATCATCTCTGGCTAGAGACAGAAGGAGTTAAGGATATCATCTTTGATGCCTGGCGTTGTTTCATCCCAAGGTCTCTAGAATTCTCATGGGAACAGAAAATCAAGAGAGTTAAAACAGCCCTCAAATCCTGGGTTAAGCTTCATTTTCAAGAGCCATCTCAAAAGAACGTTGAAATTATAAAGAGCATGGAAGCCCTTCAAGTGGACATGGAGGAAAATGAAATCACCAGAGAGCATCTTCTCAAAGAAATAGAGCTTGAGAAAAACCTGCAAACAATTTTAAGGCACAAGGAAGAGGCATGGAGGTTGAGGTCGCGAGTTCTCTAGCTTAAAGGAGGCGGTCAAAACACAAATTTTTTCCAAAATCAATGCAGAGACAGGCAGAGGTGGAACACAATTAGAGAGCTCAAAAGCGAGGACAACATAGTCATCACCGGGCAAGCGACAATCAGCACGGAGGTAAGAAGATTTTTTGAAAACTTGTATAATGATGAAGAGTATGTCTCTCAGGAATGAATGGAAGAAATGGTTCGAGACATTCCTGCCCTGATTAGCCCAGAGGAAAGTCTCCAGCTTGAAACCCCCATCTCTGAGGAAGAAGTAAAAAAGGCCATTTGGTCCCTTCACCCGGATAAAGCCCCAGGCCCCGACAACTTCCCTATCCGCTTCTATAGAATTTTCTGGTCTCTAATAAAAAAGGATCTCATGCGTCTCATCTCCTGGATGGCGAAAGGCAAGATGGGCGGAGCCAAAAATTCCACCTTCCTGGCCCTGATCCCCAAAGAGGCCAATCCCTCCTCCATTAAACGGTTTAGACCTATCTCCCTCTGCAATGCCTCTTACAAAATCTTCTCAAAAGTCTTATCTCTGAGACTTAAGCCTATTATTCAATCTCTTATCTCTCCCAATCAAGAAGGCTTCATCTATGGCCGTCAAATCAGTGATAACATTCTTATGGTTCAGGAAGCAATACATTCTAGCACTAAAAAGGGAGAGCCAGGTATGGCCATTAAATCCGATTTGGCAAACGCCTTTGATCGGCTGAGGCATTCTTTCATTTTGTTGGTTCTAGAGAAATTTGGGTTCCCCCCTATCTTCATAAATCAAGTGCAAGCCTGCATAAACTCCCCTTGGATAGCCTCTTTAATCAATGGCGGACTCTCAGAATTTTTTAAAGCCTCCCGAGGGATAACGCAAGGGTGCCCCCTCTCCCCCTTTCTTTATATCCTAGTGGCTGACTCCCTGAGCAAAAGACTCTCTAGACTTCAAGCAGAAGGTTCACTCCCAGGTCTCTCCTTTCGAAATGGGGTCTATCCTATCAACCATGCTCTTTTTGCAGACGACACTATCCTGCTAGGTATAGCCTCTCCGCAAATTGCCAGAAATTTCTTAAAACCTTTAGACCTTTTCCTCCGCTCTTCTGGAAGCTCAGCCAACCTGAACAAATGTCGGCTCTATGGATGGAATTGCAGCATAGTAACCCTCCGTAGTATTTCTCAAATTCTTCACATTAACGCCACTTATAATTGGAACCATTTCACTTATCTAGGTATTCCTATAGTTAAAAAGACCTTTGCCTCTGCTATGTGGACTCCGATTATCCAAAAGATCAAAAACAAAATTAACTCTCTGGGATCAAAGTGGTTAAATCTTGCAGGGAAAATAACTCTCATTCACTCCATTCTCTCCTCCTAACCAATATACTCTAGCTCAATGATCTTAACCCCTAAGAGTGTCATAAACAGCATTTGTAAGGAAATCAGAAAATTTCTTTGGCAAGGAGGGAAGGTGCAGAGAAAGAAATTTCACTTGGTCAAATGGGACACAGTCAAAAGGTCAAAAAGGAAAGGTGGATTGGGCATCAGGGACCCAAAGCAAATGAATAAAGCGCTGGGAGCAAAACTGATATGGAGGCTAGTTACAGGTAGGAAAGAATGGTGGAAAGAAGTAATAAGAAAAAAATACATCAGAAGACCCAGGTCAAAAATCTTAGACAGCTTGTGGACTGGCAAGGAACTTCTCTCTGGCACCTATGTAAAGCCTCTATCAATCTAATTCAGTCTAACTACTATTGGATCCCAGGTAATGGGAAAAAAATTAAAGTCTGGGAAAACAGCATTCTTGGGCAGCCCTCCCTCACCTTGCTTCCAGGGATGACCGATTTTGTTGAGTGGGCTCGTAGCTGTGGTTTTCATACTCTCCATGACCTCTCATTATGGAATTCGAAGGGGTGTTGGATTGGTTGGAAGGAACTTCACCCCCCACCCCATTTGGAAGAAGCCAAGAATCTCCTTATCTCATCTCTGCATGGCATGTCACCAACTAGCGAAGCTGTAAGGGATCACATTGGTTGGGGTAAAAATGGTCAGTACACAGTCAAAGAAGGATACAAAAGACTCTCATCGGAACTTGCAGCAAACGAATGATTATGGAAAAAAGTTTGGCATTCGGATAGTATCCCAAAGGTCAACTCCTTTATCTGGATCCCGATGCACAATAACTCACGGCGGAGAATCTTAGGAAGAGAGGGATAGCAGGTCCCTCACGCTGTGCTCTTTGCAACTTGGAAGAGGAAACATCTAACCACATCTTCCTGCAGTGCAGTGTTTCCTTAAAGATCTGGCAGTGCGTTCTCCCTCCGGGATTTAACTTCAGACCCCCAAGCTCAGTGGCTCAGCTCATTGAGGATTGGGCTAAACACCTCCCCGATTCTTTCATCAAAAACCCCATCCTCAGGCGTCTTTGGAACACCATTCCCAAGAATTTATGCTGGCAATTGTGGATAGCAAGAAACAAATCAATCTTCAAAGATCAAAAAGTGGTTCCAACTCGTATAGTTTCAAAAACTGTGGGAATGATAGCTGAAAAGTTTGCCTCAAATGATATCAGCTTCCTTGTTTATGAAAACATCCCTGAGCCACACTCTTCATGGTGCAAGATCTTTCTAAAAGAAAGGAACTCCCCTCAGTCCAATCCCGTAAAGACAAAAAGCAAGCAGCTCATCCGTAGATCTTCATGGGAAATAAGAAAAAACAGCAGTGATTTCATGGCCTGGTTACGGGAAAAGAATTATTATGCTTTCTTCTTCGATGGTGCCTCAAAGGGAAACCCAAGGGTGGCAAGTGCGGGGGGGATCCTTCTGGATCCAAGAGGACAAATTGAACAAACCTTCGCTTGGGGTCTTGACTATAAGACCAATAATGAGGCCGAGTGGATGGCTCTCCTACAGGGAATGAAAATCCTAGCCAGCACGGATCTCTGCAGGGTAGCGATATTTGGAGATTCAAGACATGTCATATATAAAATGCTCAATGGATACACCACTGGCTGTATAAAGTGTCAACGGTTGTATGATAAAATTACTCCTCTCCTATCTATACACTGAATTCTTCCATATTCTTCGCTCAAACAATGCCGCAGCTGATGCCTTGGCTAATGTGGGGGCCTCTCTTCCCCAAGGCCATTTTTGACTCAATGGTTTAGACACCCCCCTCAAGTCCATCCCCTAATGAATTCGTGGCATAGAAGCCTTAACCCTCAACGCATTGATCCCCTCCCCATGGTCATTTGTAAAGGCTCTATCAATTTAACGCGTCGTCCTACCATCTTTCACGTTGCTACCGCATGGTTCCCACTCTCCACCGCCCCCTCCTCGATCCTCGACGCTCTTAATACCCATCCCCCTTAGCGTAAATGCTACTCCAGTTCACACACTTTAGGTCCTTTCAATCTTAGCATTATGTCTTCCTCTCGAAGCCTTCCTCATTCTCAAGTTCCTTTTGACAATGGTTTGATCTCCGCGTGCTCTGCATTTTCGCCGGAGAGGACTCTGCTGGATGTTATCACAAGTTTAGACGAGGGCGTTTTGCAGGAGATTCCGTGGGAGTCTCTACCTCTCACCAGGGTTTTCATTAAAAAAAGGTTGGCCCTCGCCACTTTCTTCACCTGCTTCTGCTCTCCTCCTGCCGGCGGCCCTCTGTGGCGTTCGAACTCTGGTTTTGGGCTCAGTCTTCCTGTTGATGATCAGTTTTTTATAGCAGGAAGCAACTCGGTTCTTGGATGTAACTGCTCTGGGTGGAAGGAAGGAGCGGTCGACACTCTCTCCTGTCAAAGCAAGAAAGATCGTGACTCTCTCCTGCGGGAAACCAGCACTCTCAACTCGGTTCTCAGTGGTGTTTCTGGTGGAGAACAGGCTCAAGATTTTGAAGGTGTAGTTCATGATCTCCATAATAACTTCTCCAGAATAGCTCTTGCCCTTCACAATCCCAGACAAGGCAAAATGGACCTAGCAAATGAGAACGTCGGGATTGCAGACCTGAGGAAAAATCTCAGGCGTTTGTATGAAATGATGGCTATTGGCATCATGGATAACAAGGAAATTGCTCAAGAGGTCAAGAATATGGGGGAGGTGGTCAGTTACACCTCTTATCAAATAAGTAACCACGACTCCAGAATTGATGACACAGAAATGAACCTCAAGGAAATCATGGGCAAGGTGGACAGAATCCAAGAAGACCTCCAGCGTTTGGTAAGCATGAATCAAGGCAGTCAGGCTCATGAAACTCCTGCAGCAACAGCCCATCCTATGGAGGAGGAGTCGGTAGTTCAGCCAATGAAGCACCCAGGCAAATTTTAAATGGTTTTCTTAGTTTATGTTTTTTTGTCTGTTTCTTAATCAACAGTTTATCAGGGTATATACTACCTCAGTCCTTAGAATCCATGTAAAAACTCTATGTGGAGTTCTTTGGTCTCCCTTCTGGACCAATTTTGGTTTCTCCTTTTTTGAACAGCAAGAACTCTCAGTTACCGCTTTTTTTGTAATGTATGGTTGTGCACAGCCTGTTTAATATTAACCCTTTTTTTAGTTTCTGTTAAAAAAAAATGATCAGTAATCGATCATGATTTTATTTCATCAATGGATGGTTCCTCAAGCTAGAAAACAAAAATTTATGCATGTTTGTTAGTGATTAGAGATTTTAAGTTATAATTCATTTGTAGGCGCTCTTTCTGGATTATTTAAGTTGTCATGTTTTTATTTCAACGTTTCAGGATACTCTTCTTGACCCTTTGTTAGGTAGTAAATTTAAGTTTGTGACCATTTTATTACACTAATTCTTTTGTTGATAGAAATGTGCACGTTAGCAGGAAGACGACACTAATATGGGAAAGAAAGATCCAAGCAAGAAGAAGTACTTGCGGATCCCCTGGACCCCGACACTACATACTCTCGTATGTCCGCATCTATCATGACATCCACAAGACAAAAGCAAGTGGGCCCCGTGATCTGGGAGCCCCCTCATCCAAATGAAGGGGGAAATTGATCATCCCCCCACACTCCCTTGCTACCTCCGCATCGTCAACAGTCGTGGAAGGTACCATTCGTGGGAAAGGGAAGAAAAACATGGCCATTCCTACCACTGCATCCCAAACAATGTGATCAACCATGTGAGGTCCTCATTCGGGGAATGCATAAGGGCCGGAGGGGAGGGGGGTGTTCTCCAACCCATTCATATTTCCAGTGTCCACACCCCTGCATCCTAATGGAGCCCATTCCATGTGACAAGCTCCTAAAGCACAAGGAAATGAATTATAGAGACAGGGAAATGAAGAAAAGCAAGAAAGCCAAATAGACAAACATGTTAGTAAGCCAACTTAGGGCCATGTTAGCAGGCCAACTTAGCGCCATGCCAGCACCATATGGAAAGGCAAAACACTTACATGTGTGAACCTAGAAACGTATGGCTTGTCAAAAAAGATATCAAGAATGGATAGCAAGGACAAGAAATTGTTGAGGGAACTCAATAAACATTAAGGTATGATTTAAACCTGAATAGCAACAATGAAAGAGGCGTTCAAATCTCACACAATTACCGACAGCGAACAGAACAGAGGAGAAGACATTGTAAAATTCCAGTTCTCCACAACAGCCACCATTTTGTAATCATTTGTACCACAAGGTTTAATAAGAAAGCATATGAACAGATCTACCCTCAAACAAAAATAAGCCTTGAGAAACACAAAGGGCTTCTGACCATAGCTAAGAGGACAAACCTTTTCATTTATTGGACAGCTGACGATTCACATACCAAGACTCCTCTCCTCTCAATCATTCTAAACAAAATCCAAGTAGTACACTTTGGTTTTGACTCATGATGATGAGATACATTTATATATTTGAATCTTGATGTCATTTTGTATCGCTTGCTTGTCGACTTTTGAATACTTGATTGGAAAGCTATCAAGGTTCATGATTTAGTGTCACCGGTTGAAATGGCAGTCCAAGCCACCGGCAAGTATATGTGGAGAAAGTGACCACTGTCACCTTCGTCACTTCTCCAAACTTCTTTGGAAGTCGAAACCTCCTAGGGGAGAGCCCTATGTAACTCTACAAAAGACACTTCGACACCAAATATATCTCGTATGTGTTTAAGATTAGTGACCAGTGCCTAATGGAGTCAATCAAAAAGTGGAATAAATGTACTACGAGCATGCATATGACTTGTGCAAGTTCATCCAAGGATAAGTCAAATACCAATCTGCAAATAGTACAATATGTAGATGTTAACAAAGTACAAGTGATTTACCAAACAATATGTAATGCAGTATAAGTATCAGTCATTAATGCAAGTATTTATAACAGCAGTAGTTGTTTAGAGATTCATTACAAACTTAGCATAAGTAACAACAATGTGTGTATAACCATGCATTTACCATATTATTGCACCAATTCTGAAAGCAAGTTGCATGTACTCATTAGCAGCAGTAGACACAAATTAGTATTTATAACAGCAGTGATGATTCTTCGTGTTCATGTGTTGGCATAAATAACAACAATGCACATAAGCAACTAGTTCGGCAGTTCCACAGCATTTCCAAACTTCAAACAGTGATTAAATTACAAAATAAAGTGTGGTAGCATAGTGAAAATGAAGTAGAGAAGAGCCCACTTTTACTTGTGATTTACCCTACACTTGTTTAACATTTTGTACCTGTAAGGTTTAGAAGACCAAAGCAAGAGGGAAGGTATAGCAGACTAGGTATAGGGAATGGCTGCCACTGTAAGGGCAGCCCTCACAGTAGTAGGTCAAGGTCTGAAATGTGAAAGTAAAGGTTTGTTACAGACCTAGGAAGGAGACCTGGAAGAGGTAAAAGGGAGGAGGAGCAAGCCGAGCTTTTAGGGAGGGCCCGAAAATTTGGGGCGCAGAGTTTTAGGGCCCAAAAATTTAGGGCACTAAATTTTAGGCCTCGAAAAATTTAGAGCGCGAAATTTTAGGGCCTGAAAATTTAGGTCGCGGAATTTTAGGGCTCGAAAATTTAGGGTGCTGAATTTTTGGGCACAAAATTTTAGGGAGGGCGCGGAATTTTAGGGCCTAAAAATTTAGGTTGTGGAATTTTAGGAGGCAAAAATTTCGGGAGGCCCTAAATTGGCCAAATATTTGAATTTTATGAAATTTTATAAATTTTGCAGACCTGAAACTAAACTAGAACTAACCCTTGAAACTAGGTCTTGAAAATGAAAATGTGTGAAGACAAAGGAAAGCAACCCTAGCAAAAGTCCTACCCAACCTAGGGCATCTAGGGAGGATGGCTTTCCTAGTGAGAAAGAGATCCTAGATTAGACAATTTTTTAGAAAACTAAGGGAAAATCCTAGAGGGCTCTTACAAGAAGACGTGTCTCTTCTTGCTAAGGTGACAAAAGGGCTGGAAATGGCCTATTCTAGAAGAAATGCAGCATTAAGGCTACCATTTAGTCATGAACATGCATCATCTACCAACATTTAAACAAAGAGATAAGAAACCAGACCTCCATGTGCTAGTGTTTAACCAATGAATCCAAGCATCACCTTGCAAGAGAATTTCACCAAAGAAAACCAAGAAAAAGCTTGCATAACCCAAAAAAATCTTCCATCAAGAGGGGCGCATCTCTCTAAAGAGCCCTAAGAAGGGTAGAACAAATGCATAATGTTTTTTTATCCCATGAGTCTTGTGTTAAAATGAAGTGAGGAGATCTATTTATATGATCTCACACTCACTTTTACAAAAATATCCAAGCCGACATGCCTTTAAAATGTCAATTTGAAATTATAAAATGTCCACTTAAAATTAAAACAAAATAATAATAAAAAATGGTCTAATGTAGGCTCAAGGTAGGCTATCTAAGGTATTTTACCCTTAGGTGTCAAAATGTGCTAAAATAAACGAATCACTTCGAACGAAAGGCTAAAGTGAGCGGGAGGGAGGGCGTTTATAACCCATCTAACCCCAAGAATGTTGCAAAATCCCTCAACACCCTCCTCAAAGCAGCATGAAGGCCTAGTGTGGAGGATAGCTTCCTCTGAGGAAATAAAGCCCAGGAGAGAAGGCGCCAGCTAGCTGAAGGGCCAGAGGGTGTCCTAAGTGGCTGTGAAGGGAGACAAATCTCTCACAGCTGAAGCAAAGGCCACCAAAGCAAGCAAATATCTCACAGCTGAAGCAAAGGCCACCAAAGCAAGCAAACAAGATATGGGGCCATGTGACTCAATGATCAACCCTTAGGGAGCCCCGGACACCAACTCCGAGGTTAAAAACCCCAGCAAAGGGCAATCAGCAGTGCCATTAAGCCATAGCACTCCTAAAGGAAGGACCAAAGGGCCTAGCCATGACCACCATTGCTCGATAACACCCCTCCTAGTCGAAAAAAATGGCTCTCTCTCCCTGGGGCACATCTGAAGGTGCGTTGGGTATAGGTGCAGCCTAAGAATTTAGTATTGACTTTGACGTGTCATTTTTTATTTGGCATCCACCACATCATATATATCCATGTTTTTCCTATATTTATGTGCCAATATGTTTAATTGATGTTGTTGTTGGTTTATATGTTTAAAAATTTGAAAAGAATGAATTTATTTTGTACTTTTTAATGCTTGCCGCGGTTTGCTGATGTTGCCAAGAAGTTGTATTATGGACCCCCCACCAATTTTTTGCCGATGCAGATTCTTTCAACAATGGTGAACATATTCATTGAGTTGTATTATGTATTGCTTGCCATTCTTAACTGTGTATTGGTCATCATTCTCAATTGTTCCACAACAGAAATACACGCCATATTAAACATTCAAGCACAATAACATGCAGATTCTTTCAACAATGATGAACATATTCATTGAGTTGTATTATGTATTGTTTGCCATTCTTAACTGTGTATTGGTCATCATTCTCAATTGTTCCACAGTCCACAACAGAAATACACGCCATATTAAACATTCAAGCACAATAACGAGTAAAAGCATGCAAGAGTAAAGTTAAATATCTAAACAGTCTTATAAATAGTCACTTTTATTATATATTAATAATAGCTGTATCAACATGTAATCTCAATAAAGACTCATGTATGCCAGCAAGAGGACTATTATAATTCTTGCAATAGACCATGATTTTATTGTAGTTGAAAGGAACAAAGTAACTTGCAAAAAGGGACAATATAGCATAATTATTCCCCTGCACAGCAGAAGCATATCCTCATTGTAAGTATTAAATTCTCAACAAAACTAGAAGCTATGTTGTGATGAATTGGCCAATGGAATAGCCAGGGCAATTTGCAAATCATGTACTACAACTTAAAAACCTTTGAATATTTTGATTTTTAATTTGTGCTGGCAAAGCTCAAGGCTTAAGTAAAACTCCATGCTAATTAGACACCTACATTCTCATTGTGGCTTAAGAGGTCCACATTGGGCACTGAATAATTTTTATTACACCATCTATCCTCTTGGCTGCGAAGAAGACATGCTAGCATGTTGGTTGCAACTCCAAGTATCTACTAAGCATGCAATTCAACATATTTTCTATCAAGTTGGAAGTAAACAATTCCAAGGAAACCCTTCACGTCAAGTTCAATTTTGGACTTTATATGGACTTGTGTAAGAGTTATTATTTATAAACATCGCTTTTCTTGAGCAAGCATTACAATTTGCATTGAATATAAGTTTAATATGCAAAAGGCACCTTCAAAGCCAAAATATTATCATCCATTGTACTTAGAGAAGAAGGGTTTCGTCCCAAGTTGTTATCTTCTTCTTTTTCTTAGCCTGTAAATAATGGGAAGTTGAGCAATGGACAGAATAATAATTGAACTCATATATCTCCCCAAGGCAACGGGAAAAAGAAGTATTGCATATATCATAAGAGATATGATCATTCCACTATTGCATGTTTAAAGTTACACTGTAAAGGATTAAAAAGGCAAGATTCTTTCTTTTCCAAGCAGTAGCAAGAGAAGGAAACTTGTGAGACTGGCATATCCAATCCCACATATTCTAATCCCAATATCATTCTTATGCCCAAGGACTACTATGTCAGCAATTGAGATGATCCCTTTATTCGCACCTCTCAAATGAAGGACAACTTGGCTAGGACAATCATGGACAAACAGAATCAAAAGAATCTTATTTTCCAACTAGTTGAAGAACATCAATTTCCCACTATGTCAGAGCTCAATCATTTTATCATCATGGATGAGTTATGAAAGCATGACATCCTAATCATGTTATAGGCTATAGCATGTGTTTTGTTACTTTTTCCATTGAGCTTGTTATGATCCTAATAGGGCTATTTATGGGGTTAAATCATAAATGTATCTGTAATAGTGGGAAAGCTTGATAGTCAACTCACGTGTGCAATGAGTCAAAATAAGTATATATGAGGTCAACAGAATCATTTCTGTATACAAGGACTTATGATTTCAATATGTGGATGGACTTGTGTCAATTGGAAGTTGTTCTCCTAATTTATAAGGGGTCATTGTGTAACTCCCTTATTATCACTTTGGGAGCTATGCTCCATGCTCATATTTAATATACAGTGTGTATGTTGGTTTATTATTGTATCTAGGTTTACAATAGCAAGAGATTGCATAAAAATTTGATGAAACCTAGGAACAAGTTAAGCGAGGACATCAACATCCTTCAAACAACAATGAGAAAGGTGTGCTCAAACTACTAAATACTTGAACTTCTCCAAGATTCATTGATCAAGAACCCTAAATGGAGATTTTCAACAATCCTAAAGAGACCAAAGATGGAAGTCCAAGGAAAATTTTGGAAGGGAATAAATTAAATATCTAGTTCACAATCGCAAGAGATTGCATGCAAAATTGGCCAAACCTAGGAACAAAGCTAAGGGACCATATCAACAACCTTCAGCCAACAATGGGAAAATGTGTTCAAAACTTCAAACTACTAAACACTTGAACTCCTCCAAGATTCATTGATGGAGAACACTAAATGGAGATTTTCAACAATTCTAAAGAAACCAAAGATGGAAGTCCAAGAAAAATTTTGGAAGGGAATAAATTATGAAATTTCAAGGAGTGACAATATTTCAAAACACCAAAAACGCTAATCTAAAGCAATGATACTAACCGATGTATGCTCACAACTAAAACATGGAGAAGCAATGAACATGGAAGCAAGAGATCAAACACAAGAGACACAAGTATTGTGCCTATGCAATTTGTACCCTCTTCTATTGTGTACATGTATATGCTATATGGTACATTAATTCATCAAAATAAGGAGATAGGATGAGGATTTATAAATTAAAAGTAAAAGCTAAAAGCTATTTACAATATCTACAATCACTTCACTGTATGACAATGAGTTTTCATCAAAGTATCATCTCAAAGTGAAGTTGTTGTAAACGCTCAACACACTTTGTGCACCTCAACCTTGATGGCTATAGTTAATCCACTAGTCTAAGACAATCTGTCACCTAGGAGTGCAAAATACAGTAATTAATTTGCAAAGGTGCTACTGCTAGCCCAAAATGAAACAAATGAAACAAAAAAAATGCATCGAAGAATATGTATCATGCAACATATCAAAAACCCAATAAGCCAAAAGATCGGACTCCATACACCTCTACCAATTTCAAGTACGCCTTGAGTTGATTTCAATGGACTCCTTAGGAAATGCATCAACCACCTCAAAACAAAATGAATTATCTTTTGAATGTAGTTGTTGAGTGTAGGTGATTCTATGATCATGTAAGAGGACCATAACAACACAACACACCACAAAGTTACAAACATGTTGGAGTGAATTTCAAATTATTGATATCCACCATATCTAATTAGGTCAATCGCTTCCTTAGTCACATTTAAAATATGTTATTGTCACTAGGGACAATATTAGAGAGAAGCATAACATTTTACCTTTAGAGGTTTGGAAATATTAAAGTTGTGAACAAACAACAATGCACAATTGCTTACTGGGTTACTTTTGTAATAAATAATCACAATTGCTTACTGGGTTACTTTTGTAATAAATAATCATTATTCATGGACAAAAAGACAAAGAGCAGCATAGCATTTTATTTTATAAATAGATTTTAACGGATCAGTGGTGAAAGAACAATAATAAGTCAATTTCAAATGATGTAGATACAAAAAGGAGCATGATGAGAATAATTAAGACTTTATTATATAGAAGGCGTGTTCATCCCCATAGCATTACATATGATATTATAAGTTAAAACGACATTTCATTTCAATTTCCTAGGGTCTTACTCTGCCATAGTTAACTGACTAGGGTACCATCCTTTCTGAGAATGGGTCTCACAGCTGCACTCACTAACTTTAACATCTTCTTGACAAATGTCACCCCTGTTTTGTATGGGTGTCCACGTGTGATTTTTATCACATTTTCAGCAGGGGTTTACATTTTGACGAAGATTTGTATGGTCTAGTATTGATGCTTGAGGAGGTCATTTCTTGTGGAGTGTTCTCAATCCTTGGCACATAGATGGCATCATAGCACTTTTGGGTATCATCTTTGGTTGAGTGCCCTCTTTGTTTCTTTCTTGTGGCATGCGTGGTGGCATTCCAGTGGCTTGTAGATGAGGTCATCCTCTTCCTCATGGGTCAGTTATCTATTGTGGACACTTCTTCTCAATTTGGATGCTCCTATTTTTTATTGATGGTCTCCTTGGTTCATGAATTGATGGGTTGGAACGAAGGCTCAGGTTTGGTTATTATGTGGGCATTCATTGCACAGAATGAGGAATACATAATGACCTTTATCCAATGTTGCAACATGTCAATAACAATGAAAATAGTCCAAGAAATGTGCCAGTTTAAAGAACAAACATGTGGATTAAATGCTCAAAGGAATCATGTCAAAGCAAATTGACCATATTTGAGCAATAACTGTTCTATGAAGATAAAAAGACTAAGAAAAGTTGTTCAAGAACAAAAAGAGAAGAAATGGCATAATGAAATTGAACCATAAGAGTGCAACTCTATAAGGGAACAAATGCAAAGGCAAAAGGAACAAGTATCAACAACATTCTTTCCAAGAGCACTTGAAAGCTAGGGAGTCAGGGATTTTAGTTTTAACTAAACTGACAAAAGTAGCACTAAAAAATTATCCCACCTTCGGTGACTAGCAACATCAATAACGTTGTTCATCCTTCTATTCCTTGGAAAACGAGTAAGATCATGAAGATTGCTCCATATAGACAGTACCATTGTACATAAACTACTCAAACAATCTATGAATTTCAAACACTATTATTCTCTTCTTTGTGTATCTTATAGCCAATGTTTAACATTAGCTTCACATCATGAAGCTATCTTCAAGGATTGTGACCTGAACAAAGCAATTCAAGAACAAATTGTGTACAAGCCCAAATGCAATGAGTGCAATGTCTAGTGCAAATCGCACAAAGTTCTAGCAAAAATCAATGGGGTTGTGGTTCATTGATGATGATTGTGGCATGTGAGGCCACTAACCATGGTTCAATTGCTAAAGAGACACGAATAAGCAATCGGGACCAAGTACAAATCCTGGGTGAATTTTATGGAATAGTACCACCCTATCACGACAGCTTAGCCAACGAAAGTGCTTGTGATCATTGGCTCACTCCTTGAGGGTCATCTCGCCCACACAAGGACGCCTGTGATCACTAGCCTCTTCAAGACATTGGTAAAGTTTCTCTTGAGTTTAAAGACAGTGCTTTCAAAAAAACTTCTCACAGGATGGTATGTGGTTAAGAAAACTTACATGAAACCGAATCCACAACCCAAGCAAATATAGGTTTTGTTCAAACAACTAGTGCAAAATCCCTAAAATGAACTAGGGATAAAAAGTTACTTAAAAAAATACAAGCCTAAAGCCTGATATACTAAATAACTAGAAGATTGCTTTACATTTGTCCCCATTACATATCCCCAAAAGAAATCAGATCTACCAAATCCCTTCTACACAAATTGCCACTCAGAGATTTGAATAGATGGGATGGAGAGTAAGGGAAAAGGAGAGGGACCTACCTGCCTCTCACCTTTGCAGGTCTTGCCTCAAACCCTAGTAGTGTTTCACATGCATTGCAAGAGATACATCTTGCATCCAAGCAATGCAAGGAGGAGGTTGTGGAACGTTTCAAAGTTGGGCCCAGGCGTCTCCAGTAGATCACTTGGTGTTGTTGAGAAGAGAAAACTGTGATGGTGGACTCTGTAGAAGGTCTTTATGCTCATAGCAAAGGACCAACCCTTTACTACACAAGTGACAGAACATATCTGTTCTACTATGTGGAGCAAGTGGGCTGCAATGGCAACAGCATGTTCATACAACCGACGGTTTGTGTTTGTGCCATGTTTTTGGGCCATTGAAGGCCTTGGCACATGCTATGCGCACTATGCATGGCTGTTTGGTGCTCATGGAGGTTGTAGTTTGTTCAAGAAGTTAAACATTGAAATATTTTATTTATGGCCAACATTAAAACATATTTTTTGTTTATAGAATTTTTTGTAAATGTCTCGTGTCAATTCCATGTTGAGCATGGAAGGATTTACACATCTCTTTCATACTGGGCTGTAGAAATTATTTCTGGATCTACGATAAATGCCAAGGGTCATCGCAGGACTTGGGCTTGCCATGCTTGCTATGCATGGCTATTTGGTGCTCGTGGACCTTGTGTATAGCTATCAATCCATGCCCTCTGGCAACAGCTGTTCTGCTGTCTCCTTTTCTTGTAATATGCTCTTTGTACTTTAAAGTAATGAGTTAATAGAATTTTGTGAAGCAAATTTCTGAATGTGTGCACATATTTTTTGCCATCGACAGCAGAGTGTCCCAGCCCAGTCCCCAAGGCCAGACTATTCCACCTGCATACAGCAAGGCTGTAGCTGCCACCCAAATCAGGAAACAAGCCTGCACCACTGGATGTTTATATCTGGTTCAACATGCATTTAGTCTTAAACCCACATCCTCCTGGAGTCTTGAAGATCAGACGAAGTCAGTTTGGCCATGTGTGTGCACATATATAAAGATAGATAGATAGACAGATATATAGTCATTCCAATTTCTAGACTGGCAGTCCAATTGACACCCATCAACTAAAACCTCTAGGAACTTTCTCTTCCATCTTTACAAGCCGCTCCATGCACCAGGCAATCAAATGTTCAATAGTAGCTGAGAAAATGCTTTTCAAAGGGTTTGTATCTGCAACCAACACTGATCTTCTCCTACTTACAACAATACAACTTGGAAATTATAATTTACTTGCAACATTTCAGAAAATTATCCTTTTCGTTCCCCTAATAAAATCAAATTGAATGCACTTACAAAAAAGAAGCAGGTCTTACCATTGACCAATTTTTCAGCTTGAACAAAACTTATATGAATAGGTTGTCCCATATTTGTACAAGTTCACTTAAACGGAATGGTAAGCAGGAATGAATATGTAAAGGAATATTAAAAATCTTAACTGTACATACCCCTGCCATCTCGATTTCGATGACAACCACCATAAGAATCAACTGGGACATTGAGCTTCTGAAGCTGCTCAAGTGCCTGTAGACGGAAATTATGAGCTCCACAATTGGAAATGAAAGCAGCTGCAAGGGCCTTTTCAGTCTTTGGCTGAATAGATGCCATAATGTCATATTCTGCCCACGAAAAATAACCTACAGGGACGTCTGATGATAGACTGGTTGTCATTATAACATTGTACCCTTTCCTGCAAAAAGAACATATAAGAAGTTCAAAATGTGCTGATCCTAAAGATTTTGATGGAACGAAAGAAGGATTTAGCATAACCTGCTAGTCTAAAAATATCATTCAGGTTGTTTATGCACCCTTGACGATTATATTTACATGACAATATTATACTTCTGACAATAGAAACTAAACTAATTGTTTGTGTGAGCACCAAGACATGTGCCAAAACTGCAGAACCAACTAGAATGGCATCTCAGAGCTATGTAATTGCTTAGATACTCTTGATTAAATCAATATCATGTAGGACAGCAACTTCAAAGAAAACCAAAGCCATCATTCTACAAAAAATGCATCATCAAAACAGATAGTACATATGCAGTAAAAGCCCGATTTGATATGGACCAGAAAAAAGCAAAGTTACAATGGATGTTCTTAATTTTATTCTAAGTAAACCCCATTTGCATAATAGGTCTTCAGTGCACAGTGGCAGAATCCTATGGGCTGGAACAGAATTTGCAAAAGGATATAGTTTGGTTGCAGTGGAGAAAGTCTAGTTGCCACAGAACAAACTCCTGTTGCAAAGGCAGGCGTCACTCAACATATACAGCCAAATATTTTGAGTTAGTAATTGCAGCAGCAAACAAGGAGCTAATAAATGTTACAACTACAAGTGTTAGTTTTTACTTGTGCATAGCTCAGACTGTGGTCAACCTATGGCACCTTCCTCCTCCAGAGGAGTAGACAGCAGCAGCAGTATGCCCTCCTTCAGCTGTTCTACACAGCAGTAATGAGAGCACGAGCATTTATGGAGAAAGAGATAGAGAGTGCATGCATGCAACATCCTCAGTTCAGTTCCAGTTTAGATGCTTTTTCCATTATTAACAGTTCAGTTCTATTTCTGAGCTTTGCTTTAGTTAATAATTGCATGCACAGTTAGTTAAAAAGCACAGTTCACTAGTTAGACTAGGTGCTCATGCATGTGGATTTTCAGTCTTAATTAGAGCGCAGATCTCTAGGAGAATGCATGCTTGGACGCATCAGTTCAACTCTCGTAGGCACCTTCACTTAGCCCATCTATCCATCCAAGGAAGGCACATTAAGGTTAGGGTTTGACACTTTCAGTGGGTGCACTGCTGTGCATGTGTCCAAATTAATTGTACCTTAACTTCTTCCTAGTCTATAAAGGAGAAGTAGGGCTACCTTAATTGTACCACTGTGGTGCTGGTCCGAGAGTTTGAGTTTTAGAGCTATAGCATTGTATAGTTTATGAATTTAAAGATTTAATATAAAAGCAGTGATGCTGTCATGAGAGTTCAGATTTCTGTTTTTGCTGCTCGTATTATCAGCAGTATGTGTTTGTAGGTCAAACATACTCTATAGCCATTATTTTTATTGGTGCTTCCAGTTTTAGCTATCTATAATTTTAGGTTAAATTCCTGAATGCAGAATCTGTTTACCATGGTCTAATTTTTGACATGGTATAAGAGTGTGTTTGCTGAAACTTTTTAGGAATCCGTGTATGATAGTAGGACTTCTACCTGGGATAGAGAGTCGTTAGAAGGTTTCAAGGGTGGGATGCCCGAGATCCATGCTTGATAAGATAAGATAATTTTACTAATGTCCAACAAGTGACCACAAGAGTAGGTCAAAGGGACCTCAAAGATATGTCCAATGTGAGTACAATGTGAGAGTGCAAAAGAAAACTCCTACAAATGCTGAAAGCAAAAGAGAAAGCAAAAATAGTACATCATAAGTAAGCGTCTAGCCAAGCAACTCTCTAGCTCTTACCAAAGAAACCCAAAAGGTACAACAGTGTTATAAGTGCAAATATAGAAAGGGAGGGCCTAAGACTGGAAATCGCAATGCTGAACAAGAGAGAGAATGAGGAAGATAGAGAAGATGTCAAGGCCTCCTGATCCTCATGACTGAGGGCAAGGGAGGCGATTGGGGTACTGGCCCACTGTCAGATCCTCTGATGTCATGATTCAGCTACACGATCTTCGACGGGGAGGGAAAATAGGAGCGAGGAAGCCTTACTCTCCTACTATTCAAGGTTGAAGGAAAGAAGCTTTGGATAGAACTATGGTTGATCAGCCGAGTATGGGGGGCAATCTGGTGACAGGAGGGACCCTACTTTGTACCCATCTAGAACTGATCTATCTCACTTTGATGAAGCATGGTCTATGGTCTAGAGGGGGAGGTCAATAGGAGACTCGAGGTCTTACAGCTCTATGGTCTAAAGTACTCTAATGATGTGTCGGTGATCTTGTGTTGCTTCGATCTAATGGAGCAACCTAAAAGTATGATGTGATTCTCCTAGTAGTCAGAGGGCGAGCGAGTCCTAAAGGAATGAAGATTTGTGAGTATCTCTCTCGTGAAGAGAGCTAGGCATATTTAATCATGATATTATAAGAAAGTGGAGAGGGAGATCCTTGAGTCCCTATATAAATAACAGTGTTTTTAAACTCGGCCGAGTCGGCTCGGACTCGGCCCGAGTCAACCAAGTCAACCGTTGGCCGAGTCAAACCGGCTCGGGTGGCCGGTTCGGTACTGAACCGGCCGAGTCGATATCAACTCGGCCCGGTTCGGTACCGAACCGGTCAGCTCGGCCGAGTCAAAGGCCAACTCGCCGATTTTTCTAGATTTCAATTTTTTTTAAATTAACATTGTTGTAGCATAGCCAGATTGTGATTTGCTAAAAGAATAGACAGTTTGCTGTAACATTGCTCTGATTCCATTCCTGTAAAGATACTCTGTAATATGTATAACATAACTTAGAACCCAATTTCCTGTAATCTAAAAATTGTCTCGAT
>LPNX010540875.1:317263-375421 GCA_001517045.1 Pseudotsuga menziesii | reverse complement strand
AAACCGAGTCATTAAAATCAAACCGCCCGAGTCATTGCCGAGTCATTGCCGAGTCCGAGTTGACCCTCGGCCGATTCCGAGTCCGAGTCCGAGTTTTAAAACATTGATAAATAACAATATCATCCTCTAATCTCATAGCAGAATGGGGACCTAAAACTAAGATGCACCTCCATCTTTGACTCCTATAAGTGATACATCTAGAATATCTTATTTGGCTATGGGTTATGGTGGTCAATCTCAATCAAGAGTATGTGAGACCCTACCCAAAACTAAAATAGTGGGACCTAAGCAAGTGCATCCAATGTCTATATGTGTCTGCCCTCCCTCAACTCAAAGAAGTGCTCTCCATAATAATATCGCCCTCTAATCTCATAGCAGAATGGCACCTAAAACTAAGATGCATCTCCATCTCCGACTCCTATAAGTGACACATCTAGCATATCTTATCTGGTTATGGGTTATGGAGGTCGATCTCAATCCAAAGTATGTGAGAACCTACCCGAAACTAACCTAGGGGGAACTAAGCAAGTGCATCCAATGTCTACATGTGTATGAGGGATAGAAAATGAAGCCCTCCCTCAACTCAAAGAAGTGCTCTCCATAAAAAGCCATCTTTGAGCCTAAGGTCCTCTCCGGGTGCAAACCAAGTAACCCAGTTGTACAATCTATAGACATCCTCTTTGATGGCTCAATTCATCTCCAATTGAGTTGGTAGGAGGTGTCCTAGTGTACCTAAAGTGTATCTAAAGGGGTGTAGCCACCCTAGGGAGATGACCATCAACTAGAGATGTCGAAAATCCTCTCAATACCAAACCCGTGTACAACCTGTGGGGCGGGCTAAAATCCTCTCGAAGTGCTCTCCATAATAATATCGCCCTCTAATCTCATAGCAGAATGGGCACCTACGCTCACATCCTGAAGAGCTACAGGTTTGGACAAGGACTTGGATGGCACTTTTTTTTAAATTCGGTGCCCTTGCACCATATGTTCTCCACTAAACACAACAAACAAGAAAGAAAGAAAATTGGATTACATAATTCAAATTTCAACTTTCAAATAAAATTATAAAACACAATTAAATTTAAAAATTTTGAATTTCTAAATTATAGATTGTAATCACTTACTTGGCATCAAAACAGCCCTTTCACGGGTAGCATCGACAAAGCCAAATAGTCCAATAGCTTCCCAATACATCTCCATCTCGCAAGTAATAGTGTGGTGAGTCTCACCATCAAGTACCATCATATGAAGACATGAGATAAACCCTTCCATCACCTCGCCATCAAAATCAAATTTACATTTGTAGGAAATGGCGAGGTTGAGGAAAAGTGTTGCTACATGAATGGGTCAATGGAGCTTCTGGTCCACCGACTATCAATCAAATCCCATAGCATCATGTGTCTATTGAATCCAGGGGTACCCTTCCCCACATAATAAGACTGGATAGTTTCTTTGGCCCTATCCATGGCCTCATACAAATAGCCCATAGTGGGCTTATCACTGTCAACCAATCTCAAAACCTTTACCAAAGGTTCGCTGATTGAGCACACTTCTCCCACTCCTGCCCAAATGGAGTCAATGTACACCAATCTGGCAATGGCTCTCCTATCCTCTCTCATGCTATATGTGCAAACACACCACTCATCACAAACAAACATTTGCTTCAACTCAAATTGACATTGAATCAAAGATTAAAACAAAATGAAGTTGGTGGCAAAACACGTGATTCCAGGATGCATCAACTCATTGTTTTTCGTGCATCTCCTCATGAGGCTTGTTATCACCAACCTTGTAGTTGCCTTTGTGAGGTGGATCTAGGATGGATAGTAGAGGGACAAGCAACGAAGGAGGTGGAACCAAGATTGCCTCGACTCCCAAATGGATGGTTGTCACACCAATCGAGGCAGTCTTCGCTTTATGCTATCTTAGCCCAAGACAACAATGGGGGAGACCCAGATCTACTCTCAACAGGAGAGATCAAACCTAGACACCAGATCAGATCAAATGGACTTGAGGTGCGTAAGGTGTAAGGTAATTGGAGACCTTAGATCTATGGAGAGTGTCACTAGGTGTACCAGGGCTTTGGATGAGGGCTTTAGACGTATGAGGATTGATCCAAAGTGGAATACAGGTGACCTATGGGGTAAATACTAGATCTAGGGTTGAGGTACTAGCAGCTGGTGAAGATATTCGTTGCCTTGGGAAACGTAACCAATGCAGGGAGGGCAAGGACAAGATTGGGGCTATCTAGTACCCCGATGGATAGACTCGATGATAGATATGGCAATATCAAAGTATCCGAGTCATCAAGGAAAAGAGGCCAAAGAGGGGCTAGCGCTAGGGTTGGAGATCAGTGCCTTGTCAGATCTAGGGTAATGGAGTCACTATCTGCCCAGCGTTGGTAGAGACCCAATTGGGAGATGCCCCAATCTACAGACCCAGAAAGGTACTTTGGCCGGAGAAGTCAGTTTATGGGAGAAACCAGCAGCAAAGTGGCTAGCACTAGGGTTTGGAAGGGCAAATCCTCAGATCTAGGACAATCTGGAGACCACCAGCTCAGCGTTGGAGAAAAAATGGAATGAGGATGACCTGATCTACAAACCCAAGTTGGAAAAATGCTGGAAAAATCAGATCTGGGAAAAAATCAGAAAATGATGAGGAGCGCTAGGGTCCTGGAAGACAGTTTCTCAGATCTAAGGTCACCTGTCAGCATCTAGCTCAGCGTTGAAGGTGATTTGGAGAGAGGAGCACCCGATCTACAAACCCAAGAAGGAATTTTGCCAGAAAAATCAAATCACGAAAAAAGTCAGAATTTCATGAGGAGCGTTGGGGTTTGAGCAAACAATTTTCCAGATCTAGGGCAAACCAACCACTTTCATATCAGCGTTAGGGGTGAATTGGTGAGAGGGAGGCCCGATCTACAAAACCCAACAGTGGTTTGTCCAGAGATCGAGCAGTTTGTTTTTTGGTTTTTTATTATTATGGATTTTTCAGTAAAATGAAGAAAAGTAGGTATAATGGATTGAGATCTGGAAGAAAGGAACTAACCTGTAGTTCTTACCTAGAAATCCTTGTAGATGCCTTGATGATGATGATCCCTGCTATCTCGATCAATTTGAGAAGACCTGAGTGAGTTCTAAGCCCAACGTTATGCTCCAAGTGACCACTGCGCCCTCTCTCTTGCACAAGCAAACGTCAACAATATCAGATTTGTCGTATCACGAAAGAAAAGCAAGATCTACAAAAAAGTAACAAGATGTAATCATAGATCACAATGAAGCTAATGAAAACCCCCTAATACAAAACGAAGCCAATCCAAGCGAGTTGAGAATTCCCTGCAGAAACGTTCAAGATGAAGTCCCCTCCTGTAGACAAGACAATGATCCCGAAAAAATATAGATCTCACACAAATTTCCCGAATGCTAGGAAGCAAAAGACTTTCCAATCGTCATCTAAGAAAACCAGATGCAAAGGAGATCCAAGAAATATCCACAAGAAAGTTTTTCTATTAATCAAATCCAAGAGCCAAAGACCCCTTACAAATGAAAAGCTCTCTCCTTTAAATAGGAACAAGAGAACCAAAATCCTAACCACTTTCAAAACGAGTGGCTAAGATTAAAAGATATAAATGTTCTAATCAATGGTTGAGATTAGCTAAACATACAATACATGGATCAATATAACCATAAAGTACCAAAGTGGACTAGATCACCCAAAAAGAGGGTACCCCACTCAACAAGAAATAAATGAAGCACATGGTGAGTCCATGGCGTGTTAACTAACTCCCTCTGGGTGTCCCCATGGCACAACAAAGCAATATAATATTTTAATTTTTTGACTTTGTGCCTCCTTGAGGAAATCATGAGCCTCCCAAAAGCTCCAGAAAATAATATAAAAATGCCCAAAATATAGGTGTGGGCCCAATCAAGTGTTGCAGCTACTGGAGAAGGTGCGGAGGACATCACACTCATCATCATGACTCATCACATGTCATTTCCTTGCCTCTGTAGCCCAAATCGATTTCTTCAATAGCCATTTAATCATTTTTTAATCTACCTTGGAAAATGTGAACCTGCCAAAACAGCCTCCTAGGGTGCCTGCGTTAACCAACTGAGCCCACCAGGCTCTTTGGGATGGGGGTACTATGGTACAATCAAGTGGCTACACCCCCTATGCCCCATACAACGCCCTAGGAGATCCAATAAAAACATCTCCCTGCTCAGACACATCATCCTGTGAAGCAAAACCGCATCAGAAGGGTAAAATGAGCCTGACCATCTCTGCAAGTGCCCGAAGCTGAAAATAAGCTATCTCATTAGACTCGGGGAGTCCAAATCCATCTAGAGTGTATACTCGTACCCTTTCCAGGTCTCTGCCTGATCATCAACAATATCCAATAGACAATATAATCACCTATAAATGACCAGATACCAATAATATAACTCAGACTGTCATCCATCTGCTGCAAGTGTTACAAGGCTAAGACATGCTCTACAAATCATTTAAGTAACAAGTAACAATCACCTCACTGGCAGTACATCAACCAAATACATATATAGGGTTTTATTTATTATTACTCAGACCAGACTTTCAAGACTATACTCACTTCATAGTTGTAATCAATTTGCTAGTGAAGGGTGAAGGCTAAAATTTACAGGGTTAAGACAAAGGATGACTACCAATTCAACATTGTGACACTTCGGATATGGAAAGGGAATACTCACTATAACCATATGCAGGACAAACCACAACACAGGGAATGGCAGTGCCTCACAAATGGTTGAGTTGTTCAGAGAGTGCTTATTCAACTTAGGCATCATGTCTACATCAAGTTTGATCCAGGTTCATTAGGATCATCAATTTTATTTCCATGGCCTTTTTTACCTATATGACCCTTTGGGACTTCACCAACGCTTAAAAGCACAGTTAATTGCAGCTTTCATCAAAGACATATTCAAATTTATAAGGTCAACAATATTCGGATATAACATATATTTAACCATTGCTTTTGGGACCTTTTCTTATACCCTTCACAGGGTATTTTAGCATTTCATTGCTATTGCCCTTTACTCACATATGTTAAAAAACACATTCTAGAGTTTACAATTTCCATGGGCGCATCTATAAATATTTCCAATACAAGTAGTACATGAGCTTTCATTTTTAGCCAACAACATCTCAAGTGACCAGGGGGAGTTCTGCACAGTGTCAAACATCGGGACAACCAACTAGAATGATCTAAGCATACAATCCAATTTACCAAAGGCAAGTTTTGTCACCAACTCAGAGCCGAGACACAATATAAACAGGGAGGTTTGTCCAACAAAGTTTCTAGCGGGGAAAGGTCCTCCATGCCACAAGTCAAGTAGTAAGTCGAGTTAAACAAAACTGGAAGGAAATGGATGGGTGGAGACAGTGAAAGATGAAGCCAACACTAGCAAGCCAAAAAAATGGTGGGAATGACTACCTCTATTCTCCCTAAGGAGGGTACAACCAATGAGTATAGATCAAGAACTTCCAACTCTGAGTAGGGACATCAAATACAAAATATAGATACATTTGTTACCAACTTTTTGTACCATAGTTGGGTTACCTGAGGAGCCGCTGGTTGACAGACATGTTCAATGTTTGATTCCAGTGTATCAGTTGATCCGTCTTCATGTCTAGCCAATATTGGCTAGTTAGTTTTTCATTTGAATATTTTTTACCATGGCCCCGCGGGGTTTGTAATAAAATGTGCTAGTAGGGTGTTTTTGAGTGGTTCGGTCTCCTGAGACGTAGAATCTCAACTAAGGTATTCCAAGGAGTTTTTTGCCCTTGACAATTATGCTTTGCCTATAACCGAGTATAATTGACGAGGTTTTCTCCCACTTCCTCCAAAGCTGGAATGCCCGATTTTGAATTCTGGGCCTTGGGGGGTTATTAGAGCCCAACTGAGTGTTATAAACCTACTAGGCATTGTTAGAGTAGAGCATGGTCTTGTCCTAAGTCAATAGGACCTTTAAAAAACTTTTCGAAAAAAAAATTTCGAACGGGTCAAAAATTATTTTTTAAATTTTTTTAATTTTTAATTATTTCCCCAAGTTTTTTAATTAATTTTTCCATAAATTAAATGGAAAAAACCCGTTTGTAAGAAGTCGGTCATCCGGACCCCGAATTCAGTGATTGAAGGCTCTAACCTTAAACCAAAAATCATTCTTGACCAGCCAGCCAATCAGATTCAGCTTTCAAATCATCAATCGGAGACATAACGCTCTTTCTCTCAAAAAAGCATAGTTGCACGGGTACCGCTCCCGGGATTTTGGTAACCCGTACCCGACATTTCCCCGCTCCTAGGAGCTTGGGAGCTGGTACGAAACGTCCCCTTTTTGATGGGAGCTTCCTTGGGAACTTGGGAGCTTTTCGGCAGCTTTTCGGGAACTTGCTTTTGCCGCTCCCTTTTTATTGGGAGCTTGTAGAAGCTCCTTGTCTGTTTGGGAGCTTCTGGAAGCTCCCAAACAGACAGGGAGCTTCTACAAGCTCCTGACCATGCGGAGGCCATAAGAAAAGTGTTGAAAATCAATTGAATGATTCAAGTTTATTGTGCCAAAAAATCACCAATAACAAAAATTTCAATTGAATCTATCAATAATGCCATTTTTTTATTTTCAAGGTTATATAAATAAAGAGGGCCCACACTTCTTAAATGTTTAAATCCATTCACACTCAATATACGTTGCAAGTGTTCTTAAATGAATATACATGAATTTTTTACAATACTAAGATATTGAACTACTTTAATTCATATCTCAAATGATTATAGCTAGCTTATGTTACTCATACTGACTGATATAGCAATTTAGGATCATAAACCATATCAAATTCAAGATACCAAAAGATTTGAAAGTTTGTTAGTTGAACTTAAAACAATCAAGTTCATTCAAATTAGAAGTAAGTAGTAGTTACCATAAAAAAAAATGCAAAGGCACCCAAATACTAAGAACTCTTGGGAGCAATGTGAGATTACAGTGAGATTTGTATAATGTGGACCTAAAGGAGTGAACAAATTTTAAAAAAAAGAATTTCATGACACTACTAGAGGATTAAGAGGATAAAATAGTTTAAGCTATGAAATTAATCAATTATGTATTTTTTAACTTTATTTTTTTTAATATATTTTAAAAAAATTAATATATATTATTGCCGCTCCCAACCATACGTTTCCTGCAAATTTGGGCGAAGCTTCTAGCCGTATCAGATACTTGTGTCCGCGTACCCGACATACCCGCGTTCCAGAAACTTGTGCAACATAGCAAAAAAGTCATTTTTGGGGAAAAAATGGAGTTTTTATTAAAAAATGATTATTTTGGAGAAAATTAAAACTCTCCAAATAAATCCAAATTCAGCGAAATAAAAGGCTAAATGACATTTCATTGGGCATTTATGATGATTGGAGTTATCATAACTCAGCTTCAGTCAGCATTCAGTGAGCAATAAATTTATATTCAGTTAACGGGTTTGTCATCTCCAGCTAAACTCCCAAATTTGATGAGATGGAGAGCACTCATTGGTCTGATGATTTGATCGAGGTAAAGACTAAAGTTTACACCAGCAATGGCCTCTCCAAACCTAGCAGTGGTTGCCTCCATACCTAGAATGTGGTTCTACCTACATGCTCACGCATCCTCTCTCCAACAGGGGCGTCATCACACGTGTGGGCTCCATTTGGGCTTGGTTTGCAATGTTGAGGGTTGGAATGGGGGCACCTTGCCTAGGTGGAGGCCTCCCATCATTCCCAGCCCATCTTCTTTAGGTTTGCTCTCTCAATGGTGGCCAGGGCGGTTAGGTCTGGGTTTTCGGTTTTAGGGTTTTGGGTCCTTCATTCATTGTATAAATAGAGGCTCATTTAGCTCTATTCGGATGGAACTTTTGGGTTAAAGTTACTCTGAGAAAATTGTATCAAGCATTTTGTTTTAGCTTTGTTAATAAAGATATTCGACTTTGGAGGTCTATGGGCTTTTGATTATGCTGGATTCCTCATGGTTGAGGTGATATTGTCTCTAACTCATCTCATTTAAATACTTGTATGTGGTTTAATATTTTGCTAGCTCAAGAAGGCCATTGTTGACACGGTAGAATAGCCATTTGTAGCTTCAATTTGGTTATTTATGCAAAGTAAATCGATATTTTCATGGACATAAGTAGTAAGTTATACAAAATGTTGATCTTGAATTGATTTTCCTAACATACTAGCATACATTTTATCTCACTTCTTGTTTTAAGTTTTGATGTGATTCAAGTATCACAGATTGTAAAAGGGTGTGAGCTCAGCTGCTTCAAAAACAACCATTTGAATCTAACATTTTTAATTGCAGGACCTACAGTGTTCGTCATCTTTTGCTTCGAAAAGGAAGCTTGGAATAACTCTCTCTCTTTGGTTCCATCTTCATAAGTTAATGTTCTATGGTTACCGGTCACTTAGGAAGCCCTAGTTCACTTTTTTCAACCTTTAGGCTTCCTCCCCATTGCCTTGTTTGGCTTGCCTTTACTTCTTCTTCTTCACTGCCCTCTTTTTACTTTAATTTGCAACCCCTTTTCTTTTTTTTGGACAGACATCTTTTGCCCTAGTTTTTTGACCCTAGCTTTCTCCTTTTTGGGCAGCCCTCTTTTGATTGTTCGCTGCCATCTTTTTTATTGTTTTGCAGCCTTTTTTTGCTTTTTGGACAGCCCCTTTCCTTCATTTAGGACAGCCCTCTTTCCCACATTTTCTCTCTCCTCTTCTTTGGTTTTTCTTCTCTCTTTTTCCTCTTTTTTCATTGCTGGTTTTTGTCCTCTTTTTCAAGATTTTAGTTGGTAGTTTGTCTTTAAAATCTTAACTAATGCTTAACGTGTACACTGTTTTAAGCTCTTATTTGCAGGAGAAACCAAGAAAAGCCCAAAGGCTAAAAGCAAGCAAGAAGTGCAAAAAGAACAAAAAAGACTTTTCCCCTCTTCTTCCATCCCTTTCTTTCCCTGTTCTTCCAAGAAAAGGCAAAGAACAAGTCATCAGAAAATTGAAATTAATAAAAAGCGAGTGGGATTACAGCTCCCACACCCTTCTTCCCCTATTTGGGGGAAGCCTGTATCGTCTCCCTTTCATGCTTTCCATTTTTTATTGCTAATGGTAGAATAGTGTAGTATAATCATCTAATCTTAGTCAAGTAGTGCATGTTTGATTAATCTGTTGTTCATAAAAAGATAGTTAAATCTTAGTCAAGTAGTGCATGTTTGATTAATCTGTTGTTCATAAAAAGATAGTTAAAAAGTATTGTTTTGATTATTCAAATTGAACGTGACATCTTTCTTTTAGCATACTTACCCCCTTGCTTTCCTGACTAGGGCCGTAAGAACCCTGAAAGAGACTCTTGGGTAGATCTTTGTTATTTTTCCATTAAGTGCTTAGTCAATTAATCAATAAGTAAGACTCTTGAACTTGCAGAAACACAAGTCAAGAGCACTCTCTATCGGAGAGCATCATTAGCCTTGCATAATCCTTGCATTAGGCATATAGATTAGATAAGACTCTTGAACCTCTGTCATAAGACAAGGTCAAGAGCGCTCTCTGTCAGAGAGTTTAATTAATTAACTTAATAAAACTTTCAACACACGCCCCTCTAATTAACTTATTTCGTTGATAACCTTCACCTAGTATGCTTTGCCGACTTTCGAGTTGGGCTCGTACTCAGAACGGTGAACGGACTTGCTAAGACCGCAATAACAATTTAATTAAAATTTTACCCCATAACCAACGCACCGGCGTTGTCTCGATAAAATACTCAGGTAGTGGGCAAATTCCAAGTGTGGGTGTCGGGCAACCCAATCTGGACACAGTTGGTTAAGCTATTGAACACTTAGCTGTGATTCCAGACAGGTCCATCATGTCTTCGAACGGAACCACTGAAGGTATTTCCGGTTAGGATTCCAGACACCATAAGCAAGATCACTTAAAATCCTTAAAAATATACCAAGAGCACTTGCACAACCTAATATTCAATAGTTTTGTTTCAAGGCTGCTTGTTAATTCTTTTTCGCATTTTCAGTATTTTGACTCCATAAGGCACTGGTCTTTTAATCCGCATAATTGTTATATTGGGATCAATTGTCTTTGGCCTATGTAATTTCTATCTGTGAATGCATATTTATGAAGTCTTGAATTATTTCTTATCTTTTAATCTCTAGCTAGCAGCGTGGATTGCTTTGTTTTATGTGTCGAACTCATAATAAATAAGCACTTTTAATTACAATAACTCCCAAGCAACACCCATCCGCATCCATAACCATTAAAAACACTTTAACAACTTTAAAGAGCCTTAGAGAACTCTTTTGTAGGGACTACCCCCCTTGGCTTCGTTAGGAGTTAGCCTAAACGGAGGAGTTAGGAGTAGGTGACAGTACCTAGCTCTGTGCTTGCCCCCGAGGTCACACCTCTCCCACTTTCCTAAGTGAGGAGACAACTTTCAATTGATTTCTGTTGCTGGTGTGCAATCGGCGGACAACAACATCCAAGTCCACATATTTATATGACCGCCAGATCATGACACTAAATGCTAATGCATGTCACAAAAATAAAAATTGTGTATAAGAGCAATGATAACCATAACACAATATAATAAAAGTTGAGTGATAACCATGCAAATATATCCATCTGAACCATCATTTGTATAATGAGAAATACTGATACAAATCTAGGCATCACTAACTGCTCTGCAAATGGCTAAATGGCTACATCAGTCCTCAAATCTGAGTGTCCTAAGACTCAGTCCTGTCATGGGAGAGTACTATAGTCCACTAATAACATAATGATCCATCAAAACTGCTCATCTCAGCATCTCATATGTAGGAGATCTGGCTGAAAAATGTACTGAATCTGAAAAATAGAATATGGTAGCCCAGCTACTATATATGTGATAACAAGGCTAGGAACAAAAACATGGTTACATATGAATTTGGAGACGCTCCTAGCCTGATCAATAGCCTCCTTGATGAAGGGAATTTTCTCCACATCCTACAGCATCAAATCAATACAATGTGCAGCGGTTGGAGTCCAAAACAGTGAGGGGTGCCTCTCCATAAGCAATCTACAAGCAGCCACATAATTAGTTGCATTATCTATTATGATTTGGGAGGATCCAAACTGATCTCTGGGAGGATCCCATCCATCAACTCACATAACTGTGTCGCATCTTTTACTTTTGTTGATGCATCAATGGATTTGATAAACATGGTACCTTTAGGACAATGTACCAAGAAATTGAGAAGGGGCCTACCCTTCACATCTGTCCAACCATCGAACATCACTGTGCATCTAGACATCTCCCATGAATGTCTAAACTCCTCCAATCTAATGTTGTGTCCTTCTCTGCTTAAAGAATTAGCCCCCAAAAATCTTCATATGTTGGGCACTTGTACCCTGGGACAACAATAGCAATGGCATCACACATCGCTTGGAAAAATGGATTGTTTTTTGTGGGGCTAAGAGGTAAGTCATTCCAAAAAAGCCTCCTCCCCATAAGCTTGTTTGTTTCTTCCTTGTCTTTTTTTTAATCACCAACCTGATGGAAGGTTGTGCAACTCTTTTGGTCTGTGGAACAAAAATAGATGAGGCCCTCCCGATAGGTGAATCGATGGTCATGGAGCTCTTACCACTACCCTCAAAGATCTAGCCACTCCACCAGTTGCAAGTTCATCTATGTCTGCAGCTACCTCTTGCCTTTTTCTATCCTTCAAGTGAATTGAATCATGGGAAATTCTCATAATCTCTGGGATAACTGCATTACAAAGCCCCACATCATGGCCAGGGAGTTTTGCCAAATGGTACTTCAAACTGCTAATCTTCTATGCTGTATGTTTCCCACACAATTTGCAATTCAAGCATTGTTGGTTTGTTCCATCTTCAGGGTCAGCATATTGCCAAAATGGGTCCAATGCCTTTGGCATATTTGCAATGGAAATGGATAGCCTAAAAAATCAAACTTGGGGCACCAAAAACACAAAAATGACAATAAACCCAAATAAGAAAAAAATAACAGCAGGCTTGTTTCAAAAATCAGACCTCTAGATTAGATTATTAGCAATAAAAAATGATACCAAGGGTTTTTAAAAATCAAGTATGTTGTCCCATTAAAATATGTAAAAAAAAACTTACATGTTTCATGGGTTTGAAAACCATGGCAAAATGACAAAAAGATGCAAAATCTAGGGAAGAAAAGAGGCAAGCAACTTTGCATAAATCTATGGAATAAATAGTAGTAACATGGTGGAATTTAAATACATACCCAAGATTGGAAAATTGGAAATTTCAAAAACCGTTGGCAAATGAGATTGATACATTGCTCCACTAAAAAATCCTTGATGGTGATGATGATGGTTGTCTAGCTACCTCCACAATGACTAATGATGACCACAAGCCCTCTCCCTTCTCTAAAATCCAATGTTGCACGACTCGGACTCGGCAAAGACTCGGTTGGCATATGACTCGTCGACTCGGGAAAGATACGAGACAGACTCGGAAAGACTCGGGACAGACAAGGGACTATGGGCTGAGATACTCAACCACAAGGCATTTGCCATACTCGGCCATCTAAACATTTAAAAATACGCAACCATACTCGGCCATCTAAACATTTAAAAATACGCAACCATACTCAGCCATCAATACATTTAAAAATACTCAACCATACTCGGCCATCGAAACATAAAACTTATAATACATTTTAAAATAAAAATCAACTGAATTTTTATTTTAAATTACATATTATAATTTATTAAACTATAACAGAAATAAAATAAAATAAAACAATTTTACTAACCTGGAAGTTGCCCCTTGCAAGCTCCTTTGAAATTTGTCGAGAGTAGAGATGGCACCCTGAACATTGATCAGACCAACGAATGAGCAGCGAGCAAGGTGAAGACCACTAGCGAGGACAATGCAAACCACCACCGACCAACAGCAAGTCAGGACCTCCTCCACGACCCTCCTCCTTCTCAGCGACTGAATTCTTTAAAACTCTTCTTTCTCAGCAAATGAAAGTTTGAAAATGATTGGTGATTGAATGGATGAATCGAATCCCTTTATAACCTCTGCGACATGGTTTTACTTTTTCCCTCCAAATTATATCTGCGACTGAGTAACGATTAGCGTCCGCGCAGGGTCCATTTTGCATCCACGAGAGGATTTTTCACGTCTGTGGGGTCCTTTTCCAAGCGAGTTCGAGCCGAATCAAACAAGTCCGTCAAGTTCGCGAGTTGGGGACGAGTCTCTTCCAGTTACTCGCGGTGGGGTTCCATTCACCCAGACTCGCGAGTATTCAACGAGTCATGCTTCACTGCTTAAAACCCAAAGTCGAAATGAACCCAAAAAAAGTCAAAATACGCCTTTAACCCCATGGGCCAGCTAGAATGGCAATTTTTTCCATCATGGCGCAATTTTTTAGAAACATCGCTAGGTCCATTGTTTTGTAAAAATCTTGATTTTTTTGGCCGAAAAAATCAAATTTTCAGGACGTCGCTGATTTTTTCAACTATGGCCTGAAAAATCGCGCCTTTTTCGACCGAAAAAATTGCAATTTTTACAACAACAACAAAAAAAACAAACCTCACGATGTTTACAAAAAATTGCCAATTTTTTCTAAAACATTGCACCACAATGGAAAATATCACCAATCTAGCTGGCCCACGGGGTTAAAGGCGGATTTTGACTTTTTTTTTTGGCTCATTTCGACTTCGAGTTATTAGAGAAGGAAGGGAGGGGGCTTGTGACCATCATCAATCATTGTGGATGTTGCTAGACATCCATCATCATCACCATCAAGGATTTTTTAGTGAAGCGAGGATTTAATTCTCATTTGCCGACTGATTTTGAAATTTCCAATTTTCCAATCTTGGGTATGTATTTAAATTCCACCATGTCACTACCATTTCTTCCATAAATTTATGCAAGGTTGTTTGCCTCTTTGCTTGCCTAAATTTTAATTCTTTTTTTGTTATCTTGCCATGATTTTCAACCCCATGAAACAATGTAAAGGTTTTAACTTTTTCCTTATGGATCGGCATACTTGATTTCTAAAAACCCTCTTATTGCCATTTCTCATTGCTAATAATCTAATCTAGAGGTCTGATTTTTTAACCAGCCTGCTGTTATTTTTTTCCTATTGGGGTTTAATGTCATTTTTGTGTTTTTGGTGCACCAAGTTTGATTTTTTAGGTTGTCCATTTCCATTGCAAATATGCCAAAGGCATTGGATCCATTTTGGCAATATGTTGACCCTAATGATGGAACAAACCGACAACGCTTGAATTGCAGATTGTATGTGTAACATATGATAGGAGGGACTAGCATATTGAAGTACCATTTCGCAAAACTCCCTGGCCATGATGTGGGGCTTTGTAGTGCAGTTACCCCGGAGATTATGAGAATTGCCCATGATTCAATTCACTTGAAGGATAGAAAAAGGGAAGAGGCAGCTACAAACAAAGTCGAACTTGCAAGTGGTGGAGTGGCTAGATCTTCAGGGATATATAGTTACCCCACTGAGGGTAGCGGTAGCAGCTCCATGGCCATGGATTCACCTACCGAGAGGGCCTCATCCTTTTTTGTTCAACGAAACAGAAGTGGTGCACAACCTTCCATCAAGTCAGTGATTAAAAAAAAGGCAAAGGAAGAAGCAAACAAGGTTATGGGGAGAATGCTTTTCTAGAGTGACTTGCCTCTTAGCCTCACAAACAACAATCCATTTTTCCAAGCGATGTGTGATGCCATTACTATTGTTGGCCCAAGTAACAAGTGGTCTACACATCAGGACTTTCGAGGGCCAATTCTTCAAGCAGAGAAGGACATCAACATTAGATTAGAGAAGTTTAGACAATTATGAGAGACCTCCTAAAGCACAATGATGTCCGATGGTTGGACAGATGGGAAGGGTAGGATCCTTGTCAATTTCTTGGTACATTGTCCTAAAGGTACCATGTTTATCAAATCCATTAATGCATTGGCACAAGTAAAAGATGCAGCACTGTTACATGAGTTGATGGATGGGATCTTCCAGGAGATCGGTTTGCACAATGTGGTGCAAATCATAACTGGTAATGTTAAAGATAGTGCAGCTACGAGACCCATTCTCAGGGAGGATGGTATCCTAGTCAGTTGACTAGGGAAGAGTAAGACCCTAGAAGGTACCCTAGGGCCCCCAGTAATCTCCTAGGGTTTTTGGTCTCGAACCAAGCAGGTTGACGCCATGGAAAAGCCCCAAGCATGTGGATAGGGCCCCTATTTGCCTCTAGGGTATTACGGTCTGGGACCAAGGACACGATGTCCAAGTAGTTCATGTAGGTAGAGGCAGAGACATATTCTGGTTTGGGACCAGGGACACGGTGTCCAAGTAGGTCCTGTAGGTAGTTGATCAACTTTCAGTCTTGGACTGAAGCTCAGCTTAGTATTGAGGACCATTCTCCTAGAAGATGGAGGACCTGGTCGAGGTCCCTTTTGTTGATAAACATGATTCAATCCGGGACTGAAACTCAACTTAGCACTAAGAGTGATTCTCTGGGAGAATGGAGGCACCTAGTCAATTACCAAGAATTTGATTCAGTCTAGGACTGAAACTCAGCCTAGGGCTGAGAGCCATTCTTTAAGAATGGAAGATGGTGATGTGTGGTGTCCTCTCTCCTAATCGTTATTGCTAGGTTGCTTCTCAAGGGGTTGGCCACCCCTTGATGATGTCACTAGAACCTAACCCTTAGGAGCGGTATTAAGGACCAAAGGATCATACTATTCGGTTTGGATCTTCTCCTTGTACAGTGATGATAAAATATATGAAACAATGTACCTTGAGAGAGAGAAAAGATTAAAGTCCTTGGTCTTGTTGGTCCTATAGGTAATTATTTGTCTGCCCTCTTGGTTCACCTTGATCTTGTGGGTTTGTGGGTTGTTTTATTGTGACCCTCTTGGTTGACTGATGGTCCTTTATCTTACTTGGTGTGTACCTTTATTATGATGACTCTTACCTTATGGTTTTTATCCTAAGTTATATTTACTTTATGGTTTTATTAATAAAACCTTCTTTTTTGTTTTATTAATAAAACGTTTGGGCATTTTTTTATTTTATGACCATTGGACCTTTTATTATTTTACCTTTGACCATTTATTATTGTTTGGACCTTTGTAAATGTTTTAGCCTCTAACCTTATAAAAAGACATTTGAGCTTATCCAAGAAAGGGTATCCGGATCTGCTTTCCTTGTCTGCATGACTAGGCATTCTCTTCTCCGCTGGCACCCACGATTGGTCTTTCTCCCACATGACGATAAACTCCTGCTGAGTGATGTAATATCCCATTACATGATTTGTCTTCAACCTGCGTGGTCTACTCTACGCATCTCTTCCATCTGCGAGACTTTGCTCCGCATGATTGTCCCATGGCTTATCTCTGCTGGATCTGCATGTGACTCCTCCTGCTCCGCGTGACTAGATCTTCCCGTGACTGCCTGTGTGACTGGATCTAACCTGCTCTGTGTCCCTGCCTCCATGACTGAATCTTTCCTGCTCCGCGTGATCCTCCCTCAGCGTGTGCTTAGTTTGACTCTCACTCTCGCGTGACTGTATCCGCATGATCTACAGCGTGACTACTTCCCACCCTCAGCGTGACTGTCTCAGCATAATTCGTGACTGATGCCTCTACCCTAGTGTGGTTACGTCTTTACCTTCGCGTGATTGTGTTCTTCCTTCGTAGTGTGACTATCACTGCTCAGCGTGACTCTCTTGCCAGCTTGATTGAGACTCACTCTGTCATCAGCGAGACTGTGTCCCTACCGAGATTGACTGTGTGTCTCGGCACAACATGATTGTATTCTTACCCAGAGTGACTGTGTGTCCTTTGTCAGTATGACTATACTGGGTATGACTGTGATACGATAGCCTAAGTAATCGATTGAAGTTTCCTTTGTTGTTGACTAAGAATCTGAGGTCTATTTATGTCTGCCTTAACCCTCTCTCTCTAAAGGTACGTCATTTGTTTACCCAGATTGACTTGTCCCTTCGATAACAAGACCAAACCTAAAGTATCTAAGTATAAGGCTGATTCAAATGTTGGTTATGATTCCTTACTGCTGATATCTATTGTACATTATTTTATCGTGTTGTTACTATACATGGCATTTGATGATTCTCGAGGACCAACTTTAACGCAGTGACTAATGGAGCGTTAAGTTGAAAGAGATGAAAATTATGTTTGTTTTTATTACAGTTCAAATTTTATTAAGCAAATACTATTATGAATCTGAGTTTATATGTTCATGCATTAAAGTTTACTACTTATGTTAAAAAATCCTCTAACCCTAAAACTTTAACATGGTATCAGAGCTTAGGTTGTAGTTAACTATGTCTTGAGGGTAACAAAGTCTACATGATCCTAAGGTAAGGGTTGCCAAAATAACAGTAAGGACTTGAATTGTTGGATTTGAACTTTACAGATCTTGGCTGAAGGAGTTCATTAGCCATCAAAGTGATAAAAATGGTAAGAGATCTGATACTTACATATTTGATTGATTAGATCAATGACAACTGAACTAAGAGATGTATCAGTAGTATTGACGAGTGTTGGATTTAACAAATTATGAACATGATGACCCATTGAATAGGTATGTTAACCAACAAATGATATGTAATAAAGCTTACTTAATTATGATACCTTATAGTTTGTTTTGTGCAAAAGAGTCATTAATGGATGTGATCAAGAATTGGTATGCACAAGGAAGTTAGAGTTCATGATCATGATCATATCTTGGATTATGTTGTACTAACAAGTGTGATGATGCATGAGAAAGATATTTAACAAGAGCATGCTCAGGTTTAAAGGGCATTGATGTAAAGTGCAAAGAAGCTTAGAGCTAGGATTATAACTTAACCTAGATTGTGCTCATACATTTGCATTAAAATGATATGATGTTGACACCTTTAAGGGTACTTGTTCATTAAGATGAACAGTGTAATTTCTGCATAAGGGCAGAAATAAAGAGGGAAGACTTTCTATCCCAACTTATGTTGATTCTTTGTTTGTCATAACATGTGGATATACTCTTGATGGCATTGAGATAGTTGCTTTGTACATAAGATCATGTTATTATGTTGATATGGGCTATTGATGACAATCAAACTTAACTTATAGAGGAGGAGGATGTGACAAGTAATGAATGCTTGCAGATCTTGTTTATCCTTAGAATTAAATGCACAACTTAAGAGGGAGCTGAGTGCCCAGATACAGAGGGAGCAAGAGGCCCCACAAGATGTAGGATAGGTTATGTTGGATGTTCATCCCCAGAGAAGCTACCAGGTTTGGAACAACTGGTAATAGGGAGCCAACCATTCTCTTCAGTCCCCAACAGAGTGGGGTTGCAGAAAAGGAAAGTATAGATGTGATCTTCCATAAGTCCTTCAGTGGCTATGAGATGGAAGCCTATAAGACTTCTTGCTTAGAGAAGCGGAGGGAGAAGCCCAATCAACCTTCATTGGATATCTTTAAGAAGACATTTGAAAATCTTCAAGCTTGCTCCAATGAGAGCCATGTTACTGATTCAGTCTATTCTCATTATGGGGAGTCAACGAAACAACAGGTTTGGAAATATGACATGTGAAAAGTGATTCTCAACTATCAGAGGAAGTTAGCTTCAACTTCCAAGAAGATCTATGAGATCATGTTTCGTGCTAAGATGGAGAGTTGTTTGAAGCTCTCAGAAAATCCTGTATTTAATGACAGGTCATAACACATCAAGAAGAGTTATCACCATGTCGTGGTGCAGTATGTTTCGTCAAGGAGACAAGTTATCGATGTGTCTGGTATTGCTGAGAGGGAGTGTTAAAATAGTGCAGCTGCAAGACCCATTCTCAGGGAGAATGGTACCCTAATCAGTTGACTAGGGCAGAGTAAGACCCTAGAAGGTACCCTAGGGCCCCCAGTAGTCTCCTGGGGTTTTTGGTCTGGGACCAAGCAGGTTGATGCCATGGCAAAGCCCCTCGCATGTGGATAGGGCCCCTATGTGCCTCTAGGGTATTATGGTCTGGGACTAAGGACACAATGTCCAAGTAGATCCTGCAGGTAGAGGCAGCGACATATTCTGGTCTGGGACCACGGACACGATGTCCAAGTAGGTCCTCCAAGTAGTTGATCAACTTTCAGTCTAGGACTGAAGCTCAGCTTAGTATTGAGGACCATTCTCCGAGAGAATGGAGGACCCGGTCAAGGTTTGGGAGTTGATCAACTTGATTCAGTCTAGGACTGAAACTCAACTTAGCACTGAGAGCCATTCTCTGGGAGAATGGAGGCACCTGGTCATTTACCAGGAATTTGATTCAGTATGGGGCTGAAACTCAACCTAGCGCTGAGAGCCACTCTTTAAGAATGGAAGATGGTGATGTGTGGTGTCCTCTCTCCTAATTGTTATTGCTAGGTTGCTTCTAAAGCAATTGGCCACCCCTTTATGATGTCACTAGCACCTAACCCTTAGGAGCAGTATTGAGGACCAAAGGATCGTACCATTCGATTTGGATCTTCCCCTTATACAGTGATGCTAAAATATAAGAAACAATGTACCTTGAGAGAGAGAAAAGATTAAAGTCCTTGGTCTGGTTGGTCCTATAGGTAATTGTTTGTCAACCCTCTTGGTTCACCTTGATCTTGTGGGTTTGTGGGTTGTTTTATTGTGACCCTCTTGGCTGACTCATGGTCCTTTATCTTACTTGGTGTGTACCTTTAATATGATGACCCTTACCTTATGGGTTTTATCCTAAGTTATATTTACTTTATGGTTTTATTAATAAAACCTTCTTTTTTGTTTCATTAATAAAACCTTTGGACATCTTTTATTTTATGACCATTGGACCCTTTATTATTTTACCTTTAACCATTTATTATTATTTGGACCTTTGTAAATGTTTTAACCTCAAACCTTATAAAAAGACATTTGAGCTTATCCAAGAAAGGGTACCCAGATCTGCTTTCCTTGTCTGCGTGACTGGGCATTCTCTTCTTTGTTGGCACCCACGACTGGTCTTTCTCCCGCATGACAATAAACTCCTGCTGAGTGAAGTAATTTCCCACTGCACAATTTGTCTTCAACCTGTGTGGTCTGCTCTGCGCGACTCTGCTCTGCATGGTCGTCTCGTCGCTTATCTCTGTTGGATCTACCCATGACTCCTCCTACTCCACATGACTGGATCTTCCCGTGACTTCCTGCATGACTAGATCTTCCCGTGACTTCCTGCATGACTGGATCTAACCTACTCTGTGTCCCTGCCTCCATGACTAAATCTTTCCTGCTCCACGTGACTGTATCTACGTGATCCTCCCTCGGCGTGAATGTATTTCAGCGTGTTCTTAGTTTGGCTCTCCCTCTTGCGTGACTGTATCCACATGATCTACAGCGTGACTACTTCCCACCCTCGACGTGATTGTCTCAGCATAATTCGTAACTGATGCCTCCGCCCTAGTGTGGTTACGTCTTTACCTTCGCGTGACTGTGTTCTTCCTTCGCAAAGTGACTATCACTACTCAGCGTGACTCTCTTGCTAGCATGATTGAGACTCACTCTGTCATCAGCAGGACTCTGTGTCCCTACCGAGCTTGACTGTGTGTCTTGGCACAACGTGACTGTATTCTTACCCAGAGTGATTGTGTGTCCTTTGTCAGTATGACTGTACTGGGTATGACTGTGCTACGAAAGCTTAAGTAATCGAATGAAGTTTCTTTTACCGTTGACTAAGATTCTGAGGTATGTTTTTGTCTGCCTTAACCCTCTCTCTCTCAAGGTACGTCATTTGTTTACCCAAATTGACTTGTCCCTTCGATGACAAGATCAAACCTAAAGTATTTGAGTATAAGATTGATTCAAATATTGGTTATGATTCCTTACTGTTGATATCTACTGTACATTATTTTATCGTGTTGTTACTGTACATGGCATTTGATGATTCTCGAGGACCAAACTTTAACGCAGTGACTAATGGAGCATTAAGTTGAAAGAGATGAAAATTATGTTTGTTTTTATTACACTTCAAATTTTATTAAGCAAGTACTATTATGAATCTGAGTTTATATGTTCAAGCATTAAAGTTTACTACTTATGTTAAAAACTCCTCTAACCCTAAAACTTTAACAGGTAATGCAGCTAATTATGTGGTTGTTGGTAGATTGCTTATGGAGAGGCACCCCTCACTATTTTGGACACCATGCGTTGTACATTGTATTGATTTGATGTTGGAGGATGTGGGGAAAATTCCCTTCATCAAGGAGGTCATTGATCAGGCTAGGGGTGTCTCCAAATTCATATATAACCATGTTTTTTCTCTTAACTTCATGACAAGGTGCACAAAAAACAAGGAGTTGATGCGTCCTAGAATCACACGTTTTGCCACCAACTTCATTTATCTTCAGTTTGAATTGAAGCAAATGTTTGTTTGCGATGAGCGTGATTGCACATACAACAGGAGAGAGGATGGAGAGCCATCGCTAGATTGGTGTACAACGACTCCTTTTGGGCAAGAGTGGAAGAAGTGTGCCCAATCAATGAAGCTCTGGTAAAGGTTATGAGATTTGTTGACAACATAGTTTTAAAAATCGATGAAATCAATTTCGAAATCAGTTGATTCACTGAGTTGAAGGCAAACCGATCCAAATTGATTTGGACTTCGGTTCAGTGAACTGGTTTGGCACTGAACCAGCTGATCTAGACACTGAATCGACCAGTTCGGTACCAAACCGGTCATATTGGCCAATTTATGTAAAAAATAGGCCAATTTTTTACCCTCAATCTTGTGGGGTCTGCAAACTTGAAAAAACACAAAAATTTCATTTTTTGCTTTATTTTTTCTAACCTAACCTAACCCTAGGGACTAAATCTACTTAATGAACCCCCCCCCCTCTATTTCCCTACACCTATTTCCAATTCTCATTGTGGAGCAGCACTGCAACAATAGCAATTTGCAAACAGTGTGACTATGTGAGTGAGGGACAGCCATGGAGATAGTGGACTATGTAGTATGTAGTTGATGATGTATGACAGTTGACTATGTAGTATGTAGTTGAATATGTAGCATGTTGTTTTTTGTACTCCACAGGCCATATAGCCTATAGGCCTCACAGATTATGTATTTAGTTCCAGTCCCAATCTCCTAGATATGTATTGCACAATACACTTTGTGCAACTTTGATATATTCACTCTTATATGGTATATACATGAGTAGACTTTGGATATTTTGTCTCTAATGCTTTGGAATCATGGATTAAAATCTTGAAAATGTTGTTTTTCATTAAAATTTAAATATTTTATGTATTTTTTAGTAAACTAAGTCTTTAAATTCAAATCGGTCGATTCATTACCAATTCTGATCTTGAGTCTGAATTGACCCTCCACCAATTCCAAGTCCAATTCTGATTTTTAAAACTATGGTTGACAGTGATAAGCTCGCTATGGGCTATTTGTATGAGGCCATGGATAAGGCCAAAGAAACTATCTGATCTTATTATGTGGGGATCAATACCCTATATTCAATAGACACATGATGCTATGGGATTTGATTGATAGTCGATGGACAGGGATGCTCCATCTGCCCATTCATGCAACAACACTTTTCCTCAACCCCGCCTTTTCCTACATATGTAAATTTGATTTTGACAGCGAGGTGATGGAAGGGCTTATCTCATGTCTTCATAGAATGGCACCTAATATTGAGACTCGCCACACTATTATTCGCAAGATGGAGATGTATCGAGAGGCTACTGGACTATTTGGATATGTCGATGCTATCCGTGAAAGGACCATTTTGATGCCAAGTAAGCAATTACAAATTAGAATTTAGAACTTAAAATTTTTAAAATTTAATTGTGCTTTATAATTTTATTTGAAACTTGAAATTTGAATTATGACATCCAAATTTCTTTCTTTCTTGTTTGTTGTAGATGTTTGGTGGAGAACATATGGTGCACAAGGGCACCAATTTTTTTAAAAATGCCATTTGAGTCCCCAGCCAAACTTATAGCTCTTCAAGATGTGCACGCAATTGGAGTGTATTTGATAAAATACAGTTAAAGAAACGCAACATGTTAGAACTTGAACAAAGCAATTAAATTCATTGTAATTTAAGATCCTCTAACATATTGTGTCCCTCGAACCTTAAGACTCATTAAATTTCATTATGACCCTCTTACAGGTTGGAGTTCCCACGCTTGAATGACTTGGTGTATGTCCATTACAATCTCCGACTATGGATGAAGCAAGTGGAACAAACACCCGATGTGGATACCATTTCCTTAGACAATAGTATTGTACTATCCAAGTGGAGGGTGGAGACTGAGTTGCCTGTCGTGGAGGAGGCATCTACATGATTAGAGGAGGAGGAGGAGCGACAGCAAGAGCAGGCGGAGGAGGAGGAGCGGGAGGAGTAGGAGGAGGAGCAGCTTGAAGACTTCATGGATGGTGATGTACCTGCACCAGCACCACCTTCTACATTGGTTGATGTATCTAGTCCCACATTGACACCCACTAGTCATCGTTCGACATCGGGTGCAGGGCCAGGACCTTCTACTGCTATGGGCAGACCTTGCAAATAGCCCATGATCTTTTTCGATAAAAGGGGAAGAGGGCATTGATATCAGAGACAGATAGTTATGCTAGTTTTGTGACTTTTTGTGATCTCGTCTTGTATTGGACCATTGGTTGTCCACTTTTGAGTAGTATTGGACAACTATCAGGGTTCAAGATTCTGTATAGAATTTGATGTATCATTTTTTATTTGGCATCCCTAAAGGTATATTGGTTAAAATAAGGAAAAAACGCCTCTCCTTTCTATGAATGACAAGCAAACAGACAAAGGGCATTCCGCTGGTCAAATGGACTACCTTAACCCTCTCCTTTCTATGGACGACAAGCAAACAGACATAGGGCATTCCGCTGGTCAAATGGACTACCTTAACCCTCCCCAAATCTATGGGAGCTTGGGGAATTAAGAATCCAGACCTATTCAACAAATCTTTGCCTGCAAAATCGCTATGGAGGATGGTCGAAAACCCAAACTCCTTGTGGGGAAGGGCAATGAGATCCAAATACTGCCCGCAATCCTCTGTTGTCGAATGGTTTAGGCAACCAATTAAAATGCATAAAAATAGCTCAATAGGCTGGAAGGCCTTTGTGCAGGCTTTTCCTCTAGTCGGCAACTAGGTTGCTTGGAAGATAGGCAATGGAAGAAGAGTTCGATTAGGAGAAGATCCTTGGGCAAGTTCAGGCGAGGAATATCGATTATCAAATCAAGTAATCACTCAGTTAAGAGCCAAAAGAGTCTTAATGTTGGCAAATGCCCAAGCGCAAATGCCCCAATTAAGAGGCAAAACTGGATGGCAATTGGCTCAAGAAGTGGGATTATTTGGCGCATCAGGGGTGGAATGGAATCAATATGTTACCAGCCCAGTCAATTGTTTCCTCCATCTGGAAGAGGATGAACCGGATAAGCTCATCTAGACAAAGAATGGCAAAGATGGTAGTTTCTCTGCAAAACTCGGGTATGAGATTGCATCAGAATCTGCACACGAAGGAGAACATCTCTAGTGGTGGTCTAGAATTTGGAAGACTCCAGACCCGTTAAAAACGATACTAACATTTTGGCTAGCATTAAGCAACAAATTATTAACTGGGAAAAAATTTTAAAAAAGAGGATTCCAAGGGCGGGTTCTATGTTTGCTGTGCAAATCTGTTGAAGAGACGACATCTCATTTATTTTGCACTTGTTCATATGCAGGGTTCATTTGGGAGAAGGTCACCAAACTAAACCATTCAATGATATCCAGTACAAACCTCTCGCTGGAACAACAAACACAAAACCGGTGGAATGATGAGGGGTACATAGCTTCAAATCCCTCCCTGCACTATCTGTCTTCAGTATCTAGGAAGCAAGAAATAAGACAGTCTTTCAAAACATTTGGTTTACACCAGCAATAACAGAGACTGTGCTCATGCAGAAAGTCATGGAGCTCGAATTGAGCCCAAATCGCCTCCACAGAGAAAGATATTAAAACCAGTGATAAATAAAAGTATCCCTTGGGCTTATTTTGACAACGCTAGCCAAGGAGAGCCACCGCTCAAGGGAGCAGGAGGAGTAGTGTATCTATCAAAGAACAAGAAGCTCGCCATAAAATTTGCTCCAAGAGGGGCTTCTAACAGCAAAGTAGAACTTTCAGCTTTATGGGTTGTCCTCAAGGTAGCCATAGATAAACAGATGAAAAAATTACAGCTGTATGGAGACTCCAAAATGGTAATAGAATGGGCCAATGAGAAAATTCAGATCAATGCACCTCATCTCCAGCACTTAATGAAAACAATCAAAGAACAAGTAGCCACCTTTGAAATGATTTCCTTTGGACATATATACAGGGAACTGAATATGGAAGCAGACAAGCTATCCAAATTGGCACTCGCTCTTCCTCCAGGTTTAACTGAGGTTGAGGAGTTAAGCAATGGACAGCCAGATGATCAATTTTTTATTTTGTAACTTGAAATAGGAGAAGAACCTAGACCAATTTTTGAGAAACAGTAGGAAGCTACAGATATAATGAAATTTTGTAATGAAGCCATGAAGGCCAGACTATGGTAGGTGGTAGAAAGCCACCAAAAATTCTGAGATTTATAAAGAAGCCTTGAAGGCTAGACTCCATGATGTAAGCTCCATGTGGGCAGTTCAAGTTTATTCGATGAGAATAAAAAGATTTTTTCCATTGGGATAAATATATATATATGTGTGTGTGTGTGTGCTTTCTCCATATTTATATGTCAGTGTACTTATCTAACGTTGTAGTTGCTTTATATGTTTAAAATTATGAAAAAATGAATATAATTTGTGTTTTTTAATGTTTGTCGTGGTTTGCCGATTCTTTCATTGATGTTGCTAAGAAGTTGTATTCAGGACCAGTGTTTTAAAAATCGGTCGAGTCCGAGTCCGAGTTGACCCCCGACCGAGCTGACTCAGCCTACAACTCGGCTTGGGTGGCCGATTTGATACTGATTCAACCGAGTTGTGGTCCAAGTCGGTCGGTTAGGGTCCGAGTTGGGGTCCAAGTCGATCGAGTTAGGGTCCGAGTTGGTCGAGTCGACCGAGTTGCAACCCAAGTCAGCCAAGTCACCTGTGGCACACACCCACACGCATGTGGACTCCATAAAAACATGTTTATTTTTTATTTTTAAGATTTTTCTTATTCTAACCCTAACCTAAGGCCATAAGATGACCCCCTGCCCCTCCATTTGCCTCACACTTCTGTTGTAAGATGTTTGTGAGCATTTGGCATTATTGTTGTTTGGATTCATGGAGGGTTGGAGGAGCGTCCAGTAGTGAAGAACTATCAACAGGATTGGAGGAGTTGAACTGTTGGAGACCGGTTTTCTGTTACCTAAATGTATGTTAGCTTCCAACTAGCCACTGTTTCTTTTTTTCTCATTAAATTAACAAATATCAGTCATGTTTTCTATTGTTTGCTGCCAAAATAATAAGATTTTTTTTATATTTTCTTTTCATTTTAGATTTGCTTTGCATTTAGATTCTAGATTGTCTCCAAAAGGAAAAGATCAGGCATGGATCCATGCCGATGTCATTGAAGGGAAATTGTATTGCAAGTATTGCAAGAAATGGATTAAAGGAGGGGGCATTAATAGACTTAAACAACAGTTGGCTGCTGTTAGAGGAAATATTGCCCCATGGGAAGTTGATTTAGAGTTGATTGGAGAGATTAGGTTGGAGTTGCAACAAGAATTTGATAAATTTAAAGAGGAAAAGGCTAAACAAAAATAGATGTATGATCATTGGCATATGATGTAGTGGCATCATAGCATGTTGTTTTTTGGACTACAGGTCATTTAGGCCTCATTGATTATGTTTTTTGTTCTAGATATGTATTGCACAGTACACTCGGTGCCATTTTGATATATTCACCCTTATATGGTATATACATGAGTAGACATTGGATATTTTGTCTCTAATGCTTTGCAAGCATGGATTAAAATCTTTAAAATATTGTTTTTCTTTCAAATTTAATATTTTATGTATTTTTTACGTAATCCAAGTCATTAAATTCAAATCGGACGAGTCATTACCGATTCCGAGTCCGAGTCCGAGTTAACCCTTGACCAATTCCGAGTCCGAATCCAAGTTTTAAAACATTGTTCAGGACCCTTGCCAATTTTTTGCCGATGCCGATGTTTTCAACTTTGGTTCACGTTGCAATGGTGCATGCATAAGTAGAACAATATCCATACAGTAATGTGGGATGAATTTGACTAATGTTGCAGTTACATCCATAACTTGAAAGCTTTTATTGATTATTCCACAGAGAAATTGAGCCTTCAGGTAGTAACAGGCTTGTACGGAATGCCTCATGGATGATGGTAGATTGGCTGTCTCTTAGTAGTTGATTGCTTCACATTCCCTAAACAGTATCTCATTTTCATTGATGAAAACTCAAGCAACATCTTATGGCATTCATCAATTTATCTATTCAAACAACGGAATTCCAGAGTTGATCATTTAAGACAGCAGAGTAATGCTTCAAACTTTTAAATAAGGAATAGTTCCAGATCTTACCCACCCTCGTGCAACAGCTATATCATTCTCGGGATAGTAATGTGATGATTCCATGGACCGTAGAACACTTGCTGTTTCACCACCACGGCCATACCCAAATCCAGCATCTGGTTTCCTTTCAGGAGTAAGTGAGCTTGTAAAGACACACCCCACAGAACATGTGTTCCAGTCCTGGATAACATTCAAACTTAGATGGGTTAAAAAATAATGGACGTGTTATTAGGTGAATTACTTCAACAAAATGAGAATTGAGCGATTTCCCACTGTGTAATAAATTATGGAAATTTCATCAAAGTAAACCACCTGTTTTCACACATATTTCTGTTAAGTAAACCACCTGTTTTACGCATAATTCTGTTATGTCAGACTAAAATTGACTAAAATCTGTGATTTTAACCTTCTCTTTAAGTGTGTTACTATCTACTTTATGTTTTTTAAAGGTATTTACTTCAAATTTTGAATATAATCTGTCTGAAAAGTTTACGGTAACTTACATCTAGTCAGAGATATAATGTCTATGCAAAACAGCCCTTGCTTATAGGGAATAAAGCGTTGCAATCAACAACATTACCAAACTACTGATATCAAAATGAAAAGCGCTGAATCAAGTCGAAAATCATAACCCCGTTAACTTTTTCCACCATGGTAATAGTGGACAAACATTAATGATACCATCAGCTATGCGCAATCCATCAGTTTTGCAAACCAAGTTTATTATCAGCCCAGTTTATCAAGTTAAGTTTCCTTCTACCAGAAGTTGGAGATTGTGCTTATGAAAAAGCTAATGCAAAGTAGGTAGAACCTGCACGAACCCAAAACAAACTGCATGCATAAGGTGACATGTCTAAAAATCTCACTGCCATGATAAAATTTGAAAACAATTGGCCCTGAAGCCAATATATTACCTGGTTTATAGTGATCATGCAATCATCTTCCTACATCTGATTAATTCAAAGTTCAAACTAAAGGCCAGTTTGCAGTCGTAAATCAATTGGGCTCAATTCTATTGCCAATAAACCCACAATCGGAGGTCTTTGGACTGAAATTTGTGCAGCAATTATGTTTAAGGCTAACTTAAAATTTGTTAATTTGAGCTAAATTTTGCCAAATCGTTAAGTATCCCGCAAACTAATATAACCAAAGTACCTAAATTTATTTTGGCAGAAACTCCAAAGAGTTCACGAGTATTGGTGGTGATTAATTAAACACAAGAAGCTGTCAGAGTGACTTCAATTGGAAACAGATCCTCATAAATATGCCATATCCGAGATGGTGATTCAGTCGGCATATTGCTATCAAAATGAGAATTAATTAAACACAAGAAGCTGTCAGAATTGACTTCAATCGGAAACGGATCCTCGGAAACATGCCATATCTGAGATTCCAAGAAGTGCATTCGATTTCAACTTTAATGGGTAGCAATGCCCGGTAAGTGGCCATGATTTTAAATTTCATGAAATCATTTCGTTTGAACACATGTGATAGAGCCAAAGGCTCCCACAATAGTGTAGTCTTGCCACATCAGCATCAGGGGATACTTTCAAGCATGCTTACTAGGTTTGGACTTTGGCCAGACCCCGAACCTTTCTGACTGCCTGAATTTATTTGAGCCAGTGTTACCGGAACTGGAACCAAACCAGGCAACCCCAAAATAAAAAACAAGACCAGTACCGGGAAAAACCGGTGGACCAAAATATAAAGAACTTTTGAAAAACAACATATTTGAGCGTTCATGTAAATTCAAACAATTAGATTCTCAGGTGAATATAATAAAATGGCACTAAAGGCAATATCTATTTAATAAAAATAGATGAACATTGAAGCTTTAAAAAGTATCAAGCAAACAGAAGAGAAAAGCATCAACGAGAAATAGGATATATAGGTTATACTATTATAGAAAAGTTGGATTTCCCGGTGTTTTTATTAAAAGTGGAACTATGCTAGTAGAAAAACTGTAAAACCGACAAAATTAGCCAATCCAGATCAAAACTGGTTAAATTGGCTAATTCCATCCAATCAGGGCTAAAACCGGTCCAAACTGGCCAGCTCTGGTTCGGTTGAGCTGGTTTTGATAACTATAGTCTGGACGGAACCTTTGAAACTTTCCGAAAAATAGCAAGAAATAAGAAAATCTTGATAATAAAGGGGAAAATAAACACTGCTATGAGCTTAGGCTTTAAACCATGGATGATGTTATTATCTCTCTTTTCTAGATTTTTTATTTTTATAGTTTTATAATTATAAAATTTGTAAATAATATCTATATAACTTATGAGAATCGAGCTTCTAACTCTTTGTTAACTAAAGATTGACCAGGATGTTTAATTTCCTGAAAAGATTGACATTAAAGGCTAGCCCTTGCATTAGAAAAAGTTCATCGGAAAACCAGGAGAGACAATTCGCTTCTGTAATAGGTTCGCAATTCGATTTGAAATTGAAGAAGCCCGATTGGGTTGTTTGGGTCCTGCAAAATTGTTCAATCAAACGAGTAGGAACTTCTATTAACCCCTCACTGATCGATCGATGGGCAGAGGTCCTTGGTCAACAGCCTTTTGACGATAGACCTTCAATATGATACGAGCTCGCGGGGCAAAATAAAGTGCTGAAAACAATCCATCGTAGAATCAATGACTTAGTTTCTTCAAGTGAGTTACGATCCAAGATCCTTGCTGGGACATATGCTATTTTCCAAATTTCAAAAATCTGCTGCGGGCATCTCATGCTCAATTTGCTGGGAAAGGCTCTTGATTTCGGAAGCAAAAGGTTTGGCAACGAAATAATCAGCTAAATTATTGTGAAAAAAAAACTTTAATGCATATAACTTTACAGGTTCCATCTTTCCTAAGCATTTAAACCTTTCCCTGAATTCCAAACTTCTTTAAACCTCCTCAACCTACGAAACTTTTCAAACCCGGTAACTATGCTGTCAATTTGGAGGATTCTATATCATACCAGCGACCTAGAGCATGGGAATGAAGCACTGAAGATAATCAAAGGAGCTGTTGGCATAAATGGGTGCACTATAAAGAAGAAAATAGGCCAGCACAACATACCTTCTCCTCTCCAACAACCCAGATTGGTTCCGTGGTAAAATTGCGATAATAGGTGAAACGGTCTTCTTTCTCCAGCCACGCTTCGCATATGTCATCAACTGGGTCACCTGTGATTTTAATTAGAGGATCATTCGTGCCAGCAGAGCTATTCACTTCATCAAAATATAGACCGGCACGGCCCAGACTGTTGGTTTTTCCAGAGGGTAGGCTCAGTTCATAGAAATTTGATTTCCAGGTAGTTAAAATTGAGGATTGCTTTCCGATGTCCAGATTACCAAGAAAAATAATTTTGCAAACCCCCGCTGCAAGTACCAAAAACAGTAACCATCTCGTCCATCTCCTCGCTGATCTGGATCCTCCACTTCCTGCCATTTTCTCTTCCCCTCGTTATAGAGGAAGAAAAAATGACGAGATGGGTACACCTGTTTTCTGTAATAATTCTGTCAATGGATCTGCTAATGTCATTCAAGTTCAAATTCAGCAGAATCCAAACAGATTGAGGCGATATTTGATCCTCCTCAGCTGGATTCTGCACAGGATGAAACGTGTGGAATGAATTGCAAACGTTTGAATAGGATTCTAGGTTATAGAATGAAAACTGAATTTATTGTTAGTCAAAGGGTTATGCGTTTCTCCATTGTACCAGGAAATGGACTGCCAAGGAACCAATGATGTTCTGATACCGCCGTAAACCTCGTGGAGAAAGCCTAATGATCTCTCTGTTGTCGTTTGGAACGGCTGTCTATTTTAGTGGGTGTTAGGTCTTTTTTTTAATTTTTTTTTAGTGTGCCAAGGAAGTTGACTAGACTTTCTACATTGTTCATCCTTAGATTTAGCGGATGTCGCTAAGATATCTTATTGGTTATCGCAATTTAACAAGAACGGAGATTTTCTTAATTCAATGTGATTAGTTCAATGAATACAATCATCAGCTCAAGAAAAGTAGTTAGATTACGAGTTGAATCTTAGGTTACAAGTTCAAATTGATTACTTTGAAGTTAGTCCTCCGGCACTTGAGTTACTCTTTATTTGAGGGAATATATATATAATAATTTTGGTAATTTTTTATTAGATTTTGTAGGTGTAATAAGTTTTTAATTTTTTTTATATATTTTTTGTTTTTATTTCGTTAAAAAAAATTTAAAGAGTGTTAAATTTGTTTATAAATTCAAACACATAATTATTTAGATTTTATCAAAAAAAAATAAAATTACCAAATTCCCACCACAACCAAATCCATGCTCCATTTTTTTATCCATTCAAATAAATAATTAATATTTTACTTTAATTTTTTAATAAATAGAAGTGTATTGCCACTCTACAAGGACATAGTAGGAAAAAGAAAGAAAGAATATAGATAGATAAATAGATTTTGGTTTTTATCAACACAATTTAGAAAATCTAGTGGGTATCTAATCATCTAAAATCACCTCGGCCTTTGAACTTAAACTCAACTTTTAATGCAACATTGTTTAAGTGTTGACCACCTAAATAACTAGCCATGATCTTTTATTTTCTTTCTCCTCTTATATTTTCTTCATGAAATTTTTGCACCCATGTGAGGGGGATTTTGTAATGATATGTTAGCATTAGGGTCGTTTTTTGTAAAAATTGATTACCTAGGACTTTATTATTAGGGAAGTCCTTTCATTGATTGTTTCTTCCCTTGAATAATTAAAATTCATTTTCAGTGATTTTAATTATCTGAGTTTTCATTCAAAATTTCCCCAAAGTGGTGAAAGGTGTTCCAATGATCGAGTCCATGGGGTGATTAAGGTCTAAGAATGTTGTATATTTCCATGTTAGACATTATCCAGAGTCTTGCAAAATTTTATTAAGTTTTGCCTAGGATTTTTTAATTTTTTGTCATTAAAAAATGTCCCTCAACATTTAAAAATAATAATTTATATATATATAGGGGTATGGATACTCAAAATCAATGGCATGATACTCCCTACACCTATAGGCCAAGTTTGAAGTCATTTGGACGAGTTTTACTAAGGTTTTGGGTATATTGTCCTAAGTTAGTCCAAAAAATCAGGAAAATTGGTTATTAATTAAAATGACAAAATTTTGTAAAGTCACTTAGATACAAGAAATTAAGATTTCAAATGTTATATTATGTTCCTAAGGTAACATTAGAGGTAAAAAGAGGCCCCTCATGCAAGTGTTTCTTAAGTTTGAAGTCGTCATCTCTAGGAAGTGTGCCCCCCTCTCCCTGTACCCTCCCCTCTCTCGTTTAACAAGTGGCAAGCGTACATATGGGGTTCCCTCTCACTCTTTTCATATTTAAGGAGGCTTCCCCTCCTTATTTAAGTGACCATCCATCTTCTTTCTCAAGTTCTTGTTATTATTGCTCTCTCTTACTCTCATTTTGAGAACCATTTTGTAATTTTCAACTATTGTGATCAAGAAAAAAAATTCTTTGGGGGAAATTGGGTGTCTTGCTCATTATGGATAGTGTGCTCCTATTTTACATTGATAGCATATGCCATTGGAGGCCAAAGAAGCAAACTATTTTGCTTGGTGAGATCTATTGCATTTTTGTAGTAGATTTTATGAGTTTTTCTTCCTTGTATTTGAAAAGTTCATGCATTTCTCAGTTGAATAGTATGTTTTTTTCAAGTCATTGTTAGGAACAAAATCTTTCAAGTTGCAGGTTATCTAGAGTGGAGAGGGGGATTATTTGGTTAGATGCCCCGCTTCTTCAAGTTTAAGAGCAAAGAGCTCTATTTCCTCACCCATTTTTGCATAAAATTTCTGCATTTTGTTTTATCTCTTTAATACACCATTAGATCTTGTTAAAACATTTATTTATACAAGTTATTTGAAGTTATTAAGTCTGTAAAATTTTGTACAAATGTTCATGCTTCTATGTAAGGTGTCCCAAAGTGATTTTGGTCATCTTTTATTGTTTTTATGCTTGTTGTTTTTTTTGTAAGTTTTTAGCAGCACAAGGGGAAACTCAGTCAAACTTTAGGGAGAAAATTGTGCAAAGGACTCCCAAAAGTTGTTGAAATAAATGTAACTTCAGAAGATATTCTATTGTACTTTTATTGTATTCCTCCTTCGGATATGTTATTCCTCCGTCCGAATATGTACTTGATGTAATTGGTCATGTAAAAGTCATGATGTAAAACCTTCATTGTAAGACGAGACAATAGTAGCCACAAAAGTATTTTATAAATATTATTTTGAGTCTTAATAGGTAGGTCATCCCTAATTAAAGAACCGGACTAACCTAGTTAAGTAATTGAGTCACTCACTTGTTGAGTATAAATGGGTGAGGCGCCTCCCTCATTTGTACACTCTTCTCACTCAAGCATTATGCAAGAGAGAGAGAAAGAGAGGTAGTTTACTGTGGAAAGGGAGCTTCTATTCTTGTTCTTGGGGTCTTACACTATACTTGGTCAAATTTTATATTGTAGTGTCCCTATTACTCTAATACTGCTCTGATACCACATTGTAGCATCCTCGCTACTCTACTACTACTCTGATACTACATTGTAGCGTCCTCGCTACTCTAAACTGCTCTTTCTGGTACCACGATGACCATGTACCCGGTGCCCATACACCTAACTCATATGTAGAATAATTTAAAATTTCTTAAAGAACCTTTGTTCTTCTCTTTCTCTCTTCTCAGAACACAGTTGTGGGTCATGTTCATCCTTTTACATTCATTCTCAGGCTTAGAAACCACTGTAACAGTTGTTCCACAACTTACAGATCCACTCTACAACCAGAAAAGTTGTTTCCGCATTGAAACTGACTTTTTCGCCTTCTGCCTTTCCGACTTTTGCTTTCCGACCTCGGAATGCAAAAATCCATGAAACGACTACTTGATTCTTTGGTTTCCCGCTTTTCGACCTCGAAATGCAGAAATCCACAAAACGACGGCTTTATCCTTCGATTTCCCGACTTCTGACTTCGGACTTCAGGGTTCGAAAATCCAACTTTTTGCCTTAGCCTTTTATGTTTTGCCGACTTTTTCCCTCCACAGCGGACTTCGAGAATCGGAAATCCAACTTTTCTTTAAAACTTTTGGCTCTTTTTCTGCTTCTGCCTTTCGCAAGCGGATCCTGGGGTGTGGAAACACTTAAGTCAGATGCATTATGACTCTGTAACCAGGCTTCTAGCCTCCATGATTATAAGCAAAATGAATTGAAACATACAAGGCATATATAGATGCAAATGCAGGAACATTTAATCAATAATAAACTCTACTGAAATCATTAACAAGCATTCATCATATTCATAAACAAATACATTGTAGAAATAATACAACAGAATACTTATCTTTGAAGATGAAGTTGCCCCGCAACTAGCTATGTCATTGCAACGTTCCACCCAACCATACGCCAATTGTGTTCATCAATCTCTCAACATAATTGCCACCCCCGAGCCGGGCATGATTTCCACAAGGGACTAGGGAACAACAAACTCACACATAGCCAAAATCATATCACACGTAGTCAAGCAAACCTTCAATTGGGTTTATCAGACTGTCCAGCCAAGCCAACACACAGTTGGGTTTATCAGGCTGCAGGCAATCAAGCCAAACACTGCTGGGTTTATCACGCTACACAGCCAAGCCAGCTAACTGTTGGGTTTATCAGACTGCTCATAGTCAAGCCAACATTCACAACAAGCACCGGTCAAGCCAACAAATGGGTTTATCAGGCTACTCAACCAAGCCATCTCACTATTGGGTTTATCAGGCTACTCAACCAAGCCATCTCACTGCTGGGTTTATCAGGCTAATCAGCCAAGCCAACATTCACAGTTGGGTTTATCAGGTTGTCCAACCAAGGATCACACATGGCCAAATGCACAACAAGACATAGCCAAGCCAACTACCAGTTGGGTTTATCAGGTTGCTCAACCAAGCCAATATCCATTTGGGTTTATCAGGCTGTCTATCCAAGCCAATATACTATTGGGTTTATCGGGCTGTCAGCCAAGCCAATCTCCTTTGGGTTTATCAGGATACTAAGGTAGTAGAAAGGAAGAATGGCTAAGCTAGTGGCTCATTCAAGAGCTAGGGACACCTCCATAAGATCTATCTGGCCTAGCATCCACAATACCTACACACCTAACACAAGGAAGCATCCCCCTCTATGCTACACAGTCCCTTGGGATATGCCTTCCCTTCCAGTGCTCTTCAAGGTGTGCATAGAATATTCACCAGCCACACTTGTCTTTTTGTTAGGTTCCTCTTTTCACTAGGTTTATCAAGCACATTCGGGTCTCTTCCACTCCTAAGTCTTTCAAACATTTTAGACCCAAACCAGGGTGCACATCACAACAAACCATAGGGAGACACAGCAACACAAGGCTTCATTCTGTAACACAGAGAAACAGGGTCTCATACCACTCTGTAGTTTAGGATAACACTGTAACACAACAACTAGGGTTCAACAAAGGAAAATACTTGCAGAAACACATAACAACACTCTGCTAAACCAAAACGCCCTATGACTCAGGATGGTCGATCACATGAACAATGAACGCTGAGGAACAACAAAACCTTCCCGCGACTAAGGGAAGGACGAACTGGCACACATCCATGTGCTTACTTGCTTCAGAAGCAAGAACACAACTTCTGTAGACTGCAGGCTTGCTCAAACACGAAATCGACTGCCATACCTTATACTTCCCAAGGCATTAACTGCCTCAACCAATCTTCTAGAAGAAATGAATGATTAAGTACAAAGGACAAATAGGTGAGACGAGCTTAAAGAATAGGTAACTTTGACAAATCCATGATTGAGATCGATCGTCAAAATAAATCGACGACGCACAACAATTTTGTTGGGTGAAGATGCGCAGTTTAGAAAACTTTTAATGTATGTGGAATTTTTATGAAATCTGCTTCACCAAATTTGAAGTCCACCGTTGATCTGGTGGGGACACAGATCCGATGGTCCACAAAAATTCCAATAATTCAACTAGAAAATTGTTTAACATTAGCATGCGAGCGCGAAATTTTTATCTAGAAGGATTTGTTCCGAGCTTGAGTCCGCCTGGGTGAGTTGGACGACAAATCAACAAAGCTTTTTCCGCTGATTAGACCGGGTTTTGTGAGGATTGGACCCATAATCTCTCACTTGGCATCTGCTTGGATAATTCCCTCTCCTTATTCCTTGTGAAATCATGCCCCCATCTCTTTCACGTTGAAGTGTATAGCTAGTTGTTGTATTTTATTAAATTGTAGATTTACATGATATTCCAAAACGTGTTGTGCTTGACCAACACAAGAAACCATAGGCATCGATCCTGATCTCCTATACACAAAACACCAAATCAATGGCAGGGCCTTGGCCTTGAGCTCCTCGCCATGATTTAAATACAACATATACATCATGTACAATTTTAATACCATGGGGTCAAAACTGGGGTGTTACATATATCGAGGAAGTTCTATTGGGTTTCTGGTTTCCCAAGATAAATCTATGTGTTCTTTTGTGTGGATCTGCTTGTCTTTCTTCCAGTGTTCCTTTGCTTATGGTTAAGATGTTATGATGCTAAATGTTTTAAGATCTTCTATAACCATTGAAATTATAACATGGGATTAGAGCCACCTTGGAAGAAGTCTTTGTTCAACCGAAACACTGCTAGAACTGCAGCTGTCGGAAATTAGGGTTTCATGCTTGAAAACCCTAGAAGAAAAAATCTAGTCATCTGGGCATTTTCGTTATAACTCACGATTGGTGAAGGATCGGGAGCTTAAATTTTTATAGGCCGAATATGAGATCTTGATGTGCCTTATCTGATCATTTCAACCTCATATTTGATATACTTTAGGAGATATGATTCCTCCAAATTAGGGTTCCAACATCTTCCATAATCTAGTATTAAACAAGTGACCTAGGGAGAATTGTTATATCTCAGGCTAGGAAGATCCAAATCGAATTTCGCAAGATGTTCTAGATAGGGAACGAACTGTAGTTTTTATGGTACGCGTTTTAGACCCCGAAATTGAAACAGTGACATGTGGTAGTTCGTACAAGTTCTCTATACTAAACTAGTCCTCAAACAGGTCACCTTGGGAAACTTAGCATAAATTCCACTTGGTGAATCCACTCCTGCTCTAACCTATGGGGTTGGAAAGAAGACATATCATGCTATCTCATGACAAAGTTTCATACCTTAAGGAGCATGAATTTTGGAGATACATCAGAATCAAGATCAAACAATTTTGTAAAAAGAATTGAAGAAACTAGGGCTTCTTGTTCCAGGAACTTCCCTCCATTAATCAACTGAAAAATGAGGACCATCCATCTCACCCTGAGAGGGCGCATATTTCTATGGAGAGAGTTTCTCATTCTGTGGATTTTCAAATTTTGACCTAACACTACTGCCGGGAAAACTAGGGCGTTAGATATTTTGCAGTTTTGTCCACATTTTTTGGGAAAAGGTGTATGCTGCTCATCTTGCCTTTGGGAGGCACATCTTTTCTATCCAATCAAATCTATAAGTTACCAAATTTGAAAATTAGGGTTTATATGTCAAACCCTAGGTCCACCAGAAGCAGTCTTCCAGAAAAGCATTGAAGCAAGCATCCAGCTGAAGCAATCCCATTGGTAAGTTCTATTCTCTCTATTTCAATTTGGGGTTCTCGTTCTTATCATGATGACAAACAATGTCAAGCTTGAGGACAAGCTTGAAGGATCCAAGAACTTATGGGCATGGAAGTATAGAGTGCTTCTCATATAGAATAGCATGACTTGGAATACTATGTCAAAGGAGAAGTTGCAGATCTAGAGGGAAATGAAGACGAAGCAAGGCACAAGAAGAACTTGGTCAAAGCCAAGAGGATTATTTCCATCTCCATTGGATCTCACATGTATCATCCTTGAAGACTCTCAAGGAGATGTTCGATGCACTGACTAGATTGTATGAAGGAAAGAACATCAACATGAAGATGACCTTGAGAACTCAACTCAAGGATGTGAATATGTAGATGTCAGAAATCATTCAATCTTGCATCACAAGGATCTCTCATACCAAGGAGCAACTAGAAGCCATCAAAGACAACGTCAAAGAATAAGAAGTGGAGATTATAACCTTTAATGGTATCCCAAGTTCATGGGAATCTTCCATTCAAGGGATTTGTTCTAAAAGGAAGTCCACCTATGGAGGAATGCACGTAAGAAGAAGCTTGATTGATAGCAAAAGAAGAAGATATGGATGAATATGGTAATCAAGCCCTAACAACTCATGCCAAGAAAAGAAAGCACAAGAAGGAATAACATTCTCACAAGAATAAAAGGACTTCAAAAAAAGGACCTCTCACAGCTCATATGTTTTGCTTATGATGAGAAAGGGCACTTTGCTAAAGAATGTCCCAAGAAGAAAGAATGAAAGGATGTTATGATCGAGGAGTACCTGTCAATCATGAAGAATGATGTTTGGATTTGATTTCGAGGACTGAAGGGAAATATGTAATGTATTCCAAGTAGATCTACAAGATCAAGCATATATCATATGGAAGTATCAAGAGATACAAAGCATGGTCCATGGTTTCTCAGAGAGAAGGAGTCGATTATGGTGAAACATTGCTCTAGTGATCAAATACATTTCTTTAGTGGTGGATATTACACTAAACAGTTGGTGTAATCGAAATAGAAGGACATATCGAGCAACCTCCATGATTTGGGATTCTCTCCAGAGAATGACATATGCAAATTTGTCATGTACCCATCCAAATAAGACTACTTGCAAATAATGTTTCACTAACCTACTAGTTCCGTAGGTTGAGGTGGAGACATAAATTTTGTAATAAGGGAGATATAGGACCCAAAAGGACCTTGGATTACCATATTCACAATAAAATGGGTCACATAAATAAAAAAAAAAGTTAAGAAAATAAGGTGGCATTGGATCATGGAGACAATTGGAATCTTGTGGAGTATTTGGGTGACTATATTCCCCCACACACTTGCCATGATCTTCATCCAAATTCGAACCCACAAGGAATGTATCATTCTTGGAGGGTGATGTGGTGTCACGTAGCCTATCATGAGCCAATTAATTCGAATTAGGAGAGGAGAGTAACTACCATGGAAGAGGAAGAGACTAAGAAGACAATGTGTGCCACTTGGAAGGAGATTTCATGCATTCTATGACAACTAATGATGAAATATTCTATGACAAATATGACAATTTTAGACTTATTTGTAGACCTATGACAAATATGACATGACAAGGTTAAAAATAGCCACCAAAAGGGCGCATTTGGGAGCTAGAGGCAACCATTCAAATTGGGGAAAGAGTTTGAGCATGAAGAAGAAGACAAGTGTCATATGAGTTACTAAACCACTAAGATGAGTTGGAGGAATCCCATGGAAATAAATTCAACCTTAGGAGGCCTCATGAAGTTAATAAAAGGATGTCACGAGGAAAGAGAATGACTTTTGATCATTTTTTAATTGACCTTTAGCATTTTAAAGAGATTTTGCTTGTTCATTGCACGGTGAGTGTTCACTCTCCCTACTTGTGAACCGATTTCGATGGAGTTGGATTCCTTTCCAAGTTGGTTAATGGAAAGGAAATTTATACCTCTCATTGGATCTGAATGAAGTTGATTTAGTTTCATGTTTAATTCCATACAGTTCGAGTTCTCATCTATCTCCCTATTCTCTCATTCCTTCTTCTCCATTCCCCCAAATTCTCATGTTGATGACGCACTTGTTGGAGTGGTGCTTGCTCTTTGTTGCATTCAGTTGATTCCCAAACTAGGATATATTATGTATGGCTCTGTACTTTTATGTACATATGATCTATAACTCGAAATCCAATAAATTAATGTGTAAAAAGCTTGCATTCTCATGCCATTAAATCACTGGTTTTCATCAATTTGGCTTCCATCTTGAAATAGTTTTATATCATATTTGCATGATGGTTCTCCTCTGATTTTGTTGATGTTGGGGAAGCCATAAATGATTTATGACTCTATACTTTCATGACCATATGCTATGTAGCTCGAAATCTAAGAAACTTCTACGTGAAAAGCTTACATTCTCATGCCATTGCATCACTAGTTTTCATGAATTTGGCTTCAATCTTGAAGGTGTTTTGTATCGGATTTGTGTGAAGTTTATTCTCTGAGTTTGATGTTTTTGGGACAACCATTTGTATGTTGTATATGACCATGATATTTCATGTTACTTTCAGAACCATCTATTCTACTTTCCATTTGTTAAATTTGAGCTAGTAATGCAATTTCCATGAAAGTTGCCATACAAATGTTGCACCTCATAATCAGTTTGCAAATATTAATAGACATGATTAATGATATCCATTGATGTCTTATATTCATCCCCATACTCTATTCTTAAATTTGGGAGGGTCTTACTTGAGTTGGAGATCAAAATTGGCCTCCACCCCTGGGGGGAATTTTACCTCAATTTCCTAGGAAATTTGCACTCTCTCATTAGTCCCAAACCAAGTTTCAGAATATTAAATTCAGATCCAAAGTGTTCATAGGTAATATTGGGATGTTATAATACTATTCCTACCCTTGCATTTCAAATTCGATACCATTTGGAGTCAGTTGGAACCCCCTACATTCTTGACTAGTAAAGCTCAAAAATTGCCCAAATTGCACTCTTTTCAAAATTTCCAAGTAGGGATATTCAATATGAAAAATCCAAAGAGATGTAGATTTTGCATATTGATATTTCCTATGACACCACCACTAAACACCAAAATATTAATTAATTCCATCAAAACAAAATTTGCACAAATGGTCTTTATCTCCATATTTTGGAAACCTTTCTAAACTTTCAACCCTCTTTTTGCTCTTGTATAATTCTTTGAAGTTGGTATTGAGTTACCCAACTTTGAGTCTTTTAATATATTAAGAAAATTTTAGAGAGGAATCACCATGCTTATTGCTGCACTACTCTTATTACAATCACCTTCTCAAGTGGTGACTCAATCTCCCATACTGCTTGTTTCCCCTAAAATTGAAACCAAGCAATACTAGGATCCTGTTGCTTGTATTGCACCCTTCCAAACATCATGAATACAAAATATAGACCATGAAAGTACATAACAACATCGTACAAATGTACATCAAGAAGGTACCTCATCAAAGAATCATGAAAGTGCTTGTACATTCAGGTAAGTAGATCATCATGTGGCACATGCACACAAGTATCAAGTATTATATCAAGTATGCTCCAATGACATAGGTGAGGATCCCATGTCCTATAATGGTGCTCCAAAAGAATGCAAGATGCATAAAAATAATTATCCATGTGTTCTTTAATCCAAAAAGTGAATGAAGAACCTCCACCAAAACCTAAACCAAATAAGGATCCAAGAAAGCATGAAGACTTCAAGTGGCTCAAAGAAGTCTCATCAATACACCCATGAATATTTATATCATCAAGAAATAACAAAGGATGTTGTTGCCAATAACAATGTGCTTCAATCATATACCTCTTCACCCAAGTGTTGATGAAGTTCCTTCAACATTAAATGGATTAAGCAAGGAGCAAGGAAAATCACGAGTCTTCAAGTGACTCAAGTAAACATCATAGGTGCACCCATGTAGATGCGTATAATCATAATGTAACAAAGGATGCTGTTGCAAATGTAAAGAATATGGTGCTCTAATCATGTCATCATAAAAAAGAGAGATATAAGTTTGATACTCCTCATGTGGCACCATTAAAAAGAAACCTTTCACCCAATTTTCATCCCCAATTGATGTGGCTGAAAATGAAGTAGGGAGTGAAGTATTGTGAACCAACCTTACCTCTTTTCAACTCTTACCCATCAAACTTTTGAAAGCATATTCTCCAACATTAGTTGGTATAATTGTTTTGAGATCATGTGCCTCTTCGAAGGCTCTGCGACTCTCACCAAGAGGAAACTCATAATCCCTCTGAACAAGAACAAGTGATTGGTTTCCTTCTTGCTTGAACGTAGCCTCTTCAAGCACCTGCATATCAACATGTACTGCATGTTCCACCATCACACGAGGTTAATCCTTTGTAACATAAATGCTTTCATCCATTAAATTATTGTTTGATATGTAGGAAGGTGTAAAGGACCCTTACAACCTCTCTTGAAGTTGCTCGTACTCCACCATATATTTTTGGCGTGCATTTTGGATGGACTCCAACTCATTTGAGATCTTGTCATTACCTTCTACATTCTTTAAGGTTAGTCCATGATACAAACCAACAAAGTCAATTAAATAATTTCTGTCAGAAATCAAATTCAAAAGATTACCTTTGATCTTGGATATTGCCTTTTGAATTTTCTCGATGTCCTCCATGGAATATTTCTCCTCCATGCTCCAACAAATTTTCGAGACCAAAGCATGTGTTCCATGGAGACTCTTTAGAGCCTCTTGAATCTTCTTTTCATCCATCCTCAATGACCCTTCAAGAAAAATAGGTTCTTGTTGAGGAACCTCCTCTTCTTCTTTCTTCTTGATTTGATCAACTTTTTGAAGCTCAAGTGGTGATGGGGAAGTTGATCTTGGTTCTTCATTATCTGCTACAAGGTCTTCATCTTCATGCTCATGAGAAATTTGTCTTGCAACAACATCTTCAAAAGTGTTCTCTATGTCACCAACATAGAATTGTGAGCACCCATCAATAGGCACTCCTTCACAACTCAAGCATACATCAATAGATGCTCTTTGGTCCATGTCCATAGTAGAGTGTGTCTCAGAATGATATTCAATAATTTCAAGGGACTCTTCTTCATTCTCATGTGATGTTTCCTCATATTTTTTAGAGTCACTTGCGAATGATTTTCGATTCTCTTGACGTAATGCTTCTTCTACTTCACCACCCACAGATATTGGTGGATCCTTGGTCTCATCCATACTTGGGGATTATTGATTCTTCCTTAATGAGTTCACATATGCATTATTAGACCTATATCCAAACACCCAATCAACAAAGTCTTCAAAAAGAATGGTCTTATATGTCTCTCCCATCAAAGCTAGATATGCTTGATATTGTTGGGACAAAGTTTTACATGTTGCTCTCAAGCTTTCTAATCCATTCATACGAGTAGCTCGTAGTGGTTTGGCACATACATCTTCACTTAATTGTTGCCACTCATCTATTGCTTCCTTCATGCCATAAGGAGAGTCAAGGTTTTTTTTAGACTCTACAAACTTAGGAGTTGTAGGCCTGGTCTGATTCTTGAAGTCACGGGGTCGATTGTTAGGTACAGTCCTCAAGAAAATAGTTTCCCCATAGGTCTTCTTCTCTTCATGATGGGAACTACTACTACCCCCTGCTTCCAACTTGCCCCCAAGTTAGCTAGCCATCAATTCGAACCCTTGCATAAGATGGTTGGTGATATCATCAAAATATGACTTTATAAATGTCTTAAATTCCTCCTTATCTTCCATAACTTCTATTCCTAGTTTATCCCTAAACACCACTAAAGTAGAATCAACTTCTTCACCTTCTTCTCTTCCATTGACAATGTCTTCAGTTTCAGTCTCTAATGGAGGGAGATAATCATCAAGAACCATGAATAGATAACTTACATAGGTTTGAATACCATGCTTTGATACCATTGAAATGTCCCTACTTGGAAATTTTGAAAAAAAATGCAATTTGGGCAATTTTCAAGTTTTAATAGTCAATATTGTAGGGGGTTTCAACTGACTCCAAATGGTCTCAAAATTGAAATGAAAGGGTAGGATGAGTATTAGATCATCCCAATATTACCTATGAACACTTTGGATCTGAATTTAAGCTCCTGTAACTTGGTTTTGGGCTAAGGAGAGAAAGTGCAAATGTCATAGGAAATTGAGGTCAAATTGCCCCCAAGGGTGGAGGCCAATTTGGCTCTCCAACTCAAGTAAAACCCTCCCAAATTTAAGAACGAATTATAGGATGAATATCAGATATCAATGGTTATCATTAATCATGGTTATTAAGCTTTGTAAACTTATTATGATGTGCAACATTTGTATGGTAACTTTCATGGAAAATGCTTAAGGGGAAATTGCATTACTAGCTCAAATTTGGCACATGAAAAGTATAATAGATGGTTCTAAAAGTAACATGACATATAGTGGTCATCTACAACATACAGATTCATGTCCCAATAGCATAAAAATTAAAGAATATCCCTCATACAAACTTGATATACCGACATATATCCATCTTAAAGGTGGGTCTGCCAAGCACTGAGAAGGATCAAATCTCTCAAGCGAAAAAACCCTTTACGCCAATTATATCTTCCTTAAATTGGTAGAACTGGATTTGGATTCCTCCCTAAATCTCAAGTATTCCTACTAGATTTTAAATTGCAAAAAACACAAAATTCTTTTCATCCCATCATGTGATCATGTCAAATGCATACTCATTAGGTGACGTCCATTACTACAGGGAAGGGTTTGCTCGATTGATGATAAAACTGTACATGAATCACAAAGAAAAATTGTACCACACAAAATACATCATGATATCCACTGCTGCAATTATGATTTATAGACATTACATTTAATACCATGTTTGAAATTATGATCGACCAACCAGAAAACCCTTGGCGTAGCTAGTATCTTAGATACCAAAAACAAAATCAACCAAACCGGATGAGACTTTTTCTGTCATGACCTCTATAACTTAGAGGGACCCTCTTTGCAAATATACATTCTCATTTTCCTGAGAATTATTTTCATTGTACAGTTTTATAAATTTATTCTCCATGCATTAATTCTCGAAATAAGAGAAGTGTTATGGTAAAGCTCTCCAAGGTTCGTATTTAACTCTGAATGCCCCATAATGTGTTGAAGTTTGAAGTTTTTTGAACCGGTTATATGTTAACAATAATTTCCATGTGCCACATAAGCATTACAAGCTAGACACATCTCGCCCATTTGAGTTGTAGAAAGCACCTCTCGACACAAAAACTCCTTTAAGAATGAAGCCAAATTCATGAAAACTACTGATGCAACGACAATGAAAATATAAGTTTTTCACATAGGATTTGCTTGGATTTCGAGATACATAGAATATGGTAATGAAAGTACAGAGTAATACATCATTTATGGCTTCCACGACAACATCAAACTCATATGATAACCTTCATACAAATCTGATATAGAACTCCTTCAAGATTGAAGCCAAATTCATGAAAACTAGTGATGCAATGGCATGAGAATGCAAGATTTTCACACAGGATTTTCTTGGATTTCGTGCTATAGAGAATATGGCAATGGAAGTAAATATCATACATCATTTATGGCTTCCCCAACATTAAAAAACATAGATAATAACCCTCATACAGATCAGATATAAATCTCTTTCAAGATGGAAGCCAAATTCATGAAATCTAGTGATTTAATGGAATGAGAATGCAAGCTTTTTACATACTAATTCTGTGTATTTCGAGTTATAGAGCATATGGACATAAAAGTACAGAGCCATATCATATACCCCATCTTGGGCATCAAATGGATGCAGCAAAGAGCAAGCACCAGAAGCGTGACATCAACATGAGAGTTGTAATACTCCAAAATTTCGTAAAAAATTAAAATTTTTCTTATGACAAGAAATGTTTACAATCGTCACTTCAGAGGGACATTTAACTATTAACAGTTAACATAATAAGGTTTAAACTAGAACTAGAACTAATTCCTTATTTAAATTATGAATTTGCATATCTAATTATTTGCTTTCATAATTCAGTATTAAAGATTGATTTAGCAGGTATTGATCTGAAGTAACATGAGCTGAAACATCTGTTTGTTTACTATGTACTAAAGTTTGTTTTCCTGTTTGTAAACATGAAGGAACTTTAGTTCAAGTTCGAGGCTTACTTAGCTTTTTTAGTTGATGTAGTGAGATGATGCTTCTTGTACAGGTCCTTTTTACAGGTAAGACGTTTTTATAATCCAGTTTCAGGCTTGAGATTAATTATCTCAACTAGCATAAATAAATGCTAGTATATTTGTTTAAATTTACAGCTTGAGCCAAAGAAGGTATCGTTGATTTTGTGTGTTTACTTTTTGTTTATTTGTTCATAAGCGTAAATACTTGGAAATTAAATCACAACATAGGAAATAGATGTTTTCTATTTAGTTTTGACTATAACTTGTACATGATATTTTTATCCAATTCTGGTTACATGATGTCCTACATACAACTAGATCTTGCAAAATTTTTGCAGACTAAATCTTGCATTATAATATTATTTATTACTTATTTTTTATGTTAGATTAAAACAAAGCCTACATGCATTCTATAGAATGATAAGTTTTGCAACTAGATCTTACCTTATAATGTTACTTGTCATTAAGACAGTTTATTTCATAAGCGATTATTTCATAAACTTTAGGTTTAAAGAAATGACTATTATATAAGAAACTATTAGCTTCGTGCATAATAAGCTCCATTAAAACTTAGGTAGTTACCAAGTGTAAGTGCAACGACTCCATGATAAGTTTATAAGTGATGTAATATTGCTTTGTTAATGAGTGGAAAGTTATTACCTAGAGAACAATTTTTAAAACCAAACCTTGCACATACTACTACCCTTTTTCATGGTTTTCATTCTATAATTGTAACTCTTATTTAATCAAGATTATAAAGATGATACCCTTTAAAATTATGCTATGCATATTATGTTAAAAGAAATCTATTGAATTTCAAAAGAGATTATAACGAAGGTTATGTTAAACCTTGTGTTTGTAGGCTACACCAAAGGGCTCTTCGAAACTATAGTGTAAAACCCAAAGTATTAAAATTGAGGTGGAGTCTACGTGGTCGTTGGTGAATGGATAGGGTTTTGACTTTTGTAACCTCACTATAAACGTCTCCAAAACCCTAAATTCTCGCATTTACCCTATCTTTCACTTTGGAGAGTTGCCGCAGGCTCATGGCCTCATGGCCATTGATGCCATTTCTTTATCTCTGCAAGTAAAGGCCTCCGTTGCCATCGTTTTACTTCTGCGTGTACATGCCTTCGTTGCCATTGCTTTACTCTGCGAGAGCTTTCCTCCGTGCGTTGTCAAATTGTAACTCTGTTTGTAAAACAGTGTGGTATCGATTTGGTTTCATCGTGGCCTTGGTTGTTGGCATAAACAATCTTGTCGAGGTATTTAACTTAGGTTTTTCTCCAGCCCAAACTGTTAGAGTAGAAGGTTTTATTGGGCTCGATTCGCTGTGTAACCAAGCTTATGGTGTCATTGAGGGTAAAAACTCTCTAGGTAAGCTTATTCGTTATGTTTGCCACATCTTTACTGACATTAGGTTTTTCTTGTGAATAAGAATATAATGTTTCTCCGTTTTAATATGTAGGTTAATGTACAGGTGCTACTAGAAGTTGGGTGGCATAAACTGCTTCAGGACGGAGTTATCCATGCTACTCAACCAACCGGTAAGCCTCGGTTCCTACCTGAGGTTCCTTCTGCGATGGGTGTGGGGTTTTTGGATGATATGGTTTCACCAAGTTTTGAACTCTTAAGTAATGGATGTGTTTTTATCTCCTGTGGTTGTAAAGGCCGTCAAGCCATAGACTGTTTTACCAAAGAATTTGTAAAGGCCATTGGCCGTAGTTCTGTTTAGCTGGATTCTTCTTATGCTTTAACATAGGGTTTAAATCTTTTATATTTTGACTAAGATCTGAAATCTTTACTGTGGCTACACTATACACTGTTTATTTGGATAGGCCATGTGGTCGTGACTTTGAATGTTCAAAGAAATTCTTGTGAAGCTAATCGACCGTAACTTGGTTTACAGTAAATAATTTTTGGGACAAGCCATTAGGCCGAGACTTCATTGGAAACTATTGTGATTTTATTTTTAAAGTAAGTTAGGGTTTTTAATTTGCAGGCTTGTTTAGAATGATAGCCGGAAGGATCGACCAGTGGGTTGTTAAGACTGATAATGAATATAGATAGTTTGGTTTTGAAAAAGAACTTGAGTTGTTTTTATACATTATGCAGTTTTTCAGGAATTATGATATTCGTTTCTAAGTTATTTATATTGATTAAATTTGTATTTTATTTAATATTAACTTAGAATTTTCCTATTATGATATGAATTTCCAAGAAATGAAATTATTCTTGATTGCAAGGTTCGACCCTGTGATCTGGTCTAGATTTATTATCATAATTTTAGTTTTTAATTTAATTTTTAAGTTAATATTATAACTTTGTTTATTTTTAGTAGAATTCTACTCTACTGTGTGAAATCGATTTGGTTTACTTTATTTATCTTTTCTTGTTTTATTGCAATATATAAATAATAAACAGTATATTACTGTTTTCTATGAAATTTTCTATTTCATATAAGGCATTTAGGATATAGATAATTGTATTTGTATAAATAAACAATTTTTGCTTAAAGAAATTGTGGGTAAAATTGCAATAACCCTATTCTGGAAAAGAGAAAGAAAAGAAGGTCATAGTTGACACTTTCCCTAAATTAGGGTTTTGTATAATTTTATTTATTTATTTTAAAATCTCTGCAGAGTTAATATTTAATTGTAATGTGTTTAAAGTTTGATCCTTACTTACAATAGTAAAGAAATTACCTATGTGTTAATGCCAAACCTAAGTGATTACTATACATAATTTGTACTGGGTTTTTTTTTTAAACATAAACATAAAGGAGAGTAATATTAAAGAAGATGTGCACAACCATTCATTACAAAACAACTGCAGCTGAAATATTCTTGCAAGTCTGAGAAAAAGAAATAAAACTAGGCTAGAAGATAGACCTTAGTATGCCATATCTGGTTCTTATATTTCGATTAATTACAGACGAAGTATAAACTCGAACAAACTGTTGATTAAGGAAGATACAAAAAAACATAAACTGTTAAAAGACACATTAAGGATTGCCTGGGTGCCCCACGGGCCGAGTGACAGATTCCTCTTCCATGTTTTGGATTGCTCCTGCTGGGTTTTCATGAGCTTGGCTTCCCTGAGTCATCTGCACCAAGCGTTGCAGATCCTCCTGAATGCGGTCAACTTTTCCCATGATTTCCTTTAGATTCATTTCATTGTCATCTATTCTGGCATCATGATTGCTAATCTGGAAAGAAGTGTAGCCCACTACATCAACAAGGTTTTTTACCTCTTTAGATGTCTCCCTATTGTCTATAATTCCTATGGCCACCATTTCACACAAATGTCGAATATCGACCTTCAAATTTGCAAGACCTTCGTTTTCCCCTGCGCGGTCCATTTCCTGGATTTGGTGAAAATCTTGTCCAAGACTGTGGCTGCGAAGGCTTAGGCTTGACAACTAATTGAGCACCGAGCTAGACGAAACGAAAACTTGTACACTATAGAGACTGCAACACCAGCTTCTGAGGGAAAATTATAGAGAACATAATTGAGAATGGAAAGTTCTTGATGCAGGATGTCAGAATCCCTTAGGTTTTGACAAGAGAGAGTACATATCGAATCTTCCTCCTAGCTAGTATAGTTACAACCAAGGGTTAGAATATTACCTTCAAGGAGGAGCTGCTCGAAGAGGAAAGCCGAGGTCGCAGGAACTACAGCTGAACGCCAAAAGGAGCCAAGGACACAGCGAGAAGGATAGAGACAGTTCAAGAAAGCAACCAATGCTAGTCTCTCTTTCACGAAGCCCCTTAACAGAGGCAGTGCTTCCCAAGGAAAAACCTGTGAAGAACTAAGCTGTGGGAGAGAGCCTTCTTCAAAACCAGACCTGTCAACGAGTGGGTTTTCTTCCGAAGTGGGAGCGTGAAGATTAACATAGAAGTGACTATCAAGGAGGGTGAAGGGGAAAATGAAGCTTCCAAACGAAGCCATGGTACATTGTTGAGGCTAGCGAGAAGCGTGCCGTTTGAGCCTGCAATTAAGCCCGAGGGGATGGCAAATTAAGGCAAGAGGATGCGTGGAGGGGGTGGTGGTGAGTGGAGGCCACGTGTTTCCAAGACAGAAATTAAACATTAGACCATAATCCAAGCGGAGAAGAGAGATGAGACTTAGGATAGGTAAAAAAAATAAAAATAAATTTTGGAGTGTGCATATTTGACATTAGGGAATAGGTTTGGTGACAATGTCTATATCATTTATGCTAATGTGACTTTGAGGAAGCGAGGCCCCTTGATTAACCAGAGCGTCTGCGAGAACATTGTTTGCTTGGAGAATGTGAAAAAACTCGACTCGACTAGAGAGAAGGGGAGTGATTCTGTCATACAACCTTCTACAATTGATGGATTCTGTGGGATAACCATGGATCATTTTGTAAATGACTTGTCTCGAGTATCCAAAGACTGTAAGCATCGGGATAGTTATTGCGTCTGACAGTTCAAGACCCTGCAAGAGAGCCATCCATTCAGCTTCATTATTCGTCTTATGGCCCAACCCCCAAGCGAAGGTATTTTCTGTTTGTCCTCCGGGATCTAGTAAGATCCCTCCTGCACCTACCACCCCTTCACAATTTTTACTGTTTATTAACTATTCCTGCTTATGTTATTTTCCTGTATACTTATAATAACTAAGCTTATAGCTAGTAATTAATTACTTTGTTGAAGAGAACACAGTTACACAAACTGTGTACTCGTTTTGAAAGACTTTCCTTATGATAGTTCATGTTTAATTTTTTTTTAATAGGTGCATTCTAACTAAGGAAACTTCTGAACATTCCTATAAAGAATCTGTAAAAAGTAAATAAACATAATCCTACATTCTTGATTTGATTTTATCCACCATAATTTAATCGCACCTACTATAATAGAGTACTAGCTTCTTGAAGGTGTGGAAAAATACAGTTAGGTATTTTATCCATCAATAAATTTGAAATTTACCCTAATCATTCATTCTAATCTAGAATTCATCTATCTTTCAACAGTAAAAGATTTTCTCCAAGTAATTTTAATAACATATGAAGTATACACATAAACATATTATTTCCTAATTCATCCTTCTTGTTCCTAAACTTGCATAGAGAAATTAGAGAGAACATGTAGAACCTGGCAATATAGCAGAGGAGACAACAACTTAAGGAGCTTGTTCCTCCCAACCAACTCCTGAAGATAACTGAACTGCAAATCTTAGGACCCCCGAGCATGTCTACTGGTCCACCTGGTTGAAAGCACTGGGTGAGAGAACTGGTTTAAAAACCTCTGCAACTCCACAGAGTAATCAACAGTAATCTTTCTGCCTATAGCAGTAAGAACTCAGCTCAAATCAGCTGCACTAGTTCAAAACTTCAACACTTTTCACTCAAAAACTTTTGCTTGTCCCCTCCATCGAATTTTCTCGTGCCCTAATTTCACTCAGAAATTTCACAAGTAAAGAAATGAGCAGCCTCAGCTGAATTCAATGGGAAGTTTTATTAACATGCCTAGGTCTTTTGGGTCAGTTTTCACTTAATGAGCCACCTGCTCTTGTTCCACTTTCTTGGGGAACATGACTACAAAAATAGGGAAGTTGTCTCCTGCAACAGCTAGAAGTAGTTTGAGGATGCTGCAAAGTGTCAATCTGCTCTCAACCCAGCATATTCCACCAAGTGGCCAATAAAACACTCATTTAACAGCCTCCTTAAGCTGTTGTCTCATCTTTCATTTATTAATTAATAAAATATTCAGCAATTATATGCAATTATCCTTGACCCCACTTGGTCATTAATTACAAACTTTATAATAAAATTAAAATATAATGTCTCCTAAAACATAAAATGTTTTTTTGCAAATTTGGGGTATGTGACAAGAGTGTGGGGGGATGGAGAAGAAGGAAAGAGAGAAAAAGGAGATAGATGAGAACTTGAACTCTATTGACTTCAACCCGCAACTAAAACATTTTCATTCAGCTCCAATGAGAAGTATGAATGGCCTCTGCATCAACCAACTTGGAAAGGAATCCAACTCCTTCATAATTGGTTCACAAGTAGGGAGAGTGAACACTCATTGTACAATGGACAAGAAAAATCTCTCCAAAATGCCAAATGCCAATTAACAAATGATTAAAAGCCATTCTCCTTCCTCATGAAATCCTTTTATTAACTTCATGAGGCCTCCTAAGGTTGGATTTCCCTCCATGGGCATCCTCCAACTCATCTTAGTGGTTTAGTAACTCATGTGACACTTGTCTCCTTCTTCATGCTCCAACTCTTTCCCCAATTTTGAATGATTGCCTCTAACTCCCAAATGCTCCCTCTTGGTGGCTATTTTAATCTTGTTATGTTAGATTTTTCATAGTTCTGCATTCATGTATGAACTTGTCATATGTGTCATAGAATCTTTGAACATTTGTTGTCATAGAGTACATGGAATCTCCTTCCTGGTGGCACACCATGTCTTCCTAATCTCTTCATCTTTCATGGAAGTTACTCTCCTCTCCTAGTTCGAATTATTTGGCTCATGCTATGCTATGTGACAACACATCAACCTCGAAGAATGTTACATTCCCTTTGGGTTCAAATTCGGATCAAGATCATGCCAAGTGTGTAAGGAATCTAGTCACCCAAAGGCTCCACAAGATTCCAAGTGTCTTCATGAACCAAAGTCCTTTTGGGTCCTATATCCCCCTTATTACCATCCCACTCTTTTGCAGTTCCTTTACCCTTATACATCTTAAGTCATCATTGGAGGAATTAAGAGGCATATCTCAAATTAGGGTTTCAAGAGATGTTGGATTTTAATGAAGAAAAGGAGGGTGAGATTCAATGAAGGATAAGAAAAGAAGGAAGATGCATACAGTAAAGATGTAATAAGGAAAAGTAAACATTGTCTTACGCAAGGACATATACTTGGATTGGATACAACATTCTTTGGATCTACCTTTAGTTGGATATTGTTTCTAATGTACATGTCTAAGCTTTCAATAACCCATTGAATTTAAAGAACTTATAGTCTAACCTCAGGCCATTCCCCATTCTTTCACCTACTTTTGAAGTGCTATACAACCTTTGAGTTTTGTACTAGCAAGCACAGGGAGATTATTTGTAGCAAAATTTGTCTTTGGGGTAACACACACCTGCCATTTAAAGATTGGTTGCCTTGTTTTGACCCCTTGCAAAAAAAACAACAACTATATGCAGCTTATGTGGGTTCAACTAAGCGATCTCCTTATCAAATTACAGAGTGAAAATATCGTTAAACTCATACAAAACTCTATTGATTCGTAGGCATTGATGACATAACTAAAGGGATGAACTCCAATTTAGTATTAAAAGTTTAAGTTTAAATGGACACTAAATAAGGGTTACCGACTCCACTGGAGATTGTCTTTGGTGAATGGATAAGAATGCAGATTCTTGGTTATTAAGAAAATTCCTTTTAAGTGTGCATATTGTAGAATGCACGAGCATTTAAAGAGAGAGTGTTGTAGTTTTTTTAATCAGGACTCCTAAGAAGAGGTGCAAATTTTTTATAATCTTAATCATTAATAATGATAATCATACATGTAAATAAATTAGTTGGTTGGAGATACACAAGGAGGGTTTATATTTGGATGGTGAGCACATAAAATAGTTTCAAGAATAGATCATTAGAGAAGTCAATTCTCTGTTGAACAAACAAAATCCCACTCAAGAGCTTAGTGTAGAAGTGGGGGAAGAAACGAGTATCTTGTCCATTTCATCTCACATAGAAAGTGAGGAAATGATGATGCATGCACATAAAAATCCAGGATTGGAGAATGCAAACAATGGATCCCGAGTCTCTAGCCCTTTTCAAGAAAACCATTATAAGGCTACATAAAACAAAATGTTGAGTTCCCCTTCATCTCCCATAAAATATGATTTTCATAAAGTGGACGAAGACATTTCATCTGATTCATTCCAGGGTCTGTCAATCTCCCCCACAAAAACCCAATGTAGATTTACTTGAATCCCATAAGATTAAGGGTCAAAATAATTAATCCCCCTCACATATAAAAATCTATAATGTTCCCAAAGATGTCGGGATGGATGATGGTTTTCAAAGGAGTAATAAAAATAATGAAAGATTTCAATCAATAGAAGATGGAGTAGTGTGCTTCCAAGTCTAGATGCTAGTTATCCTCCTTTTGGAAGCCACAACCGGTATGGTTTACTTTGAAACTAAAATGTGGGTTGGTTTTAGATGTACATAAATTCGTTGGAGTAATAGCATTGGGGAGGGAGTAATATATTTTAATGGAAAAACAAAAATTAAAAAAAGACGTGAAATCAAGGAAAATAAACAATTAAAGGGGTCCTTCGAGCAGGGAGTGCCTTGGGCATTGTTAAATAAATAATTGCAAAGTCTATTAATTTGAGAGGGTTAGGTGCCTACTTCAAAAATTAAAAAAACTCCATAGGTTAGTAGTTATCCATAAGTTTGATGCAATTTTTCAAGAGACAATGGTGAAAGGGGACTTTGTTATATATATGGTTAGCGATATTATAAAGGGATTGGAATTTCTAGCTTTTAATTTAGTTGAAAAATATGGGGTTTACATGGTATATGAAACAAAATATGCAAAATGGTATCTAAGATTTGGGGCTTATTTTTAGTGTAAGTACAATCACAAGTAAGAGAGGATTCTCAAGGAAAACATAGATGTATGAAGAACATAACTCTCATTAAGTGCATTAGATGCCTTATCCTAGTGTCACTAATAAAGTTTGATTCATATGGTGGAATAAGATAGGATATATAAAATTTGGAATTAGTTAAGCACCAGCATAGATTCATCTAAAAAGGGATCTACCAAGCACTGAGAGGGGTCAAATCTCTCAAGGTGCAAATCCCCTTTTAGAGTGGAGATGTTGAGGAAACGTGTAATCCAATGTTTATGGTTTTAGTTTATCTAATTTATGTTGTTTTATATATATCCAATTCTAACAATTAAAATTTAATTTAAGTCGACATGTTATTTTTAATAATATTTTTTATTTTTTATTTTTTTATAAAAGACACTTGTCAACTCTAGGATGAGCACGAAAGGAGTTACACATCTCTCCCTTACTGGGATGTAGAATGCACCTCTTCCATGCAAAAGACACATCAAATATTTAGATCCAATATCTAAAGGCTTTTTGTCTTATCTATTAGAAAGAACTAAAATCATATGAAACATTCCTATTTATATAATATTTTACCTTTTAATAATGCTATATTAAATGCATTTTTATAATATTATTTTATTTTATTGAGCCGAGAGGCTCTCTACAGCCCAGTATGGGGGAGATCTTGTAACGTTACGTAACGTTGTAGCGTTATGTAACCTTGTAACGTTACGTAACGTTACACAATGTTATGTCGGCTATAAAAAACAAAACTTTTAATTATCTTCCAAAATAAATGTCGGCCACAAAAACAATAGAAATATTGTAAAGTTATTGCCTGAAAAACTCTCTACAACCCAATATGCAGGTTCCATTAATACAAGAAATACAATATCATACCTGAAGGTCTCCAAACAAAAAAAACAAGCTTGAGAGAATCATACAACCCAAAGTACAAGCCATGATAGAGTACAATTCCGACCTAGGCAATGTTAAACCCGCGATAGAGACCTGCAAAACCATCAGATTTCCATGTTTTCTTGTAAACATCAAGAAGCCCATTAAATTGCCTCTCTTCTCCTTTCTTTGTATATCTGGCATCATTAGCCAGCCGAGTTCGAGCATAGTCGTTGATCTATGGAAGATAAATCCTCAAAGAAGAACCAATACTGCACGTTGAAATAGCTATGAATGGGCTGTGTGAGAAAGAGCTGATCCTGTTCATGAAGGAACGGTGAACTGCCATTGGATATAGCTTGGGGTTATCGCTGTAGCAACTTTAAAGAAATCCGCCCCTGTGAAGATAGACCGTGGTAAGAAAATGTCGTGAAGAAAACGCTGGAAATGACATGCCGTGAACAGATAAACCTCTACCTGCGATGGTAAAGACTCGAGCAATAAAAGGAATTTTTAATGGTATTCAGGTCATTTCCAAAGTTATGAAATGTTTTGAATCAATGGTTAAGTGGAAGTGAATAGGATCAGAACAGGATCATTTTCGAGGATAGAAAGCTAGACATAAACTTTATTGTGCACACTGTGTTGGAACAACTTCAGCTACATCCGGTGTCTCCCCAGCTGAAACTTAAAAGAAGATTTATAGGAACTGCGTCTGTCTATTATTTTACTATAGGATTTTTTGATGGGGTCTCAACCAACTTGATGGGAGGTATTGGTGTACATATTCTCATCAGTCAGGACCATTATTTCTGTTTGAAAATGGGGTAGCAACATTAGATTTGAATTACTAGCACTGTGAACTCTTCTGATCACTTCCAAAATGTCTAGTCTTCCCTGTGTACATATTCATGGAGACTCCTCTGCCATTATCAATTGGTTTAATAGGAGATCGATCCTCTCCTCTCTTTCTTTAGATGGCTGGTGCCAAAACATCAAAGACCTGGAATCAGCCTTCCCCCAACTCTAATCTTGTCATGTATACAGGGAATTGAACTTTATGGCAGATGACTTATCCAAAGAAGCACTTTCTATGGCTTCGTGTCTTTTACATTATTCAGAATTTCCCCTGATGGTGAATGTCCTGGGTATGGTACTTTCTAGCTATACTAGCTTGGGGCAACCTACTCCATTTTTTGCACATCTTTGATGTCTTTTGAGTATGGAAGATTTTACACATCCTTTGGATGTCAGAGGTGGCATGATCCTCTCTTATATTGATGACTCTCTCAGAAGTGCTTCTCTGAATTAGCCTTTCGGACATTACTTCTTCCTTCTGTATTTTGGTGGTTTCTGATGGAGTTTGTTAATCTATCAATGTTAAAGTAGCAGTAAAGTATTTTATACAAACAAAACTGCATTATGAAATGGAAAAAAATGAATAACTGTACTTCTGCATATGTAACTTAGCTTACTTTCTTAATTTTGATGGAAATGTGCTTTAGCCGAGTAGTCCAGATTGCACATATTCCTAGAAAATATAGGGCTTTCCTTTTTATATCTTACACGTGAGCTTTTAATGATGAATTGAAAACGTATATGACTTATGTACCTAGCTCCCTTACCTGAAATCAATGGGCAGCTAAACAAAATCATAAGCAGAAACAATTTCTCGGATTGTTGCAGAAAGTATTTGTTGACTAAATAAAGCATATTTAACAAAATTAATACTCTCCATGCAAACGTATGTATGGATACTAATGTGATAGATCATCAGTATTCAATTGCCTTTATCTGAACAAATGAATTTCCAGTTTGATCTTGTCCAAATCCATATATAATAGACTAGAGTCGAAGGCGAGGTGGTAATGGCTGATACACAGTCAGAGCATTCTGCTGCTTCATGGAGAGCAAACAGAAATCTTTCAATATCCGTTTAGTGTATTAAGCCAAATTGAGTCCAAAATATGCAGAAATCTTTCAATATCAATGTTGCTAATGCATGCGATGGCTTCATAGGCGTTAAAAAACCTTTCAGTCAAGAGATTTCAACATATCAGGAATATCGAAAACATTAATCCTACTTGAATGCAGAAAAAAAAGGATTCCAGAAATATCTAAATATATGCCCAGAAAGAAAAAA
>LPNX010540875.1:289311-316463 GCA_001517045.1 Pseudotsuga menziesii | reverse complement strand
CTACAATGGGGGAGATAATATTAATAATAAATATATTATATGTTGACCTTAAATAAAAAGATGTGTTTTTTGGTTTGAATCAAATCAATGATATATATAGGACACACCAAAGTTGATAGCTCATTGAGTGTAATACTTAAGAATAGGTTTGCATCTAGAGAGATTTGATTCCTCTCGGCTCTTGATAGAGCCTAGGATTTGGATCTAGGCTGGTTTTTAATATCAATATAAAATATTTTTAATCATAAGAATAATTCTAAAATTTGTAACCATAATAATAATTCCAAAATTTTCTTTTTGAGCCGAGAGGCTCGCTATAGCCCAGTATGGGGGAGATCTTGTAACGTTACGTAACGTTACGTAATGGGGGAGATCTTGTAACGTTACGTAACGTTATTTTTATTAATAATTTTTTTTTTTTAATTATAAAACAAAATAAATGTCGGCTAGAAAAACAACCTAATATGGGGGAGATGTTGTAATCTTCCTACCTAACAAAACAATAAAAAAGTAAAAAATAACAAAACAATAAAAAATTAAAAATTTAATTATCCCCCCAAAAAAATTGGATCATAAATAAAACACAATATGGGGGAGATGTTATAATGTTCCTACATAACAAAATAATAAAAAAATAAAAATTGAATTATTTGCAAAAAAAGTGTTGGCCTTTTAAACAACCCATGGTTTTATTGTATATGGTTTAGGAGGACCGTACACATGGTTTTAAAACCATGTGCAAGGCCTCCTAAACAACCCATGGTTTTAGGAGGGCCTTGCATATGGTTGTAAAACCATTTATGGGGAGATGTTGTAATGTTCGTTCATAACAAAATAAAAAATAATATTAAATATTATATGTTGGCCATAAATAATATTAAATATTAATAATAAATATATTATATGTTGACCTTAAATAAAAATATGTGTCTTTTGGTTTGAATCAAATCAATGGTATATATAGGACACACCAAAGTTGATAGCTCATTGAGTGTAATACTTAAGAAGAGGTTTGCACCTAGAGAGATTTGATCCCTCTCGGCTCTTGATAGAGCCTAGGATTTGGATCTACGCTGGTCTTATCAACATTGCGCCCAAAGGCGCTCTACAGATACGTAACGTTATGTAATGTTACGTAACGTTATTTTTATTAATAAAAAATATTTTTTTTAATTATAGGCCAAAGTAAATGTCGGCCAAAAAAACAACCTAACATGGGGAAGATGTTGTAATCTTCCTACCTAACAAAACAATAAAAAAACAAAAATTTAATTATCCGTAAAAAAAATGTGGGTCATGAAAAAAACACAATATGGAGGATATGTTGTAATGTTCCTACCTAACAAAATAATAAAAAATAAAAATTTGAATTATCCTCAAAAAAATGTTGGCCTTGCACATGGTTTAAAAAAAAACCATGTGCATGGTTTTAAACCTATATGCACATGGTTTTAAAACCATGTGCACATGGTTTTAAAACCACGTGCACATGGTATGTGCATGGTTTTAAAACCATGTGCACATGGTTTTAAAACCACGTGCAACACCTTCTAAACAACCCATGGTTTTATTGTACATGGTTTAGGAGGGCCTTGCACATGGTTTTAAAACCATGTGCAAGGCCCTCCTAAACAACTCATGGTTTTATTCTACATGGTTTAGGAGGGCCTTGCAAATGGTTTTAAGACCATGTGCAAGGCCTCCTAAACAACCCATGGTTGTAGGGGGGCCTTGCATGTGGTTTTAAAACCATGTATGGGGAAATATTGTAATGTTCGTTCCCAATAAAATAAAAAATAATAATAAATATTATATGTCGACCATAAATAATGTTAAATATTAATAATAAAAATATTATATGTGGACCTTAAATAAAAAAGATGTGTCTTTTGGTTTGAATCAAATCAATGGATACCTAAGAAAAGATTTGATCCCTCTCGGCGCTTGATAGAGCCTAGGATTTGGATCTACGCTGGTAAAAATACAAAAAAGAGGAACATATAATAATATTTGATTAATTATAATTTTTTTAATCGTAATAGTAATTGCAAAATTTTATTGTATTCGTAACCAAAAAAACAAAATGAATAATAAAAAATATCGATTGATTATAATAAAAAAAATATCAAACCTAAAGAAAACTCTCCCAAATAATTTATAATTTTACAAGATGGACAAGATTGCCTGTCAAATTTAAACCTCTGACAACAAGTATTCAAACTTTTGGAACAGCGTTATAAAATCCTCCGCTTGGATATCATTTTTCATGTAATATTTAAACGATGCATGCAGTGTAATATTTGATGGCGGTGGAGGATGCGCAACAGTAATTGATAGAAACAGAGCATTTAAATTTGGGGAAGGGGAATTTGAGGCATTCATTGATTGAATCGAATCAAAGTAGAGGCGATAATCGCTTGGGATTTTCATCGACACACTGTAAACGCACGCTATGGAGAATGGGATGACTCCTGAGTATGCCAATGGAGAGCCCCTGCCCGTGGGAGAGGTACCGGAGGATGCCAACGAACGTATGGGTGCCTTATTTTTTTTCTTATTGCATCTTACTTTATTCATTTATCAGTAGGTCATGAGGTCTATTCCTTTCCTGGAAAAAATATAGCTACACTTTACAATTGACCTAGTCAATCTGGCTTTTCGACTTAGGGAGTTCCACTAGCCGCTTTTGGCTGCCAATGGACATACTATAATATATCTTCCTCTTTTCCTGTTTTTAAATTTCTTCGCATTTTGACGATTTTAAGCCATTTTGATGTTGGTTTTTTGTTTTGTGCAATTGTAGATTGCCCAGGGCCAGAGGTAGAAACGACGGGGAAAGCCGATGCTTGCGAGGGATGCCCTAACCAACAAATATGCGCCACTGCTCCTAAAGGACCCGATCTAGGTTTTGCATAACTCCCCACTTTTCATCTATAAGTTTGGGTTAGGGTTAGAGTTTTGCTCATAAATTGCTTTCTATCACTCAACTCCTGAATATTGAGAGACGAGAGTTACTTTGTGTTGTAATTTTTTATTTATATTTTTAAGGCTTTTTTTGTATATGAAATATTATTTATAAATTTATCCTATATGTATGTATGTTTGAGTACGAAGAGCCTATTAAAAGAGATAGGCCATTGACCAACAGCAAAAATCATTGAGCTGAAAATTGAAAACAGGTCTCCTTAAAACCAGGGATCAAATTTGAAGGGCTGGTCTTAATTTCAGATAGAAAGTTATTTATTTATGATGCCCTTCTATGATGAAGGGATTCTAAAAAAACTCACATTTCAAAGGAAACTTGGGTACGGGGGTGCCACTTTTTGAAAATCGGGTTGTTGATTTTTCTGAGCAGTATCAAGAGCCATTCTCTTAGGAGAATGGGGACACCTGGTCCATGACCATGGTGTGGACTCAACCTAGTATCGAGTGATCATTCTATTAAATGATGATATCTGGTCATTGACCATGATATGGACCCAACTCTGCCTTGGGGGGACTCAACCTTGTGTTGAGTGACCATTTTGTTGAATGGTAGACATCTGGTCTGAGATCATGATGTGGACCAGTCTAGTATTGGTAGACTTAGCTTAATTTTGAGTAGCCATTCTCTTGGAGAATGGAGGCGCTTGGTTTGTTACCAAGTATTTGACCTAGTGTCAAATTATGCAGCCTATGGCTGAGGCACCTGGTTTGTTACCAGGTAGGCACTATAAGCCCTAGACTGGGTCTAGGCATGTGTGACACTCTGACCCTTGATTAATGGGCTTTGCGATCTTCTCCAAGGCTTAGCTACCCTTGGTTAAGACAACCTAGAACCTGATCTTGGTGTCACACAGAGTGTGAGATAAAATCATTAGTAACTCTCTTGGTTTATGATAATGTACTTTGAATGGAAATAAAAGACCATGTTGACCACAGGGGCACTTAAAGAAGGCTAAAGTAAAAGTAAAAAATACATGAAGACCCTTAGTCCCATTAAGGTGTAAAAGCGAAAGTGAAAAAAGACCTTTAGCACCACTAAAGGCAAAAGTCAAAATTAGAAAAGAATAAAATATTATTATTTTGAGATTTCTAATTTTGAGATTATTATTTTGACTCAAAGGATATAAAAGAAGATCAAGCCAATTCATTATTACACACACACACTTGCTCTCACAGGTACAACTGCTCATCAAAAGATCTCACAGGTTGAAGAAGAAATTTTTGTGATTGTGCCCTAGGATGGATGAGTCTAGCTAGGGCATCACCATCTATTGAAGGCAAACCCTAAGCTAGGGTTTCTATCATTTTTTTGTCTTAAGAGTTTTTATCAAACCCTCCTCTTCAGCAGCAAATTTCCTTCAGGCACCATTCTCTCATTGGGTAGTACTTCCAGACCTCTATGGGCAGCCTCACTCTTCACCATGGGCTGCCCGAATTTCTTCTTTGGGCAGCGTTGAGGGTTTTGGCCCTCTCTCCATCTTCATGGGCAGGCCACTTAGGGATCTGCCCTCTCTGAACCTTCGGGCAGCCTCTAATAGGCCTACTCAAGAGGGTTGTGGCCCTTACGACACCCTCGAGTAGCCACGAGGCAGACCCGTGAGGGTTGTCGTGGCCTAACAGGCCCTTCGGGCAGCTTGTGGGCAAACCCATGAGGGTCCTGTAACAACTTGTAGGGCTGGCGGGCCAACCCGTAAGGCCACGGGTCAGAGATGCTAGCCCTCCAGGCAATCGGGTAGGGAAAACAGTTGACGAGCAAGTCAACGCAGATAGGCGGGCAGAGAAACTGTCAATGGGAAGGTCGAGCAGAGACAGAGATCTAGGTAGGTGTATAGATGGGAAGGCTGACAGGGACAGAGGTCAGATCTGGGCAGCTAACAGGTTTTTTGGGCAGCCTATTGGGCAGGAGAGAGAAAGGGGCTACAAGCCCTAATTTATGAAAAAATCCCTAATTGGGTATTTTTATGTAATTTGAAAAAATTGATCTTCTAATATTGTGGTTAACCCTATTGGGGTTTGTGGAACTTTTTGAATAATTTCAGTCATCTCATTTACGAGATGAGTTACTAATGCTTTTTGGGGGTCTTGTCCTTCAAAGGTTTCCCGAGTGAAAAATCTTGTGTTCAGTGTGTCTCTGATTGATGTTATTTTACTGCACTTGTCATTTGTTTAAAGTTATTCTGCAATTTTTTTTAAGTATTCATGCTAATGCTTAAATTCAACATGGTAGCAGAGCTTAGCATGTGAAGACACAGTAAGGGACATCGTTGTTGTCTTCCTAGACCTTAGGATAAAGTTTTGCAGACTTAACTTTTGACTAAGTGGCAGAGATGGCCGTCAACATTTTTATAGACCAGAAGAGAAGCTACAAGGTTTAGCCAACTACAACTCTTGGAAGGCCAGGTTAACAACCATTCTAGAAGAGAATGACTTGGATGACATTGTTTTTAATGTCATTGAAGACCCAACATCTAATGCTGGCAGGCTTGCTTACAAGAGGAAGCAAGGTAAGGCTAGAAGAATCATCTATGATTATATCAAAGAGATGGTAATGCCCAACATCACAACTTTGAAGACTGCTAAAGAATGCTTTGATGTTTTGGCCAACCTATATGAAAAGAAGGCTCCCAGTTAGAAGAGAGTCTTGAAGAAAAGGCTACAAACTTTGAAGTTGAACAAAGATGAAAGAGTCGGTTCTTTCTTCACAAAGATTGCACAGGTAAGAGATCAACTCATTGCTATTGGTATTACTGTTGATGATGATGACCTTGTGCAAACTGTGGTTGATGGTCTCCAAGTTGTTGGGAAACCTTCATGGCATCTGTCGGTGGACGTGAGAATCAACCAACCTTTGAAAGGATTTGGCATGATTGAATAGAAGAAGAGGGAAGGACCTTAGGGAAGGTAACCAAGGAAGGCAACCTTGCACTTGCAACCAAGACAAAGAAGTTCAAGAAGCCTTTCCCTCAGAAAAGAAGGGAAATAAACCTCAAGGTAAGTTTTCTGACATGTCAAAAGTGGAATGTTATAATTGCCACAAGTTTGGACATTTTGCCAATGACTGCAGGAAAAACAAGAAGAAACCGAAGCGAAGGTTTCAAGCCTCTGCTGCAAAAGCAAATGAAGAAGAAGAAGAACCAAAGAAGAAGAAGAAAACCAAGGCTAACAAAGATGAAGAGCCTAGAAGAGAGTACTACTTGATTTCTACTCTCACTGGTTGTTTCACAGATTGTGCCACCTCTTGGTTGGTGGATAGTGGTGCCTCCATGCACATGACAGGTAACCATGGAGCTCTCACCAGTTATAGAAAGAAGAAGTTCACCACACAGGTAGAACTTGGAGATGGCTCCACTTACAAGATTGAAGGAGTTGGCTCAACTTCACTTTGACTTGACTCAGGTACGGTTCTTCATATTGATGATATTCTTTATGTTCCTAGTTTAAAGAAGAATATTTTATCTGTTGCTGGCTTAGAAGACAAGGGCTACAGAGTCCTCTTAATGGACAAGAAAGTCTTTCTATGGGAAAAGGACATAGATCTAAGCTCAGCAGTACAAATTGGGCTTCGAGAGGGAGGCCTTTACAAGGCTTCTGAAGATTCCACTCATGCCTTGGTAGATCACACAACTGATCTTTGTGAACTTTGGCATAGAAGGTTTGGACACCTTCACTACACAACTTTCCCAGGATTGCAAAAGATGGTCACAGGTATGCCAGAAGTATCCCCAAAACATGATGGAATCTGCAAAGGATGTGCTCTAGGAAAGAACACTAAGAAATCCTTTCCCAGAAGCAAGAATAGATCTAAAGGCATTTTGGATTTGATTCATTTTGACATTTGTGGGCCTCTTTGAGTGGGTGTTTATATTATGTCTTGTTCATTGAAGATCACTCTTGGAAGTCATGGATTTACTTCCTCGAGGCTAAGAATGAAACTTTTGATAGGTTCAAAGAGTTCAAGACACTGATTGAAAATCGGACTGGTAGACACATCCGTATCTTGAGACCAAATAACGAAGGTGAGTATGAATCTAATGAGTTAGATGATTTTTTTCGGGAAGCAGGAATCAAGAGAGAGCTGACAGTACCTTATAACCCTCAACATAATGGGGTTGCAGAAAGGATAAATAGAATGATCCGTGAAGCTGCTAAAGCCATGATCACTGATCTAGATCTTCTTTTGTCTTTGTGGGCTGAAGCTACAAGAACTGCTGTGTACATTCAAAACAAAAGCCCACATGCTATCTTGGGGGAGAAGACTCCAGAAGAAGTCTTTAGCAAGAAGAAACCTGCAATTGATCATATGAGGATATTTGGTACCCTTGTGTATGTTCATGTGCCGAAAGAAAAGAGGGCTAAGCTAGAGCCCTCCCGTAAGAAAGGTATATTTGTTGGGTGCAGTGATTGCTCGAAGGCTTATTGAGTCTATATACCGAGACAAAGGCACATTGAGGTTAATAGAGATGTGATCTTCAATGAGGAAGCCGTGTTTCATAAAACACTAAAGCTTTCAACAGAAGATGAAGTTTCTCCACTTGAGTTACTAGATTCAAAAATTTAGAGGGAGGAAGAGGAATTTGAAGATCAAATTCCAGATGCACCCGAGGACACTGAAATTCCACCAGAAGAACTACTTGAATTTCCTCCTTCCAAAAGGAGACTTGCTTGGTACCGAGAGATGGTGCAAGAAGGCAAGAAGCATAAAGTTCCTCCTAGTACTTTCAAAGAAAGCATAAGACCACATAAGTACTTAGGTCTTATGAGCCAACTTATCAGTGCAGAACCTTCATCATACGAAGAAGCAACAAGTAAATAGGTATGGGTTGATGCCATAGTTGAAAAGTATAGTTCAATCATGAAGAATGATGTATGGGAAGTTGTTCCTAGACCAACAAGAAAGTCAGTAGTGACATCTAGATGGCTATAAAATTAAGTATGTTGCCGATGGTAGTGTGGAGAAGTATAAAGCTAGATTCATAGCTCATGGCTTCACTCATAAAGAAGGCATTCACTATGATGAGACATTTGCTCATGTTGCCAGGTATACTACCATTAGAACCATCATTTCACTTGTTGCAGTATTCGGATGGAAGTTACATCAGATGGATGTAAAGACAACTTTCCTTAATGGCAAGATTGGGGAGGAAGTCTACATTGAACAACCTAAAGTCTTTGTGATTCATGGGAAGAAGACCCATGTATGTAAATTGAAGAAAGCCTTGTATGGACTGAAACAAGCTTTGATTTTGGTATGTCAGGATGGATGGATTTTTCCATAGCTTGGGGTTTTCCAAAAGTATAACTGATTCTAACTTGTACTTTAAGGTTGTTCATAATCATGTCTTGATACTTGTTCTATATGTAGATGACTTGTTTCTTACATTTGACGAACAGTTGATAGAACAGTGTAAGAGGGAGCTTACCTCTGAATTCAAGATGAAAGATCTCAGATTGATGCATTACTTCCTTGGTTTAGAGGTCTGGGAAAATCCAGGCGAGATCTTCCTGACACAAGGAAAGTATGCAGTGGATATTTGCAGAGATTTGGGATGCAGGACTGCAAGTCCATGAGCGTACCCATGACTACCAACTTGACAAAGTTGTGGGACTCAACCACCAGTTCACAGAGTGTGGACTCTACTCTATCAATAGACAGCTTATTGGATCCCTGATGTATCTCGTGCATACGAGACCAAACATCTGTTACATAGTGCATGCACTGAGTCAGTTAATGTCCGATCCGAAGCACATACACTCGCTAGCGGCCAAACATGTACTCAGATATGTGCGAGGTACTATCACTCATGGGCTTAGGTATACTTCCAGTAGTGGAGTATTGTTATCTGGATATATAGATTCACATTGGGTAGGCAGTGCAGTTGATCGGAAAAGTACCTCTGGTTATATTGCTTCAGTATGGGATCAACAATGATCTCTTGGTCCAGCAGGAAGCATGGTTCCATAGCTCAGCTGCAGCAGAGTATATTGCTGCAAGTGATGCCTGCGAGAAAGCAGTTTGGCTCAGAAAACTTGTATCTGATTTGTTCGGGGGAAAGCTTGACTCAACGATCATCCATTGTGATAATCATAGGTGCATAAAGCTTTCAGAGAACCCAATGTTTCATGATAGATCGAAACACATTGAAATGAGGTATCATTTCATCAGAGACCTTGTGCAGAGAGGTGCTCTGAAGTTGTTGTACATTCGTACAGATGAACAGATCGTAGATATCTTGACCAAACCTCTGACAACATCAAAGTTTGTGTACTTTCGTGACAAGCTTGGTATGGCAGAGAATACCTCTCTCGCTGAGAGGGAGTGTTGATTTTTCTGAGCAACATCGAGAGTCATTCTCTTAGGAGAATGGGGACACCTGGTCCAGGACCATGGTGTGGACTCAACCTAGTATCGAGTGATCATTCTATTAAATGATGATATCTGGTCATTGACCATGATATGGACCCAACTCTGCCTTGGGGGGACTCAACCTTGTGTTGAGTGACCATTCTGTTGAATGGTAGACATTTTGTCTGGGACCACGATGTGGAACAGTATAGTACTGGTAGACTTAGCTTAGTTCTAAGTAGCCATTCTCTTGGAGAATGGAGGCGCTTAGTATGTTACCAAGTATTTGACCTAGTGTCAAATTATGTAGCCTATGGCTAAGGCACTTGTTCTGTTACCAGGAAGACACTATAAGCACTAGACTGGGTCTAAGCATGTGTGACACTTTGACCCTTGATTAATGGGTGTTGCGGTATTCTCCAAGGCTTAGCTACCTTTGGTCAAGACACCCTAGTACCTGATCTTGGTGTCACACAGAGCGTGAGATAAAAGCATTAGTAACTCTCTTGGTTTATGATGTACTTTGAATGGAAATAAAAGACCACGTTGACCACAGGTGATGACCATAGGGGCACTTAAAGAAGGCTAAAGCAAAATTCAAAAATACATGAAGACCCTTAGTACCACTAAGGTGTAAAAGTGAAAGTGTAGAAAGAATTTTAGCACCGCTAAAGGCAAAAGTCAAAATTAGAAAAGAATAAAATATTATTATTTTGAGATTTCTAATTTTGGCCCACTTACAGGTGACTCAAAGGATATAAAAGAAGATCAAGACAATTCATTATTACACACACACACTTGCTCTCACAAGTATAGCTACTCATCAAAATATCTCACAGGTTGAAAAAGAAAGTTTTGTGATTGTGCTCTAGCATGGATGAGTCTAGCTAGGGCATCATCATCCATTGAAGGCAAACCCTAAGCTAGAGTTTCTATCATTTTTCTGTCTTAAGGGTTTTTATCAAACCCTCCTCTTCAACAACAAATTTCCTCTGGGCATCCATTCTCTCATTGGGCAGTACTTCCAGACCTCCATGGGCAGCCTTACTCTTCTCCACGAGCTGCCCAAATTTCTTCTTTTGGTAGCGTTGAGAGTTTTGGTCCTCTCTCCATCTTCACGGGCAGGTCACTTAGGGCTTTGGCCTCTCGGCACCTCCGAGCAGCCTCTAACAGGCCTACCCGAGAGGGTTGTGGCCCTTATGACACCCTTGGGTAGCCACGAGGCAGACCCGTGAGGGCTCCCGTGGCCTAACTGGCCCTCCGGGTAGCTTGTGGGAAAACCCGTGAGGGTCCTGTAACAACCCGCAGGGCTGTCAAGCCAGCACAGGACCTCGGGCTTGCCCATGAGGCCACAGGCCTAGGCTGCCAGCCCTCCGGGCAGCAATAGAGCTGCCATAGGGAAGTCGGGCAAGGAAGACAGTTGATGGGCAAGTCAACGCAGACACCGGGCAGAGAAACAGTCAACGAGCATGTCAACATAGTACGGTCGGGAAGAGACAGAGATCTGGGTAGGTGTATGGATGGGCAGGTTGACAGGGACAGAGGTCAGATCCAGGCAGCTAATAGGTGTTTCGGGCAGCGTGTTGGGTAGGAGAGAGAATAGGGCTACAAGCCCTAATTTCTGAAAAAGCCCTAATTGGGTATTTTTATGTAATTTGGAAAAAATGATCTTTTGATATTGTGGTTAACCCTATTGGGGTTTTTGGAACTTTTTGAAGAATTTCAGTCATCTCATTTACGAGATGAGTTACTAATGCTTTTTGGGGTTTTTGTCCTTTAAAGGTTTCCCCAGTGAAAAATCTTGTGTTCGATGTGTTGATGTTATTTTACCACACTTGTCATTTGTTTAATGTTAGTCTGCAAATTTTTTATAAGTATTCATGCTAATGCTAAAATTTAACAGGGGTACTATATATATAATAAAAAATTAAATCATTTTCACTAGTATTCAATTTCAATAAATAACATGCACATTGCTTCAAAGTTCATAAATCATTGATATAAAGTTGAAATTACAAATGAACCTTTAAGTATAAACATGATATCAGATAACCATAAGACATAAACCAAGTGGAAATTCAAGTTATTGTTTGCATATTCATATCAATCATGATTCATCATTCATGATATATGTCCAATCACAATGTCATACACCAACAGGCAACAAGTCTACATCCAAAATTCAAAATGCAAAAAACATTGAACATTGAACAATGAATAGCTTATGGCGATGGGGATGGGTTGTTTTTAAATCAGGGTGCCTGTAGGCTGGAAGATGAAATAAATTGCATAAGTATGAACCTATAGCTTGTAATGCTTGGAAGATGAAATAAATTGCATAAGTATGAACCTGTAGCATTGGAGCATTGGATGAGAAGAGACAAATCATTATGAGCTTGGAGGTTCCACGATTTTAGACACAGAGGTATTGGATTTAGCTCAGAGCTAGTTTGACGTTGTGAATCAAATCCTTAGAGAAACGATCCAACCATTCTAGGCAGCGTCAATTCGCTACAGTGATCATTGATCACGATCGGATCAATGATCCCTCCTTCTCGTCGACCAAATAATGGCTTTAAGTTGGAATCCTATGCTGAGATCATGTCCAAGCAACTCCCTATCACATGCATTAACACTGGTTGTGGGCCGTGGCAAACTTAAATATAGTCGTTGGTTGTCTTAAGGTTTCAGGTTTCAACAACTCTCACATGGACATGAAAGCTCTGATCTCCTACTTATCTAGCTAGAGCTTTCACATCAAACCATGTAGGGGAATGCGTGTATCTGTTTCCCATGTTAATGAGCTATTCCATACTTCCAGTTTTAATTGTTGGAAAAATCTGTTGGCAACAACAATTACGAAGAGCATGGACAATTAAATTCTCGAATTGAAACTAAACATATAGCAATTCAAATAAGCAATAAATCCACTGTCCAATATCTGCAAGATAACTTATTTTTGTTTTAAGATCATTGAAGGGATTGTTTAAATTATAGGGTTTAGGTAACACCATCAGATTTTTATCATCTCTTGTAACTTCGGTTTGTAGTTCAATCTCTTATTTGGCATGATCTCAAACACATGCTCTCTATGAGCACATTTCACAGCCTTTTAACTACCCATTTCCATTAATTCTTCATATCGGTTTGAAATGGATCCAAATTAAACCCCACTTTGTAATTAAATTTAGGTAAAGTTTGAAATTGACAAATAACATGAAGAGAAAAGGCCAAAAAAACATTTCGAGAAGGTGAAACGAATCCCCTTAATGGTTGGCATTTCAGGACAATGCTATTTAAAAGAATACTTACATGATGGAAAAGGCAACCACGGGAGAATGGAAGCTTAGAAAAAAAAACCGCAGTTACATAAGAAGATTGTTGCAAGAGACAATCTACTTGAAGGTCAAAGGATGAGAAGCTATTAGGGCCTGTGCACATATGAGAAGAATATCGACCATGAGCCAAAGCGGTCTACACATATTTTTAGTGAATAAATGCAACAAATTCTCATTTGGAAGTGGATAGATCACCTTTGTAATAATCAAATCACCATGGTGGTTGGCATTTCAGGGAATCTCTATTAAAGAAAAGCTTTATTTGATGGAAAAGGAAACCAAGTGAGAGCCGAAGCTTGGGAAAAAGAAAGGTAATAGCAAAAGTAGTAGGCTCAAACATGTATCATGGTGAAAGGACAAATAATGTAAACCCATTGAGCCTGTGTATACCTGAGAAAAATATTTCCCATAAGCCAAAGTCATATGGAAATATTACTATTGAGTAAATTCATTAGAATATCATTTGAGAGTGCACATCTCCCCTTGTATTGACCTCCTAAGCCTAAATGAATCCGAGTGAATGTTCATTTTCCCATTTGATCTTCCCAAGTAAAAAAATCTTTGTAGATATCATACATGGTAATTCTCTATAGTTTAGGATACATGCTAATTCTCTATAGTTGATAGTTGTGCCATTGTTTAGTTCTTGTTTAAATGAAGAGGGTTCAAATTGGCATCATGGTGGAATATTGAAGGATGAGAAGTCATTGAGTCTCTTTGCACATGAGCAGAAAATTCCCCATGAGCCAAAATCATTTCCAAATATTGCAATTGAATAAATGCATTGGAGTCTCATTTCAGAGTGCATAGCTCCCCTGGGTTATACAAGTAAATATTGCTATGTGATAAATGTATTAGAATCTCATTTGTGAGTGCGTAGCTCTCCCTTGTTATGACCTCGTGAGCCATAAACAAATCCCAGGGAATGCCGGTTTTCTATTTAAGTTTGAAAGATAAAAAAGATTTGTGTGTTTATGTTGCATGCTAATTCTCTATGGTTGATAGCTGTGTGATTGTTTAGTTCTTGTTTAAATGATGCTTGAGCATTGGAATTGGCCAAGTGTATAGCTAGTCCACTATTGTTTAAACATAATTTATAACCAATCCCATGATTGTTTGTTGAATTAAAGCTACAACCCAAATTTCAACTATGTGATTTTTGGTGCAATTATTATCATTATTATTTTTAAGCTACAACACTAATTGATCGGTATGATCATCGGTAATGCATGTGTTGTCTTTCATTAACGCACAGTAACATTCTTATCAAATTAGTGTTAATTTGGGCCTCTTCACATTATGGGATGGAAAGCAGAGGAAGGAATTGATTTGAGGAAATCGATTTGGTAGCGGTCTTGATGAAATTGGGAGGAACCACAGATCGAAGGGTATTCTCTATCAAAAATCGAATCGGTATTAACTGAAGCCAATCGTTTTCCTATTAAAGGAATTGATTTTCCTAAACATAAGTGGTTTATTCTTCTTTCCTTTCTCATTGTTTTTGGCTTTGCCATCAAATAATGTATTTGGCTTTAGAAATTGGGCACGACCTTTAGATAGAATCGACATGAATAAATAAAAGATTATTTTGGAAATGAATCGATTTGTCAGTGAAACCCCAGTAACTCGAGAAGTGACTCGAATGCTAGATGGTAGAATTAAAATGCTGTGTAACAACTTGCAGATCACAGATCTAAATAAGTGAGCCGAGTAAATATGCAGCTCTGTAATTGATTTCCTTAGCAGCTTGCTTGGAATGCTGTGGTCATGTAATTACTATCCATGGACCAGAAATCAATGACTAAAATTAAGAATTCCAAGGATTAAATTTCCCAGAAATAGTTTAGTTTAAGGTTCCGCATTGAGGATTAAGGCATGTTAGTAATTGTTGTTATATGTATGGAACCTGCTTGTATTTTTGTTTTAGAATCTCATGGAGTACGTTGTAGAATGTACCAATCTCCTTCAGACAAAAGGGTAATTTTAAAGAGGAGCACAATACACTAACAAAAACTTGACATGCATACTATGGTGTAACTCCAGTCTCCAACAAAGGCTCATCGATGCATCATGAATCACATATTTTAAGTTTTTTCAAATATAAATTAAGAGTAAAGCACACAGTACATACCTAACCTGCAGAATCCAATCCCTCTCCTAGTTTAATGCAACAGAGCTATAATGGGAGATTCAAAGAGAATTGAGCACTTTCTGAGGAGGCCATCCATGCCAATGGGGTCGCTTAAAAATTCCAAATGATTCAAGCCACAGGATAGTAGGGTTACTGATTATAGCATAACAGGTTACATGATTACAATATTGCAACACTGAAACCTCCAATTTCCAATATTTAACTTTGAAAAATGAGAGTGAAGGCCAGTAGGATGTGGCAACAATTCAATACAACTTGTTGTTTAATACGACGTGAAATAATTTAAAGTTGTGGGTGAACATCTAATTATAAAGTTGATGTTTGTTGTTTGCGCATTAAAGGTGAGTTCAACCATCCGAATCAGTCCGATTCTCTGAATCTACATGAAAACTTGAACGGTGGACCATGTTGCAGAGTCGCTCAGGCCGATCAATGCACTTGTGGCAGGCTGACAGCCTGGGAGATGAGTCTTGACTATTGAGTCTTAGTTGTCTAATCCTGCTACTGTGTCAGCTTTCCAATGCCCATTACCCATTGGTAAAAGTATACAAGTTACAACTACAAGTATGAGGTAGGTAAATATTAGACTGCCACTTGGTAGTGGTACATGTGTGCTCCGGGTCCTTGGAGATCCACCATCCATGTAGACAAGATTGAATAAAATTGTTGACATGCAATTTTAGTTCCAGCCCTTTTAATGGCATTTAAACTTAAATGGTCTATTTTTTTTAAATGACAAAAATAAGAAACATAATTTTAAATGACGGGCAATTTTCAAATGCCACTTCATAGATGGGCTGTGACAGCTTGGATTTTGTTCTCTGCTTAAAACCATCCTACAGCAGATCCCTAAATATATATTTTTTTCCGAAGAATATTGTATCTCTTTCCTTAAGATAAAAGCGATACAATAGATCAGTCCAATACAGGGCATCAAGAGAATCCCGAACAACCCTATGGATACTAAATCATGTGTCAAAATATCACGAAAGTCTAGAAATTCCCCCTAAAACAAACAACTGTTAGACTTATTCAATTTATTACAAAAAAATCATATAGCAAACATCCTCATAGTAAGGACTGACTCAACCCCATCTCTAGATGATGTGACTAGTAAAGGACCTGCAGGACGACTGCAAGCCTGATTAGTAGCATGTCTGCTTCCTGATCATTTTTTCATGAAAATATGATGAAGATGGATGGACTAAAACTGGGCCTTCAGATCTGCTGCAGGATGGAACACCCCATGGAGCCCTATAAACGTCTGCTCTCTAATTCCCGTCATAAGAAAAGATAATTTTATTGATGTCCAACAAGTGATAACAAATAGCTCAATAGGTGCTAAGTACACTAGTGACAATACATTGTGGGAGCGTAAAAGCCACTCCTGTAAACACCAAAAGCAGTTATAATCTAAGATCTAAAATCGAATAGCTAGAAAAGAATGTGTTGCTGGAAACTCTAGAGTGATATATGGACTGCTGAGGGCCAAAAACCAAAGCCAAAATCTCCATCCAATCAAAAACTAATCTGGAATCCCCATATATGTAATCTCTTGAATACCTTCTTCCAATGCAATGGTCCTCAAAAGTTTGGATGCCCTTCTACGGAATTATTGGTACCTGGGATGCTGGTTCCAAGCCACGATCAAAAGTGATCTTGTGTTGATCAGAGATACGCAAAATGTCTCATACCCCACTTTATCTAGGGTTCTAGTTCGTGGTCGCATCACAAAAACATAAGGAATGGTCCTATTCATCTGCAATTCTCCTGCCACCATCTGGTTTTCCATCTCTGGCTCTTCTCAAATGATTTGTAATCTCCTTTGAACTTGTAATAGGTCATGGCAGGGGTTACAATCAGATCCTGAAAGAGAGCAACATTTTCTGTATAACCATATGGCTTCTAGCACAAAAAGGTGAAGAGAATGATGTTCTTTCCTTACCCCATTCCCCTCCAGCCAGGCTTCAAGTGCTCCCTCCATTGAGGTTCCTTCTCATTTTCCTTTGGCTCCAGTAAGTACTTTGATCATTGTCCAGACTTCTAAAGTGAAGTGGCATTTTAGAGAAAACATCAAGATCACTTTTGGAGTTTTCCTTGGACAGTATACAGAATCTTGGTTCTCACCATGACCTCTTTTCTAAATTGTCCTAGGTCAATGCCTTGTTGTGTAGAATAAACTATAGAAAGATCCTTGTCTTCAAGGGATCCTGTAATTTCCAAATTAGATTCTGTTGATGAAATCATCATTGATGCCAACATGGACTTGAAGTGGCCCCACAGGTTGTCATTAATGCCACCAAGTCCTGCTTGTTGTGCCTTGGATCCCTTACAGAGTGGGTTTGAGTCTTGAAGCACCTTGTACCCGCAAGGTTGGATCTTAGAGCCACCAACTTGTTGAAGATGTTGAAGACCCTGCTGATGGTGTTGAAGACCCTGGAGATGGTGCTAAATCCCTTGTGGATGATGGAGAAGCCCTAGCTGGGTTGGAGACGCATTACTGATCCATTTTGTGGTCATTCATGCTTTGATGATGTCATGGTACCCCATGAGAAAGTCTAGCAACCCCACAGGTGATGTCATGATGGATATTGACCCTTGGAGGTCTCTTGGTGTGGTTGAGGTGGTTGAAGAAGCCTATGAATCCCCTTGCTTGATTAAGAAGCCCCGAAGAATCCCTTGGACCCACATTTGATGGCTTAATGGTCCTCAAAGGTGATGATGTGGTCATTAATGACTTGATGAAGACTTGGAACCCTTGATAAAGGTCTCGATGCTTGTGTAGCCCTTGTTGGGGTCATGGAACCCTTGGAGATGGTCATTATGCATGAGAAGGTTTGGCACCCACATAAATGGCGGCATGATGACCCTTGGACACTGTATGATCATTGATGGTGCATTTGGAAATGATTTGGGTCTTAGAATCCATACATATGGCAGTTTGTAAGCCCATGATTGTTGGAGCCTTTGATATGATGGAATCTTTGGTCATGATGCCCTCATCACTTGGCGATGGAGTCCTATGTGATGGGCTTGAAGTCAATGTAAAGTATCTTGTTTAAATATTATATGATATCTTTCAAAGTGTCCTTGAAACCCTTGTATGTGGTGCCTTGGGTCTTGAACCCTGGTAGCTTGTTGATGGTGATGTATGGTTCTCTTTGTGGTTATATGGCTATTGGGATGTAGATGGAGGTATAGCCCATGCATGTGCCTTGATATGTTGAAGAATACTTTGAAACTCTTGTAGTTGGTGGTATGGTCTTTGGCACCCTCATGTGTGGGGTCTTTGACGTCCTGAACATATTGAAGAATTTAAGGGCATTAGACTAAGAATTTGGAAATAAACCCATCATAGGGAGATAGTATTCGTCAAGCCATTTTTGTTGATATGTGGAGCATCTTCTAACTCCTTACAGTTGAAGAGAAATGAATTTTTGAAGTTGGTGCACCCCACCTTTTTGGTTAGCTGACCAAACAAAAGAGAATTTAATTATTTGTAATTTTGAATTGCATGTCGGCCCAAGGTAATAAATTTCCTCCAGAACCTATATAAATAGAATATCAAACATTTCATTTGTTCACCATAGATTCTCTCAGTATTTTTGCAACTCTTGGAGAAAAGTGCGAAACTTTGTGGAGGAGAAATTTCTGGGCATCTTCACTAAAATTGGCATAACTTTTTCATACAGAATTGGAATTACAAAAATATTGGCTCGTTGGAAAGCTTGTTACGATGGCTATGTGGTGACATGATATATAGCTTATTTTTGTTTTTTTACTATTTCTTCATCTTGCGATATTTGAAAAGGTATGGTTCATGCTTTTAGGTTTCTCTTGTGATGGCACATGTCTCTCATGGATAGAGTTCATCTTTGATCTTAGTATGTGAGCATCTATATTGGTATATATATTTGGAGTCATTATGGAGGCTATGATGATGATGTTGCATACCTTTATGCTATGATATGATAGACTTGATTATGATAATGCATGTGATATAATGTACACTCTTTGATGTTGATGCACTCCTATACAATATGATGTACATGCGTACCATATTGTGATGATGCTCTTCTATGCACTATGATGTATACTTGATGATGATGATGCATAAATGGTGCACACTAAGATGATGATGATACGTACCCTATGACGATGATGCATACCTATGATGATGATTCATGACGATGCATGCCTTATGTTCAGTGAAAGCAGAGTATAATTACTTGTTCATAATTGTGTATGATGAGGTGTACAATGATGTGTACATGAGCATATTGACCAGCTTGACCAAAAGTATTAATGAGCAGTAAATAATTACCAGCAGTGATGAGCAAAGTTGATGTGCAGAGATACTTAAGCAACAGTGATGAGCAGTAGTGTTGAGCAACAATGATGAGCAACAGTGTTGAGAAACAGTGATGAGCAGATTGATCAGATATTGATGAGAAGACTGAGCAGATATTGATGAGTAGTGTTGACCATCACAGTGATGTACAGAGTAGAGGTTGGTTGTGCAATAGAACCATATGATTGCTTGCAAGAAGAATATTGCACTTGAGGATTTGACTCCTCAAACCCTTCTTAGTTGGAGCTAAGAAAACTAGGTTGGGTCCTGTTATGAGAGTTGGTGCTCTTTTCATCAGTTGGTGTTGATTGTAATCAAGAAGATTGTTGTCTTCCATATACAATAAATAACAATCAAAATTCCATATATTCTTGTGTCTCTTTTGATGTGATGTTGTGCTTATGACTCATGATGAATTTGTTTATGCAATTGATGACATAATGATTGATATGCTCTGATTGACTAAAAGAAGGTAAAAAGTTTAAAATTGCTCACACATTGATTCACCCCCCTTCTCAGTGTGGCCATTGTGTCTAATAGATTCCACTTCCAATATTTCATCACCTCCCCTTGTTCTGCTAAGTGCTATGATAGCCTTTGTTGACTGTGTATGCACTGCCTATCTTATTTGCAGCCCATCTGCATAGGCCAAACTTTTTTGCTGTGGATGCCATTTGTAAGTGTGATATATATGCTCTCCACTCCTTAGTTGATCATTCAGCAACCCTAACTAATTTGCCCTTTTCGAACATGAGACCCACCAATTTGCATTGTTTTTATCAAACACATCAGTTAGGTAAACCAGTTTTGAGAGTGAAGATTGTCCATTAACTCCTTAGACATGTATGAGTCTCCCAACCTCCAACCCAAGTGTCAGTTACTAACCTCCCCTGCTGACCTTTTCCAACTAGCCAAGCCAAATGATCCCCCTAGAGACGGTATCACCCCACCATTGATTGATCTTCAACTGATTGGATCTCTTATGACAGATTTTCTTGGACACCTTATACACTTTTCAATGGTTAGGGTCGTTGCATACTTCTTTCTCATGACAGATTGCCACAATACTCAAGTTATCATTTTCTAAATCCCCTTAGCATCCAAGGCATTTGAAAAAGGATTTAGATCTTTGAGCTCCCATCCACCCTCTCTATTTGGCTTAACAATTTTCTTCTTCCTGACAAGGGGTATTGCTCGCTTTATGCTTTTTCCCACGTACGTACCCATAATAGAATTTTCTCACCTTGTTTGGTACACTCTTTGGAAATTATAGAGCGAAACATCGAAAAGACAAAGGTAGCCTCTATAACACTTTTGAGTAGTGTTAGCCTTCCCCACCATTGAGATCCACCCATTGCATTAAAAATTTATTATTTTCTCTATTTTCTCATATCCGTAACCTGTCCTTGGATGCAGTCATTTGTTTTTAGCTTGTATCCAAGATTTTTCGTACTATGATCGAACTCTTTGATCTGAAAAGATTTTTTATTTTTAAATTGTCTCTCCCAGGAACTAACAATTTTTAAAATGAAATAGTTGTTTTTTGCTGGATGATAAGCAAACCTTGAGCTGTTCAATACATGTATAGATCTCTCCTTATGTTAGTTTTACATAGGGATGCGCCCCCCAAGGTAGGGGCGTGCATCCTTGCCCTCTACACCTTGAGGAGATCAGGAAACTTCATAAGTTCATTCAAAACATTTCCCTATGCTCTCTTTTAAGTGGGACATAAGGAAACACAAGGGGAAACATTCCCCCCCGCCCCGCAATTTCCCGATGCTCTCTTTTAAGTGGGACACAAGGAAACACAAGGGGAAACATTCCCCCCCTCCCCGCCCCCAGGAAGGGAAAAATTCCTATTTTAGGTGGGGCACTCTTGGGCACTGTCTCCAAAAAAAGGGGACCCTTGAGTGCTTTGCCCCAAAAATCACTCATTATCATTTGAAAAGGTCACTAAAATGAAAAAAAGCAACAAACCCCAACCCAAAATTGTCTAGCCCTCTATACCCTATTAACAATTTAATGCCTTATAAAAGCACATATGTTCAAACCATAACCATTTCTCATTTCCATATGATTGAAGTTGTTTGGGAGTGGAGATCAACAACGAGACTTAAAAGTTGAATTGTGAAGATTGGCATTGAATGTATCAGTGATAAATATATTTTGAATATTGATATTATAAATTCAATGAGAAATACAATAGTGATTGCTGAATTGTGATAGTTACACTTACAAACTTACCTGCCAACATGAATATTTATTTTATGGTTTAATCTTTCATGTTTGTGATTGATTCAAATCATAAATGTTGTTGGTGTTCATATGTTAACAGTTTGATGTATTGTTTATATTTTTCATATTTATATAAATATATTTTTTTAGGATTTCGAATAGGGTCCCCTATGTCTTGGCCTCGAACCCCCTTGTGACATTTCCTAAAATTTGGTGGGTGTCTTCACACATCCCTATATATGTTTTCCTTTTTCTCGTATCCCTTATCTTGGAAACTTGATGGAACATTGCCTTACAACCTTTACCTCCCTAAGAGTACCGTTGCTAAACAATTGTAAATCACCCATGAAACACAGGTAGGTAAGCTTAACTCCTCTCACAACTTTAATACCATTGAAACCTTGCCACTGAATACCATTGGACACCATTTAATACCATTAATTATCACAACATAAGAGACAAGATTATAACTACACTCTATCCATTTGATCATGTTGTCTAGTCCTATATATATCATTGACAACCTTTTAAAGGTCTAGTCTACCCTATCATAGGCCATGGAAAAGTCCAAGTTGATGGCAAAGGAGGGTATATTCTTCTTTTTAATGGGGTCCAAGGCTTTTTGGGCCTATTCTAATGCCATAAGTTGTTAGATTTTGACAATTGTAAAACCAAGATCACTAGAAGAATATCAAAGCACAAAAACAATGTGTGGAGCTCATTTAACCACGATGATCACAAAGATCATCTCCCAACCATAAATGCCCTTCCAAGAGAGATAAATTGTTCAGAGATAGAAGTACATTCAAATCGTAGTAGCACAAGCCCCAAAATATAAGAGAAACCTCTCCAAAAATGGAGAACCCCAGAAAAACAATCTCCTAGCTGCAGTAGCGAGCCTTCTCTTGCTAGACGAAGTTGCCTTTTTGTTGTTTACAAATGAGGAGGTGTCCCTCCTCTTTATACAATTTTCTGCCTGTTTATTCATAGGGGCTGACCTAGCTACCTTACTGGGGCCGACTTATCAATAATAAAAATACCGTTTTATTATGATTTATTTCTGGGCCAACTTTTCGTATTTCACCAAGAAATTACATTTTCTTTTATTGTTTCTTAGACCAACTCGTGAGATGATGTCTCACGCAGCTACTACAACAACACTAGTCTTGTTGGATACCTAATCCTTTGGGATTGTGCTATTTTTTAATTATTGAACTATTTAAATTGTATTTTCATTTTTCTAAATAATAAACTAAAACGAAGAGTCATTGAGAAGTCCAAAGGACCTCTTGGAATATGAAATCCAAAGGTCACTTCTCCATGTATTAATATGACATTCACATTAATGCAAAATTAATCCAGCTTGGAGTTTCCCAAGCCTGACAGTGGTATCATAGCTCTAGATTTTTTCATAACTCCTTGGTCTGCCTTTTGTCCTCTCTGCTCCTGGCATATTCTCTCTGTCTAGTTTTGCTAGACCTGCTACTTTTAGACCCTAATTTTTTCCTGAATCTTCATGCAGTCTTCACACGCTTCACATAGAGTCTCCTTTCCCTGCTACTGTGATCCTCGTGTAGTCTCCTCACCCTATGGTTGATCGAACTTATGCCACTTAATGTGGCTTTTTCATAAACTATCTCATGCAGTCTAGAGCCCACGATTATGACCCTCACGTAGTCTCCTTAATGTTGGAATTTTTTGGCTTCCAAAAACGTCAAAATGTTTTTCGTGTAACCACTCGATGATGTGCCATTTCTCATCCTCTTGTTTTACAATCTTATGTTCTTGACTCATATGCAAAAATTGGTCGTCTTCTGCCTGTATCTTTATTTCCCCCTTGCTTAAGCTTGGAAGTTCAATCATGAAGATGTGGGATTGGGATGTCTCCTTCTAGTCGACTAGAATGGTGGGGAAGAGTTGTGATACCTAATTATCTCCCCTTCCCCATGGGGAATTCATTGTAGCTTGAAATACTTGACCTTATGCATGGGAATGCATCCAATGCAACATTATAGCCACCTAACTTTGGAAAGAGATATGATTTGTATTTGTTTAGGATACTATTACCCACGCTCATGGTAGTATGAAGCTCAACTTGCTGAAGACAAAAAGAAAATAGAAGACAATCGTATGTTGGGAATTCTACCAATGGATTAGGATTTTGTTGAGGGTGATTAATGCTCGAAGGTTTTGATTTATTATCTTAGAGCGTGATTTGCTTCAAAACTTTTGTTAATTTTGTTGTTGGAAAGCAAAGGATGAAAGCATATGAGTATGAATTCTAACCCAATATAGACTCATTCAAGTATGAAAAAGATAACAAAATGAAAAGATTAACTGGAAACATATTCACACAAAGAAGGGGAAAGTACAAACTACAAGGTAAATAACACAAGAAGCTCTATAAAATGCCTGCTCGACTCTGAAATTTTATTGATCTTTAAAACTCTTTTACAATGCTCAGTTCTTCTCACGTGTTCCAACCCTCAATACATTACAAAATGTTGCTTAAATACAAAATGCTCCTTGAGCTGATAACTACTTCTATGCTAAAAATAGGCAAAATAATTGCTTTATAACATTTGTCATCTCAACTCCTAACTAACTAACTGCTTCAGAAATGTATTACAAAATTTTAAACAAACTATTCTTCAACAAGTCTCTAAATTCCTTCATTGGTGTAATTTATATTTTGTTTTTCCAAAATTTTCCACTGTTTTCCACTGATCAACACTTTATAGGTCCAGACTGGACATTTATTTAGCTAACACTCGCAGCTCTACATGGTCCACGTATGAAATTGCTGGCAGCTGAGCACAAACAACTCTGAAAGTGTCAATTATCTCAAAGTCTATTGATAATTTTTCAATGATTGTTTTCCCTGATAAAGACCGATGCATGCCTTCAATTTTTTTTGTGATCGAACTTGCATCTAACCAATTGAGCTTGATATTCCACTTGAGATAACAATTTATCATTTTCTTCCCAGAAGGAAGGCAAACAGTATTTGGATGTTGATATTTTCCAACTTCTCTAGTTTGTTTGTGCAAGTGAATCATGTCTGGGACTGAATATTTTTCAAATTCAACCTCATCTCTGCCACCCTGTTTTTAGTAGCCACTGCCAAATTTAAAGTGTTTTGGGCATGGTCCTTAACAGTAACCAAAGAAACATCCTTACTTGAGGTCCTCTTGACATCAACATACAACTTTAGAGACTCATCCAAGGATGTATCTCTGTTTTCTTTGTATTTATCATACAATTCAGCTCTTGTTTTGAATTTGTCAGTAGATCCTTTAGGAATCTCTGAAAATGCATATTCCTTTACCTCAAAAGTTGGCCCTTTGACCTTCATTTGCTTCTTTTTGCCCTCAGCTTTAACCACTTCCACCAACTCCCCTTTAGTCTCATTTTTTTGTCTTTTGAAGTTTTTGAACTTTCCTCTTGGTCTATGTCCATTGCATGTGAGAAAGTTATTTTGTTAGTCATTTCTGAATGACTGGCAATGGGGGTGATTACTTATGCTACTGAAATTATAGCCAATAGATCCTGCTCTGTGACACTGATATCTTGTACTGGTGATGTAGGATCTTGCTACACATCCCCTTCATTCGGCATTGGTGAGGGATAATCTAAACAGTTTGCTTTCTCAGCTAAGCCCTCAACTTCGTGGTGTTTAAAAGGCTTGTTCTTGTTTACTTGTCTTCTTAATGAGATGATATGATGGGGATCATAGTTTACTGCAGTGGTTGTTTGAAATTCCATCTCTTTAAGCAAAATTTCTATCACAGGCAATGCAGCCTTGCTCTTTATAATGAATGGTCCAATCACCCAGGGGAATGGTCCAATCACCCAGACCCACAATGCCCGAGTTACAATGGATTGATGAGTTGATCATGCAGAAGAGTGAGCATGAAGAGATGCTTGAGTATGCTATTAGTGCTAGAGACTTATATGATTGACTATATGTGAGATGTTGTCCACCATAGAGAGTGCAGTTATATTTATAAATTTTAGCTTTTTCATTATACGTCATTAAATTTTTCATCTTTCATATAGACATACATCTAAAAGAATACTAATTTGTTTTTTTTTATCCATGCAAAGGGCCATCTTTATGGATGTACTCAATGCCACTTCTCCAATAATGGACCGTCCTTCCATTGCCCCCGATGATGACCATGTGGTACATACACTAGTTCCTTCATCCTAACTTTGTAAATTACATAGATGCGTATAACTGAAATTATTTTATCGTACTTTCATTTTGTCCCTTGGTCAAATTGTACAAGGAAACTACAAGGGAGCTCCAGAGGAGCAACATACACCGTCTCCCTCATGTTATGACCATCAACGACCTGTTGATGAGGTAGTATAATTTATGTTTTATTGCAAGTTATAGAACTCAAGTTGGTCTTTAATTTCTGTGAGTTCACTTAAATGTTTCATTTATCAATCACATACATGATGTCACAATACACAGGGTGATGTACAACGGGGCATCGAGCATGGCATTGTGTTCGTAGATGAGTGGGAGGCCATGACTCATCATTGTCCCTGTGAGGGTCCATTGAATCGGCCATGTCCTGGAGATGCCACACAACACGATTCGGAAAACCTCTACATGGAGTCAAGTCAGGTAAGTTGATCCATCCACTTAAAGTTTTAAAGTTATGTAATCTTGTAAATTGCAAGTATTAAAATATAACTAACTTACAACAAACTTTGAAATTTTAATGTTTGAAGTTTGCATCAGTGGAGGAGATTTTTCTTCATTTGTTGCTGCAACGGTCATGCCAGACGTCTAGTCCAGATGATACTGATGGTGGGGATGACCACACAACCCATCATCGAGATTAGGGGATGAGACTTGTTCATGTGTTGCAACAACTTTTTATTGTTACACACACACACACACACACACACACACACACACATGCACTACTTATGGACTTGAGTCCTTGGACCATTTGATATCGTATTTTTTTTCATGGATAGATATGCCATCTTTTGATTACCCCGACATGAGTTATTTATGTTATCTTTATGTTATGTAGATGTGCATGCATGTTAACTTTATTTTATGTTTATATCGCTGAGGTGATGTAATTTAGGTGTACTTTCAGATGGCGAGTGTATACATGTTATATATATTATGTTTATGTATGTTGTTTATCTTATGTTCATGTCTATGTTGGCGATTGTACTATTTACAGTTTCACAAATATAATTTATGTTTTACAAATATAAGACACAATTTTATCTGATGTTCATGTTTTAAATGTTTATGTTATTTATCTCATGGCCATTTTCCATTTACAATCCACAACGTTCAATTATAATTTAATATTTACAATCTACACAGATAAAATTCAAAATTACTCTTTACAAAATTTTGCAATTACAAATTATAAAAGAAATGTTTATAGCCATTTAATTTTATGAACAATGCACATGAACAAAATACTTTAATAAAATAAGATTTCACGATTACATACGTACATGCATACTTCCAAGCATATTGTACATACATACACTATACACACATAGATACCTAAATTTTACAAATATAAATTTAATAAAAAAATGCTTATAGAAAACAACCCAAATAAAAATAAAATATTGTTTTTTGCATTTCCTTCTTTTTTGCGACACAAAACATTATTGAAAAATACAAATTTTTATTGTTATTGCTATAATTTTTATTTCATCAACCACATTTGAAAATAGAATTATATGTTGCGCGCA
>LPNX010540875.1:236382-288407 GCA_001517045.1 Pseudotsuga menziesii | reverse complement strand
GTACAACCTTAGAATCAAAATAAAAACATGTGATGTATGTAATGAATACACTACTACTAATGAAGGACCATGTACCTTCTCTAATCACGTCAGGAACCTGATCATGACCCAATGATACCACAACCTCTTCATTGTGAATTTCTTACCATGTTAGAATCAGATGTGGACCCTTTGAGGTCAGAGGGACATATCTCCATTGTTTCACATGTCCAATGTTTTCACATCCACCAAAAAAGCAGAGATATCGTTCGATGCAGAACTCACAAAATCATGCACAATTTCTCCTTTCTATGGAAAATATATCACCCATGTCCTTACTCCGAACAGAGTGTAAGTACCTCGTGCTAGGTATAGTTTCACAATACCATGGTATAGATCTATTCACATCACCAAGGGAAATGTTCCAAAAGAACATGCATCAAAATGAATATTTCAAACACATAATTTTGCAAACTAACCTAGTGTTTCAAAGTACATTTAAAATGTGAGCTTCGAATACAAATCATAGTATCTTACTTGCACATCGACCTCGTCTGTTCATGACCTTCATGTCCCAAATGAAATGTACACTAGTTAACTACTTCTATATATGATTTGATTCGCCTTGCACCGTGACTCATATGGTACCTCCTAAGTGTTCATTTCACACAAGTTCCTACACAATCATTCTTTCCCTTTCCATGCCATGTCTCAAACAAGCTCCAAGTATGTTTAGCTTTTGTCTCTTTATGAAGGAGACTCAACCAATAGGAAGAGCACGCTGATTTGAACTACCCTGCACATCCATTTGAACAAATCCAGTGTTCTTTAAATGAAGCCTCATTCTTTTTGAACAAGCAATAGGTCGACCCAAAGCAATGTTGAAAAAACTATGTCATGTTCACAATCATCATTGACATAAACATGGTACTCCTTAATGACATCACGTGTTTGAAGAGTGCTATTCCTACCATAAATGCTCGCATGAGCATGTCTATACAATATATGTACCAATATAGGCACCTGGTCAGAGTGATAATACTCACTCTATATCTTAGTATGGGGATCAAATGCGTAGTTCTTAACAAAGTATACCACTGATAAGATTGTTCCTGGCTAGAATGATTTACGAGAATTATTGAATTCAAAAGTTTTCCATCTAGACTTGTAAGAGTGTTTTATGTATTTATACATCCGAATTTGAAACTTTTTCATGAATTTTGGAACAAGATTTTCATCCTCAAGCAAGCTGATCCTCTTAGATGACGTAGGTGAAGAGGACGATGCATCGATGGTAAAATATTCATATCTCTTCCACCTAACTATGATATCTGACAACCCATAGCTAAGTTAATCGACGGGGAAATTCAGATGGAACAATGCCAAATCACCACATTCATGATATTTTTACCGCTTATACATCTATTGCTGAAAAACACATTATCGTGATTCATTTTGTAGAGTATCATAGAAACAAAATATCGCACTATGGGAGGAGATTGTTGACCCTACCAGTGAGTTTTGCAAAATTCTATAAATGTGTCATAATAAAGTTGGAATTATACATGGTAGAAACAATAACAAGTGTCTTGAATTGTGTTCAGCCTAATATACCATGGTTTTAGTTTGTCAAACATGCTAATAGAGGTATTGACACTGGGATCGGTCTCTTGAAATTCTTCAAACAATGCAACTCTTGTCATCTCCATAATGTGCTTGCAATGCTCTACATAAATGCATCTGGATAAGCGTTGTGAAAGAACATACTTTCGATCTGGTATGGAACAAGAATGATTGTCCCAAAACATTACAACCTTTTATCTAATTCCTTCATAAAGTATGTATTGATAGGAATTCCTACAAATGAGATCCCAACAAGAAGCCTCATTGTATTCATTTATTCATACCCTAAAATTAGTATATGTTTGTGCAAGGTTTTCTTGAAACACTGAATAGTTTTGACATTGTTTCCACCATTTGACTTCTTGAGTTTCTTGGTGCCACAAAAATGGTTGTAATTTCCTTGAGAGTAAGCTCGTATATCAGGTTTTTTGGACTTTCCAAATGAAGATAATTCTTTTAGAAGTCAATTTATAGCGTCAACGCATACATATAGCGACAACTGTAACGAAGTGTTGAATGAATTTATTGAACCATTCATAAATGATATTTTTGGTGAAAAGTTTTCTAATCATGGCATAGAGGTATAAGGATTACATGCTGTTGTATATATTTGAATAAGTATTTATGTGTACAATATAGTAATACTCACATACATGTTAACAGTTTAGATATCTACTTACAACAATTGTATGAATTGGTCATTTGATGAGAGAAAGGAAGCTATGGATACAAATCAAAATGAAACAATACAAAATGATAACAAACATATAGATGAAAGAAGCAGTGGAATAAGAACAATTTCTCTTGGCACAACAAAGGAGACGAATGCCAAGTATACTAGGAATGACTCATGCAATCACGCAAACAATGCATTGTTAATGAATGAATAACACATGTTTCAAAATCAACTAACAAGCGGTTTACAAATTTCCAGTTCACCAAGAAATGTTTCTGTTGGAAAAACCAAGGTATCGTTTCACCTATCCACGACAACAACCATGCATTCGTACTTAATCCAAATAAAATAGTATTAGATAGAATATTATTTCATCTCGGTGTGCAATAATTAGATGATAAATTGTATTCAAATTTCAGGATAATAAAATCTAGGGACAACAAATAGTCAATGTTTTTGGACGTAATTGTCGAAAGACACTCGAAAGAATAGGAGACCAATCAATGCCTAGCCATATTCTAGTGACAATGACTCTCTACAAAATGTCGGTCAGAATTATGTTTTGTGCAACCAACTTAGGAACACGGAGTTCAATCAGGAAAATGATTCTACACCAATGAATGATCAAGCAATAATTCGAAACCCAATCATTATCAATAGACCAAGTGGAGATGCAGAAAGGAATATTTTTCTTGATACATCAAAGGTCTTACTCGACCTATTTGTAAGCAAGTTGCTTATTGTGATCTTACTAGAAGATTTAACATAATATTTCATAATGACATTTTCACTTTTCAGGATAATAACACTGAGGCTCGTCGAGGAAATAACAGTCAAACCCCAAATCATCTCAATGATATAATGGAAACCAACCTTCAACATCATTTCCATTATGACAACCATTTGGGTCACTTTCCAAGAAATGTTACTCGATGAAGACAAGTCAAGAATATACATCGTCACAACATTAGAGGAGAGAGTTCATGTTTCCCGGTCTCATCTCAATCTGCATTGAATTATAATGTCCATGCTCGAGATCATGGTTTCAATATACAACATTAGGAAATATGTTTGAGTTTTTCCAACAAATATCCCCTTTCCATCAAGCATTTCGTGCCCAAATTGATAAATTGTCAATTGTGCAAATGTGTAATGTTTGTCATGAATCCTACCTTGGAATCACTAGTTTCAAACAAGATGAAGGACCTATTTGTGTGAGATTTAGGCAAGAGTGTGATATCCATCATTTCTCTCAAGATACCAACATGAATCCTGGCAAACAACCTCTTCTTCTATCAATTTTGACACAGGTTGAAGAAATGTTAATAGCACGAGTGAATCCAATACTATAGGTCACACATGCATGTGGAGGTCAATATAAATACAGTGGCCATACAATCAAATTCCCATAAGATATCATATCAATTTTTAAGAATCTGTTGCAGCTGCAACATTTTACTAAAATTCCAAATTTTTTTGAGACCTTCCTTTTGCTTAGAGTAGTTTGATTTTCTTCTTTGATTTGATCTAATGATTTTTTTCATTAATATTTTCTAATGCTTGGGTTGATCTACCACTTGTTTTGATTCTTCCTCTAACGCTTGAAACAATCCACTATTTGATCAAACTTTATCGTTGCTTTTTAATGCGTTTCCAGCATGCTTGAATCCAAAGTTTATTTGGTTGATGCTCCCGTCGTTGCGAAGAAATAACGAGTCTTGACTTCGACTTTTCTTCCGATACGTTCGTTTTCACATCGGTTGTTTTTTTTGGTTTTACATCGGAACTTTTATTACAACCTCCTCCGCAATTGCGGACGACAAACTGTGAAGTTCCTCGATTGCCGCTTTGGGTTTTCGGCCCCGCCGTGTTATTTTCATCTTTTCTTGAGTTGAGAGATTCCATCGTTGCGGCTATGGAAAACTCTATCTTTCCCTGTCGTCTAGTCATTTTAAACCCCGACATTGCGGAAGGTCACTCCCTTTGTGACTCTGCCGTTGCGGCTGCCGAAAGCGCTAACCGTTCCGATCTTTTATTGTTTCCGCTTCTGATTCAAACCTTGCATTGCGGAATGGTTTATCCTTTGCGTTTCCACTGTTGCGGCCCCCTGTCCCGCTATCGCTCCGATGTTCCGACGATTAGTCATGCGATGTTCCGCTGCGTATGTCTCCGCGGATAGATTAGTGATTTGGCCACCCGGCGTTGCGGAAGGGATTACGCTTTCGACCTCCGATCCAAAATGTTCCACAGTCTGATTCTTTCCCGTCACTTGTATTTGTCCATATGCATATATATATGGGGCCGTGTTTGTATATTCTATTACTGTTGGGATTATCGTGAACTGTCATAGTCGTGTGCTGTCGTTTGCTCGCGCTCGCCCTCGCCCGGTCCCCCGTTTTTGGTACCCCCATTCTAGGTGTCTCAAACGTGAAGATTGACAGGCCTCTCCATGCCGGTTACACATCGTTGCCAGGTAGGATCTTGTCTCCCTACCCCGTTCCGTTTGAAGCGTTTTGTTGATTTTCTGCCTACGGTTGGGTTTTTCTAGGGCTATCTTCCCCTCGACCCTGTTTATTCATGCGTATATAATGGGGTGTGTAGCGTAGTCGTCAATAGTGAGTCATGTTTCCCATAGGATGTTTTACGCCGTAGCCGTGATGTGTTTCAACCTTGCGCTTAGTGGTTGGGGAGATCGGTGCGGACGGTCGTTGCGCCATCCACACCAGTCTGCCCCGTTGGGAGATAGGTTGTTTGGGAAGGATCATTTATGGCTTCCCTGGGTTGTTTGACTGGTTGCCCCCTCTTACACTGATCATTTCCTTAAAACCCTAGCCGTTTTATACCGCGCGGTTCGGGCGACCCGTTCCACTGTCGATGTCAAACTTGAGCCGATTAGGAATGTATTGCATGGCGTAGCTTTCGTGACCATACATTGCACAGACCGCGTACTTCCTGAGGACATGACATTGAAAAAGATTGCATAGTGTTTCTGTTATTCCCGCGTAGTGCGATGGTTATGTCACCCACAATGAATCCAAAATTTCTTTATTTTAATGTAGTTTTCGTTTTCTCAGAAGAGTTCTATTAGTTAGGCCATTTCATCTTATGTACATGCACATATTTGCTTCATTTAACTAATTGCTGTCATGGTACACATAGAAGGAGTGAAACGCTACACTTTGTTATATAAATATTTGTAACTTAGATGGGAATGGCTTAATGTTTACAATGTCATATATGGCAGGAAGTTTTCGAATTCGAAATGTCAAAGAGGCAAAAGAAGAAGGCCCCTGTGGTCGAGGAAGAGCCCGAAGTGGAGGTTATTACCAAAACTGAATACATATATGAGGACACCAAGTGTATATCTGGTGTGGAGCCCGAGTACAAGTGGGGAGAGATTTACAGGCTGATCTCGCGCCGAGAGGTGCCAGATATGGGCTTGGAAGAAGAGGGCATATATGCCAATATCGAGAGATCTTCATTGATGAAGATTGCCACCAGACCAGAGCTTTTCCCATGCTTTGAAGTAATTGGTTGGATTCTGCCCCGGGCAGACGTGACCACAATGATCCCGGAGAATGTTGAAAAACAGGGCTATGTTGCATATAGCCCAGGATATGTAGCTCTGGCCTACCACCTGCCAGAAGCGCAAATATTTATGTCTGATGATTGGTTGAATACCATTAGAATGGAGCTTGTGGAGACCCTTAAAAGAATGCTGCTATCAGGAAAGCATTTCAGAACCAGGGCTACGGGAGAGTATGATACAACAAGATTAAGGGCCCCATACAGATTCATAGCTTTAATGCTTAACAGGATTTTTGGAAGAGCTCATGGCAGGTTCTTCAAATTGGAATGGATGCCCATCATTTTTTATGTTGCAACCCAGGGGACCATTTTCAACTGGGCCAACATAGTATCAAACAATTTATCTGCCTGCTTGGCTTCAGCCTTAGGTGGAGTATCCCAAAAAAGGTATGAATTCTATATGAGTTCCATACTTGTCGATTGTATATTGTGCAATCAGCCTTTCCCCGGCCTCAAGTGCATCTGGGATAGGGAAAGAATGCCTGTCTGTTCTACATATAAACCATTGTGGGCGCACAAGTATCACAGCCATTATCGAGAAGTCTGTGAACACTTCATCATGCCACTGTATACGCTCATTTTCTTGAAGGAGTGTGATTGCATGTCAGAGGAGGCGCTACAAGTAATTGAAGAATATGCAGAATACTATCTGACTGAGGATGGCCTTTACTTCAGGATGTTTGGAGGTTCAAGAGCACCTTCCCTGCTGCCCAAATACGCCACTGACTACATCATTCACAAGGAGGCAGTGAGGCAAGTCTTCTTGGATGGCATAGGAAGCTTTTTGTTTGAGCATAAGAAGGCTGCCTATCCTCCTTTTCCCTTCAAGTTAGGAAGTTACAGGTTCACCAGTGTAAAGAAAGCTGATGAGTTTGTAGAAGAGCTGGAAAGGTTTCATTTTGGGGAAATGCCCTTCCATAGAAATGACTCCTGTAGTAAATTAGCTGAACATTGCAAAGCAAACAACGTACATTTTGAATATACCCACCATTGGGATAGAGAAGAATCCGTCTTCCGAAATGCAGTGAACATGACAGCCTTGAGGAGAAGGTTCAAGAAGAAGATCTCCACCAAAGGTGGGAAGGGAGATGAACAAGCAAAAGCTGAGGAAGAAGCCAGGAGAAGAAATGAGGAGGCCCAAAGGCTGGCACAAGAAGCTGCAGGTTGGTTGTAGGGAGAAGAAGAAGAAAAAAGAAAAGCTGCACAGGAGGCAGCTAGAAAAGCAGAGGAAGACGCAAGAAATGAAGCAGAAGAAGAGAAAAGAAAGCTTGATGAGGAGCTTAAGAGACAGGAAGCAGAGAGGTTGAAGTTAACTCAGACAGAGACTGAACATTCAGTCTCTGACACAGCTGGTGGTCAGACCCAGGACATTGAAAACCCCGAGGTACAGGACCAAGAAGTACCTACCGCTAGCACACCTGGACAATCTGTAGTCCCCACCCTTAAACTGATCCCTTTTGTACAGAAGGTGGGTGAAGAGATACCTGATTTTAACACCATCTTCTATGACAGGGAAACCAAGAGAATAGTGAAGAGGACTGAAAAGAAGGTTGCAACAGGAGGTCTGTCCGGGAAAATGATAACAGATACAACCGTGGTATATGGGACAGACCAATATCCTAGATTCACCATTAGAGACGGAGCTGCACTGATTCACGCTTGGGAAGATAATGTAGACAAGATTATGACAGACTTGGAGCAATCCAAGAATTCCTCTGCTCAGCTGAAAGACACATTGAGAAAGGAGAGAGAGGAAAGCAATAGGCTAAAGAGGAAATATGAGGACATGAAAAGGGAGATGACTTCCTCAAAAGATGAATTGCAACTCCTCCAAGCAGAGAAAAAAGCTAGTGAAGCTGCACAAGAGCGTCTGGAGAAAGTGTAGCAAGAGTATCAAGAGCTCGGGGTGGAGAAAGAACAACTGCTGGGAAATATAGGAGACTTAGAGCAGCAAAAGACCGCCTTAGAAGCAAATGAGCAGCAGGATCAAGAACAAGAGAGAAAGCTTCAAGAGCAAATTTCTTCTTTAGCCGCTGCTTTAGAGGAAGCAAGGGAGCAGCAGGTCAACCTCCAACCGTTCAAAGAGCATGTGTTGGCACAAAAGGCCAAGATGCTACAGCTGCAGACTGCCATAGAAGAGGAGAGATGTAAAGTTCTGGAGGTAGATGTCCGATTAGAGGAAATCCTAGAAACCTCCTCTTACTTTGTTGATAGATCTCAGGGCGTCCTTGAAGTCCTGACTACAAGAATGGAAAGGCTAGAAAATAATGAAGAAACTCCAGCAGAACTGCCATCAAAGGATCAACAGGCCCTCAAGCGGGATTATGACTTATTAGAATTTGCTATAAACACCGTAGAGGATTTCAAAAAGGCAGTTAAAAAGACGAAAGGAGCCTGCACAGAGTTCTTCAGGAGGCTCCTTATTACCTACAATCGGTGCCAAACAGAGGCCGAACAGAGGCTTGATGTTTTCCCGGACCACAACTCATTTGTGGAGATGTTGCAGAAGAGATATCAGGAGGAGGAAGCAAAAGTACATCATATTAAAGCCCTGGATGATCAGATCTTGAGGAGTGAAGTAGATCATTCAGCCATCAGTGTGGAGCTTTTGGAGGATCAACTTCGGTTGAGCACAGCTAGAATTGAGGCTATAAAGAACCAGGCTGCGAAGTTTGAGATCTACATCCAATTTCTGGAACCTTGTGCCTTTGAAGGCATCGCCTCTGAAGCTTTGGCATGGAAGAAGTTTCTGGACACCCAAGTGGGACCCTCCTCGTAAAAGATTGGTCACTTTTGTAATTTGTAACGATTTTGTAAAAACATTTGAGAAAAGTGAAACATTGGAGGTGAAGAGTTGGGAAGCCCAAAGGTTACTTTGGGCAACCTAACAGTCTCACCCTTTTTGTATAAATGTAGAAGGCTTAGAAGGAAGAGGGGATTTTTCCCAGTTAGACATGTAAAGCGATATTGTAAGAAGAACTATTTTTTTTTTTGCAATAAAGAATTATTGTTTGCCTGTTGGAGAAAGATTGGTGGGACTTTCAAATGTTATGCTATGGATTGCGGAAAGATGAACTATTTTGTTTTTCCAGCTTTTGGTCCATTAACTATGAGATCGTTCTAACTCTTAGAGCCTATGTTCTTGTTTGAATGATTTCTGGTTTATTTTGTGGATTTACCACCATGAGTAATGTATGCTGTTCATAAACAATTGGCTATCTGATTGTCTAAATATCTCTAATCGTTCATGCGTTGTAGGAAGGAATATCAGCTATCTGTGATTTCTCTTTATAATACATGCACAATACACATTACTCATAAATAAGTTACATTTTTGCTCCCCGGGGATAGATAGATAGATAGATAGTTTTATTTTATTGCTGCATATGTGATTGAGATGCTTGTGAGTGCTAAGATGAGAGGTAAGAACCTGCGCATCACGTTGTGAATGCCCCTTGCATCCTTTATCACCCTGCATGGTTAATTAGGCACTTGCATATCATACTTAAGTCAAAAAATACAAAATACATGGTGGACCGGGCCACAACCGAAAAAACCTTTGTTTTTGTTACTTGGCCTACGGTAGCCGGACCGCAAACCGGATGGATTCCCTATACCAAATAGTCACGGGCTAATTGGGAACATTGACTGGGGAGAATCCCTTGCTGTTGTTGCCTGTGAATTTCCAGGCCTCAACAGTTTCTGGCACTAGAAGGAGGGCCGCCAGTGCATGGCTGGCCGTGGAAACTTATTTTCCCAAGATTACCTCACCAGCAAATGTTTTGAAGCTTTCGACCTATCCTAAGTACATACAGGTTTTGGTTCTACCTTTGAAGCAAGAAAGCCTAGTTTCATCTTACTGTGTTTCTTACTCAGATTCCTGGTCATTCACCTTTGCTCATGGCTGGTATAAATGTGAATCAGCCCAACCCACTTCCGGCTTGGAGAGCTAGATCATCTTTGAACCTCACACCTCCTTTGCATAACCTACCTCAAGCATGTGATAAGTTGCTGCCCAAGTTTGACCCCGATGCAAAAACTGCTGTAGATGACCACTTGCAAAGTTTCTATTTAGCAGTAGAAGGGTTAAGGGCTAGGGAGTACGAATATGTTGTCTGTATATTTCTCCCTCACACCCTTAAAGGAGCAGCAACATCCTGGTATTTCAGTTTGCCTGCAAACTCCATTCCTGATTGGGACACTTTCGAAAGGACTTTCAGAAGTAAATACTCAGCCCAAAAGACACATGCCTCACTGATGAAAGGTCTTGGTTTGTTAAAAAAATAGAAGAATGAGAAGGTACATAGTTTCACTCAAAGGTTTTCAGCATTCCTAAAGAACTTTTCTGAAGCTGACAGACCCTCATACAAGGTCCTAATTGAATATTATACCTTAGCCCTAGGACCTAAGTTGGCCATGTTTGCCAAGATGAAGGCCGGACCTACGTTGGTAGAGACTTATGAAGAAGCGAAAAGGGTAGAGGCTGAAAAACAAAGTATAGCAGACTATCCCGATCTACCTGAAAATAAAACTACCATGGAAAGAGCCTTATTGCTGTCTAAACCTAAAGATGAACAATCACATGATTATCAGGGAATGCTGAAAATGATTCAGAAATTATCCAACTGAATAATAGATCTGGAGAAAGAGAGGGAAGTTCAGAGAACTTACAAACCCTACTACCAAAAAAGAGAGGACAACAACCCATGGAAAATACCTCCACCGAATTTACCATCAATAAACATAACAGAAGTAGGGGGGGATAATTTCTGCACTTTTCACCAACAACCTCATTCTGAAAAGAAGTGTCCCCAATGGTTAAATTCGATGACATTGGTGATGAACAAGCTGCTGGACTCTAAATTGACTAAAGACAATGGTAAGGAAGAAGAGAAAAACCAGACCATAGAGAAACAAGATGATGATACCATGTTCTTATGGAATGGTAGCTTGCTTTTCAACACAGAAGAGAATGCTTTTAAGTCTGAATACACCCCAACATCAACAAAATATGCGGACCTAGCAATTAAAGACAATGCAATAATTTCAAAGATTAAAAAATTGCAAGAGAAAGTCAAGAGACAGGTAGATGTGAATGTTAAAGATAAAACACCTAAAGTCACTACTCTCAACCAGGAAGCGAAACCAATCCATGAGCCTGTCAAACTGGTGGAAGGTGTTGATGCAGGAAACATTGAAGGAATTAAGGAGATTAAAGAAGATATACCCACTCAAAACCAACCGGGAGAAGAAGACATAGAACCAGGTTGGGAAGAAAAAGTTGACACCCCACCTTTTCTTTTGACCCTAGAAATGTTGAATCATAATGTGCATAATTGCTTGGTAGATTCTGGATCATCGGTGAATGTTATGCCTCTTGAGGTTTGCAAAAATATTAATGGACAACCAGAATTCATAGCCTGGGGAGTAAAGCAATTAGATAGCACAGGAGTCAAAGTAGTGGGAGAAATGAAAAATGTTCTCATTCTCTTTTTTGCAAACAACAAGATATGCCAATTTATTGACATTATGGTGGTTGACATACCAGGTGGATATGGGCTTATTCTCAACCGAGATTGGTCTGCCAGATTAAAAGGTTATTTTTCTTCAGACTGGTCTCATTTATGGTTGCCTCTTAAGAGTACCCCTAATCGGATTAAAATTTTGAGAGAGCCTTACATGAAGCATACTGTCACCAGGATGGGAGAGGGAAATGAATTTGCTAATTTTGTCTTGGGAAATTATCTAACCAAGCTTAAGCTAAGAAATCATACAGAAAGAAAGGCCAGTTATAATATTGACAATCAGCCTGAGATCCTTCAACTTCCTCAGGCTGATAAAGATGAATGTAGACTAGTAGATATGGTCTCAATTTCAAAAATGGTACACTTAGACCATGGATAGATTTTTGACCTTCACCACAGCCGAGCCCTTTAACTCGTTTGATTGAAGATTTTTAAGGGCGGGCACACATTTTCTTTTCTTTTCTTTTTGTACATAAATAATGTTGTTTTTCTTTAATGCTTTGATGCTGTTTTGTTTTTGATTATTTGATTTGATGCTGTTTTCTTTTGATTTAAATGCTTTGTTACTAGTTCTTTTTATTTTTGAATAAAGAGGCAAACTTCTGGTTGCAATGGAAACATCAGGGTTCTTAATTAACTGAAATCTTGAGCAAAAGACTGTGCTTTAAAACATAGAATGTTTCCTAGTAGCAGTGTTCCTAACTGGCCATGCGTTCATTGAAGTCTTACTTAACCCCCATAAATAACTTAGAAGTAAAAGAGGTTTGGAATAATATTTCGAGGCTCCATCCATTTCACATCTAAAATGTCCAAGGGGGTGACAACAAAAGACCCACGGAAAGGAAGCAAGGTAAACAGTATATCATATATAAATGATCCCATGCCATAATTTCAGAAAAGATAAAAGCTATCAAGAGTCAAAACTCCATAAAGAAACAATACATATGAAAGAAAAGTATCAAAATAATGAATTTCAAATTGCCGAAAGTTCCTCTCCGTCCATGAGATGAACAGTAAATTCTTCTCTCACACAAAAGGAGACTATGGATAGAGGAGCCTGAATAAAATTCAGAAAGAAAGGCAAATGGAGGACTCACAAGAACTAAAGTTCAAATAGCACAAAAGTGTAGTTGGCATGGGAATGAGGAACAAATGGATGGTGCTGTTTACTATATGTTACAATCCTATGGTGTTCAAGCTCGAAACTACCTAAGGACGGGTAAAATAAATCTCACTTATTTGGCCTCTAAAGAGTTATTCAGACTTGCAAATATTCTTGATGTTACCATTTCCCAGAGAATGGACTACTTCTCAATGATTTAAATGCATAGGTCGACCAACCTAGGAATACAAACATCTAGAAGATTTCAATTTTTATTCAGACGGTCTTGCACTCAGGAGAGGTTAAGTCAGAAATCTGGGGTTCACCAGGTAGTCGCCAATTGTTGCAGCTGCAACATTTTCCCAAAATTCCAAAATTTTTTGGGACCCTCCTTTTGCTTAGAGTAGTTTGATTTTCTTCTTTGATTTGATCTAATGATTTTTTCGGAAAGATTTTCTAATGCTTGGGTTGATCTACCACTTGTTTTGATTCTTCCTCTAACGCTTGAAACAATCCACTGTTTGATCAAACTTTATCGTTGCTTTTAAATGTGTTTCCAGCATGCTTGAATCGGAAGTTTATTTGGTTGATGCTCCTGCCGTTGTGGAGAAATAACGAGTCTTGACTTCAACTTTTCTTCCGATACGTTCGTTTTCACATCGGCTGTTCTTTTTGGGTTTTACATCGAAACTTTTATTACAACCTCATCCGTAATTGCGGACGACAAACTGTGAAGTTCCCCGATCGCCGCTTTGGGTTTTCGGCCCCGCCGTGTTATTTTCATCAATCCTTGAGTTGAGGGCTTTCGCCATTGCGGTTGCGGAAAACTCTATCTTTCCCGGTTGTCTAGTCGTTTTAAACCCCGACGTTGTGGAAGGTCGCTCCCTTTGTGACTTCGTTGTTGCGACTACCGAAAGCGCTAACCGTTCCGATCTTTTATTGTTTCCGCTTCCGATTCAAACCTTGCATTGCGGAATGGTTTATCCTTTACGTTTCCTCTGTTGCGGCCCGCTGTCCCGCTATCGCTCCGATGTTCTGATGATTAGTCGTGTGATGTTCCGCTGCGTATGTCTCTGTGGATAGATTAGTGATTTGGCCACTCGGTGTTGTGGAAGTGATTACGCTTTCGACATCCGATCCAAAATGTTCCGTGGTCCGATTCTTTCCCGTCACTTGTATTTTTCCATATGCATATATATATGGGGCTGGGTTTGTATATTCTATTGATGTTGGGATTATCGTGAACTGTCATAGTTGTGTGCTGTCGTTTGCTCGCGCTCGCTCGGTCCCTCGTTTTCGGTACCCGCATTCCAGGTGTCTCAATCGTGAAGCTTGATAGGCCTCTCCACGCCGGTTATGCATTGTTGCCAGGTAGGATCTTGTCGCCCTACCCCGTTCCGTTTGAAGCGTTTTGTTGATTTTTTGCCTACGGTTGGGTTTTTCTAGGGCTATTTTCCCCTCGACCCTATTTATTCATGCGACCCGTTCCACTGTCGATGTCAAACTTGAGCCGATTAGGAATGTATTGCACGACGTAGCTTTCGTGACCATAGATTGCACAGACCGCGTACTTCCTAAGGACATGACATTGAAAAATCTTGCGTAGTGTTTCTGTTATTCCCGCGCAGTACGATGGTTATGGCACCCACAATGAATCCGGAATTTCTTTATTTTAATGTAGTTTTCGTTTTCTCACAAGAGTTCTGTTAGTTAGGCCATTTCAGCTTATGTACATGCACATATTTGCTTCATTTAACTAATTGCTGTCATGGTACACATAGAAGGAGTGAAACGCTGCACTTTGTTATATAAATATTTGCAACTTAGACGGGAATGGCTTAATGTTTACAATGTCATATATGGCAGGAAGTTTGCGAATTCGAAATGTCAAAGAGGTAAAAGAAGAAGGCCCCTGTGGTTGAGGAAGAGCCCGAAGTGGAGGTTATCACCAAAACTGAATACATATATGAGGATACCAAGTGTATATCTGGTGTGGAGCCCGAGTACTAGTGGGGGGAGATTTACAGGATGATCTTGCGCCGAGAGGTGCCGGATATGGACTTGGAAGAAGAGGGCATATATGCCAATATCGAGATATCTTCACTGATGAAGATTGCCACCAGGCCAGAGCTTTTCCCATGCTCTAAAGTAATTGGTTGGATTCTGCCCCGGGCAGACGTGACCACAATGATCCTGGAGAATGTTGAAAAACAGGGCTATGCTGCATATAGCCCAGGATATGTAGCTTTGGCCTACCACCTGCCAGAAGCGCGAATATTTCTGTCTGATGATTGGTTGAATAACATTAGAATGGAGCTTGTGGAGACCCTTAAAAGAATGCTGCTATCAGGAAAGCATTTCAGAACCAGGGCTATGGGAGAGTATGATACAACAAGCTTAAGGGCCCCATACAGGTTCATAGCTTTAATGCTTAACAGGATTTTTGGAAGAGCTCATGGCAGGTTCTTCAAATTGGAATGGATGCCCATTATTTTTTATGTTGCAACCCAGGGGACCATTTTAAATTGGGCCAACATAGTATCAAACAGTTTATCTGCCTGCTTGGCCTCAGCCTTGGGTGGAGTATCCCAAACAAGGTTTGAATTCTATATGAGTTCCATACTTGTCGATTGTATATTGTGCAATCAGCCTTTCCCTGGCCTCAGGTGCATCTGGGATAGGGAAAGAATGCCTGTCTGTTCTGCATATAAACCATTGTGGGCGCACAAGTATCACAGCCATTATCGAGAAGTCTATGAACACTTCATCATGCCACTGTATACGCTCATTTTCTTGAAGGAGTGTGATTGCATGTCAGAGGAGGTGCTACAAGTAATTGAAGAATATGCAGACTACTATTTTACTGAGGATGGCCTTTACTTCAGGATGTTTGGAGGTTCAAGAGCACCTTCCCTGCTGCCCAAATACGCCACTGACTACATCATTCACAAGGAGGCAGTGAGGCAAGTCTTCTTGGATGGCATAGGAATCTTTCTGTTTGAGCATAAGAAGGCTGCCTATCCTCCTTTTCCCTTCAAGTTAGGAAGTTACAGGTTCACCAGAGTAAATAAAGCTGATGAGTTTGTAGAAGAGCTGGAAAGGTTTCATTTTGGGGAAATGCCCTTCCATAGAAATGACTCCTGCAGTAAAGTAGCTGAACATTGCAAAGCAAACAACGTACATTTTGAATATACCCACCATTGAGATAGAGAAGAATCCGTCTTCCGAAATGCAGTGAACATGACAGCCTTGAGGAGAAGGTTCAAGAAGAATATGTCCACCAAAGGTGGGAAGGGAGATGAACAAGCAAAAGCCGAGGAAGAAGCCAGGAGAAGAAATGAGGAGGCCTAAAGGCTGGCACAAGAAGCTGCAGGTTGGTTGTAGGGAGAAGAAGAAGAAAAAAGAAAAGCTGCACAGGAGGGAGCTAGAAAAGCAGAGGAAGACGCAAGAAATGAAGCAGAAGAAGAGAAAATAAAGCTTGATGAGGAGCTTAAGAGACAGGAAGCAGAGATGTTGAAGTTAACTCAGACAGAGACTGAACAGTCAGTCTTTGACACAGTTGGTGGTCAGACCCAGGACATTGAAAACCCTGAGGTGCAGGACCCAAAAGTACTTGCTGCTAGCACACCTGGACAATCTGTAGTCCCCACCCTTAAAATGATCCCTTTTGTACAGAAGGTGGGTGAAGAGATACCTAATTTTAACACCATCTTCTATGACAGGGAAACCAAGAGAATAATGAAGAGGACTGAAAAGAAGGTTGCAACAGGAGGTCTGTCCGGGAAAATGATAACAGATACAACTGTGGTATATGGGATAGATCAAGATCCCAGATTCACCACTAGAGCCGGAGCTGCACTGATTCACGCTTGGGAAGATAATGTAGACAAGATTATGACAGACTTGGAGCAATCCAAGAAGTCCTCTGCTCAGCTGAAAGACACATTGAGAAAGGAGAGAGAGGAAAACAATAGGCTAAAGAGGAAATATGAGGACATGAAAAGGGAGATGACTTCCTCAAAATATGAATCGCAACTCCTCCAAGCAGAGAAACAAGCTAGTGAAGCTGCACAAGAGCATCTGGAGAAAGTGCAACAAGAGTATCAAGAGCTCCGGGTGGAGAAAGAACAGCTGCTGGGAAAGATAGGAGACTTAGAGCAGCAAAAGACCGCCTTAGAAGCAAATGAGCAGCAGGCTCAAGAACAAGAGAGAAAGCTTCAAGAGCAAATTTCTTCTTTAGCCACTGCTTTAGAGGAAGTAAGGGAGCAGCAGGTCAACCTCCAACCGTTCAAAGAGCATGTGTTGGCACAAAAGGCCAAGATGCTGCAGCTGCAGACTGCCATAGAAGAGGAGAGATGTAAAGTTCTGCAGGTAGATGGCCGATTAGAGGAAATCCTGGAAACCTCCTCTTACTTTGTTGATAGATCTCAGGACATCCTTGAAGTCCTGACTGCAAGAATGGAAAGGCTGGAAAACAATGAAGAAAATCCAGCAGAGCTGCCATCAAAGGATCAACAGGCCCTCAAGCGGGATTATGACTTATTAGAATTTGCTATAAACACCGTAGAGGATTTCAAAAAGGCAGTTAAAAAGACGAAAGGAGCCTGCACAGAGTTCTTCAGGAGGCTCCTTATTACCTACAATTGCTGCCAAACAGAGGCTGAACAGAGGCTTGATGTTTTCCCGGACCACAACTCATTTGTGGAGATGTTGCAGAAGAGATATCAGGAGGAGGAAGCGAAAGTACAACATATTTCAGCCCTGGATGATCAGATCTTGAGGAGTGAAGTAGATCATTCAGCTATCAGTGTGGAGCTTTTGGAGGATCAACTTTGGTTGAGCACAGCCAGAATTGAGGCTATAGAGAACCAGGTTGTGAAGTTTGAGATCAACATCCAGTTTCTGGAACCTTGTGCCTTTGAAGGCATCGCCTCTGAAGCTTTGGCGTGGAAGAAGTTTCTGGACACCCAAGTGGGACCCTCCTCGTAAAAGATTGGTCACTTTTGTAATTTGTAACGATTTTGTAAAAACATTTGAGAAAAGTGAAACATTGGAGGTGAAGAGTTGGGAAGCCCAAAGGTTACTTTGGGCAACCTAACAGTCTCGCCCTTTTTGTATAAATGTAGAAGGCTTAGAAGGAAGAGTGGCTTTTTCCAAGTTAGACATGTAAAGCGATATTGTAAGAAGAACTATTTTTTTTTTGCAATAAAGAATTATTGTTTGCATGTTGGAGAAAGATTGGTGGGACTTTCAAATGTTATGTTGTGGATTGCGGAAAGATGAACTATTTTGTTTTTCCAGCTTTTGGTCCATTAACTGTGAGATTGTTCTAACTCTTAGAGCCTATGTTCTTGTTTGAATGATTTCTGGTTTATTCTATGGATTTACCACCATGAGTAATGTATGCTGTTCATAAACAATTGGCTATCTGATTGTCTAAATATCTCTAATCGTTCATGCGTTGTAGGAAGGAATATCAGCTATCTGTGATTTCTCTTTATAATACATGCACAATACACATTACTCATAAATAAGTTACATTTTTGCTCCCCTGGGATAGATAGATAGTTTTATTTTATTGCTGCATATGTGATTGAGATGCTTGTGAGTGCTAAGACGAGAGGTAAGAACCTGCGCATCACGTTGTGAATGCCCCTTGCATCCTTTATCACCCTGCATGGTTAATTAGGCACTTGCATATCATACTTAAGTCAAAAAATACAAAATACACGGTGGACCGGGCCGCAACCGGTAAAACCTTTGTTTTTGTTACTTGACCTACGGTAGCCGGACTGCAAACCGGATGGATTCCCTATACCAAATAGTCATGGGCTAATTGGGAACGTTGACTGGGGAGAATCCCTTGCTGTTGTTTCCTGCGAATTTCTAGGCCTCAACAGACTCTTCCTCATCAAATAGAAGACCTAGACATATTAATTGTTAGAAGAAAAGGGCCTCCATCCAGGCACTATGATTGCATTGTTAGTAGGTCGCGAGTAATGAATGCAGTACATTGCAAAATTTGAATGGATAAATATTACCGATATGTTGAAATTGATCTAGATTCAGTTGTATTTCTCCCATACTAGCCAACAGATGTCTCCCTTAAATTGCGTTATATCAACTTTGACATAGCTGACTCAAAAGAGATTGATGCAGACATTGATAGATTTGCAATTCATCAACTTGAAACTCATCCTTCATCTTTTACAACTAGAATACCAAAAGCACAAAGAGAAATAAAAGAGATACATAACTTTGTTAACAAATAATCTTCTTTGTCATATTTACAGATGGATTTTCCAGAGATTGGTTTGTATCCAATAAAAGAATACAACATAGAAGGTTTGTTTGAAATGGAATTTCCAACACTATTTCCCATGGGCATTGCTGATTTCTTGCAACCACATTTGAAGACTCTCCGCTTACATGAATATGGGTTGCACCTACTTAAATATTGTGGTCAAAGGTTTGGAAAACATCCAAGGTTCTGGTATTTTGTATTGAACATGATTATGAGACATCAAATCCAAGGAAAAACTGCTGTATTTGTGAAAAAAAAACATTGAAGATGGTATACCTACCACAATTGAATGTTTACGTAAGGAGCTCAGTGAATTCCCAGACACCAAATTAGCTGAACGATTGACGCGTTTTGGTTCACGTCTTCGAGGAACAAAGGAATATTGGAACATATGTTGCAGTGATCCTACTAACATGATATTAGAAATCGGTTTCTCAACTTTGTTTTTTACTCCGAGTGCAACTGATACCAAGTGGCCAGACCTACATAAAGTTATGCCCAATTCTCCACCTGTATCTGCACAAAACAGAAATAGATGGAGAACTGATAATGTTATAAACTATCCACATATTGTTGCAAAGTATATGCATGAATGTTTTTGTATTTTCCGAGAAGAAATAATTGTAAAATACCTTCATGCTAAAGACTATTGGTACATGTATATCATTTCCTTATTGTATTTTTTAAACTAACATTTTAGATTATGACTAGAAATTTTGTTTCATGCTAATATCATTATTACATCATGAGTTTCATAGGTATGAATGGAAACATAGAGGATTAACACATATCCATGGATTCTTGTGGTTAGAAGGTGCACCAGACATGGAACAACTGGATGGGAAAGACACAATAAGAGTTGATGCAACAAGACGATGCTTTGATAAGTATGTAATAACATGGAATCCTCGTGATGCTCACCACATGAATATATCTATTCATCAAACTTTACAATAAGATCCTTTCTTATTGGATACCAATGAAATATTCAATACCAATCCCCTTGATGATTATGATCAATTAGCGAATCAAATGCAACGACACACAAGATACAATGTCATTCATGTTTATGAAAAAATGGTTCCTCCTACATGTGCCGACACAATGCACAATGGGAACTTCAAGAACAATATAAAATATTTGTCAATGACAAAGGATGCAAAAAATATGAGTCTGCACGTAACAACGACATGTTAAATGTTCATAACATTCCTCTTCTTTCAATCTGGTGTGCCGATGTTGATTACCGACCAGTTCTTTCATGTCATGCAGTTTTGAAATACATTGAAAAGTATGCTTCAAAAGCCGAGAGAAGATTAGAAACCTATCAAGACATGTGTTGAGGCCTGGAAATTTGTAGGCAACAACAGTAAGGGATTCTCCCCAATCAACGTTCCCAACTAGCCCGTTGACTGTTTGGTATAGGGAATCCATCCGGTTTATGGTCCGGCTATTGTAGGTCAAGTACAAAACAAAGGCTTTACCGGTTATAGCCCGGTCCACCGAGTTTTTGTATTTTGACTTAAATTATGAAATGCAAGTGCCTAATTAACAATGCAGGGTGATAAAGATACAAGGATCAGTCACAATGTGATGCGCAGGTTCTTACCTCTCGTCTTAAGGCTCACAAACATCCAAATCACATTCAACAAGAAAATAAACTAACTACCTAAATTATCCCTAGGGAGCAGACTTATCATTCATTGGTGAGTAATACATTTCGTACATGCATTATGAAGAGTTACAGATAGATGATACTTCTTTCAAGACACATGCACAAGTACAGATATTTAAACAACCAGATAGCAATTGTTTTATGAACAACATTCATTACTCACAGTGGAAAACATCACAAAATATACTAAAGAACATCTCAACAAGAACATAGGTTCAAGAAGTTAAAACACTCTCACAGTTAATGAAACACAGCTGAAAATGAAATAGTTCCCCTTCAACATTGCTCCTTTAATCGCATTGATACATTCCACATTTCGCTTTCTCCAACAGGCAAAAGTTGCAGTTTCTTATTGTAAAACGAAATAGTTCCTCTTACAAGCAAATGGGTTACAAGTTTTTCTAGGGAAAAAGCCCCCTTCTAAATTCTAACTTTCAAGTATTTAAACTACAGCCGTAGACCGTTTGGGCTGCCCCCTAAACGAATGACTTTTCAGCTCCCCAACGCTTCATATTCCTTTATCCTTTCTACGCATGCCCATGATTGGTTAAGTAACTGCCGGACCTTTCAGAACTGCTCCTTTGTCACCATTCATTTTGTCTTTTCTTTGGTTTGTCCATCTTACGATCCTGCTGGTTTCGGCTCTACCTTCACCAAACGGTCTGCCTCCCTTGACCAATCTCCAGAAAATACCTGCAATCAAACGACAAGCATCATTTGTGGGAAACACATTAAACCACAGCAGCCAACCAAACTGACTGAACGGATAATCCACAGTAAATGGTCAGGTGCACCACCTTCATTTTACAAAAGCCGACTATACTACCTCGTTCTTCTACAGGATTGTGATAACAAAACCAACGGCGGAAATCGGGAGGAAACCAACATCGGAAGCCAAATGGATTTCCCGGCCGCAACGGCGGAAGAGTCAATGCTACCGGCATGCGACGGGAGGGCGGGAAAAACTTTAAATAAAAAATCGGACGGTTTTTCCTTTCGGAAGCTCAATGACTTTGAGAGCTGCAACAGCGGAAGGGAAGGCTAACGACACGTGCGACCTGTGAGCGGGAAAAACTTTAAATCGGAAGTCGGAGCACTTTGCGCTTCGGAGGCTTAACCACTTTGGGAGCCACAACGGCGGAAAATAAATGACTACGGGCAAGCGATTAAAAGAACAATACACATCGGCAGTCGGAGAAATTCGACCTTCGGATGAAGAATCGATTTAGGAGCCGTAACGACGGAAAATAAGACTGACGCATCAGACAGCGGACTGCTTTAGGCTTCGAAAGCTTAGTTGCTTTGGAGTCGCAACGGCGGAAGCTAAAGAAGACTACAGCCCCCGATCAAAAATGAAAAACGCTAAGTGTTTAAGACCCTGAATTCCATCAACGAAAAAGACTGCTTCTGAAACGGTGGCCCTTTGACAAGCAAATCAAACTTAAAATCTGCGATCCAATACAACTCAGAAACACGAGAAACCATTCAAGAACCAGGATGAGTGCTATTAGCCTTCCATAATCATTCAAATCAAAATGTGACCAACAACAGATCACAGAGCACACGATTAACGACAAATGCTAAATCAAAAGGAGGGGCCCAAAAATTAACAAATTTAGGGAGAACGGTTGTGGCGGCAACAAATGGCAATTACTTGGAGAACCTAGATCTCTGGGTGATTAATCTTTGAGTGACAGATTGTTTAATGAGCAAATGCATCCTATTTAAATTCTTCCAGTGATCTGGATTTCTCGAATGCCGAAAGTGTGAACCTTCAATCATTGATAATAGTCCAATTTGGGAGAGTGGAAACCAAGATTTTCTAGTCCAGATAACTCTATTGGGGCCAGAAGATGAGTTTCATTATTACCTTTGTCTTCAGGTAGCTGATAGCTTCAGACACCACACGATTGTAGCATATGGTAAACAGAAATATTCATTTGTTCCTCATTCCCATGGTGTTTTAGCACTTTTTTTGTGTGTTTTCAGACTTTTGTCCCTTTTCATATGAGTCCTCCTGCATGCCTTTCTTATTGAATTTTAATTTAGGATCCTCTATCCCATAGTGTCCTTTTGTGTGAGTGGGGTACTTCAAGTTTCAGCTCACGGACGGAGAGGATCTTTCGGCAATTTAATACTTATGATTCAGCACCTGCTTTGATTTATGATGCTTTCATAGGAGTTTTTGACTCTTTATTTGCCTTTTGGCATTCGTTTCTTGGCATGGGATCATTTATATTTAATATACTGTTCATCTTGCTCCTTTCCATGGGTCCTTTGCTGTCGCTCCTTAGAGCATTTTAAGTGTGACGTGGATGGAGCCTCAACATAGCGTTCCAGACTCTTCGAATCCAGTTTATTTCACAGGGGTTAAGCAGGACTTCAATGCACACAGGGTTTATTCGAGAAAACTGCTAAACTGGAAGAAGTTCTTTCAGATAAACAACAACACATAGTCTGATACCCAAAACGTTTATCAATCCCAAAATTTTGGATGTTCCCCATGCAACCACAGGTTTGCTCCCTTTATTGAAATCAATAAAACTTGAACTAAAAGAAACTGAAAAAACATGACTCGAAAGACAGCCAAACAACTTATTTATATACAAGATAGAAGAACTCAAAGAAAATCAGGAAAAATAAGGCTTGAGAACCAAACCATTTATTGGTAAGTTCTCTTCCCACCCCTGTAGATCTTGCAACTTATAAGTAGAAGGGCCAAGTTTTGCTGCAACTTGAAAAGGGCCTACCCACAACTGCTGGAATTTAGTATGCTTTCCTTTCTCATCATGGGGATGATCCCATTTGAGGACTAAGTCTCCTACTTCAAAGTCTTTTGTTCCAGCTTTATGCTTGTCGAACCATCTCTTAACTAACTCCCGCTGTTGCTTAAAGCGTTCTTTGGCTTTAGATCTAGCCTCTTCTGCCTTCAGGAGATTATATATTCTTATTTGCAAAACTTCATCATCCGACCCCCTAGACTCTTGAGCTAGTATGGAAGATGGTAGCATGATATTGGGAGGAAGGATGGCTTCTTTACCATAGACAAGGGTATATGGAGACACTCCAATCGCAGACTTGGGGGTGACTCTATCGGCCCAAAGGGCATTTGGTAATGCTGAGTGCCAACTCCTCTGGTTTTCTACCACAGTCTTCTTTAAAATTCTAATCAGATTTTTGTTAGAGGATTCAGCGAGGCCATTTCCTTGTGGATAGTAATTAGCATAATAATGCAATTTTATCCCTTTGTCATGAGCAAAAGCAGTCAATTTAATTGATGAAAAGTACTTAGCATTATCAAAGACTAACGAAACTGGAACTCCAAACTGGTCATGATATGATCTTGCAGGAAGCTGATGACTTCGTCTTCATTTATCTTGCGCAGCGGGATAGCTTCTACCCAGCGAGTGAAATAATTAGTAGCGGTCAGAATGTACTTGTGCTGCAAATAGGAATTTGGTTTTATTTCTCCAATAATATCCAGTCCCCATTGCTCGAATGGCTCCGTGATCATCACAGGCTTTAGAGGTGCTGCTGCTTTAGGCTGTCTCCCACTACACCTTTGGAAAATATCACACTTCCTGACATGTGCGTGTGCATCTATGAAGAGTGTAGGCCAATAGTAACCTACCCTGAGGATTTTGTGGGCTGTGGTATCCCCTGAATAATGTCCTCCAACAGGACCGTCATGTAATTCTGACATTACTTTCTTCGCATCTGAGGAGAACCCCGTCATAATTCTTTCTGAATAATAATCCTTCCACAAGTTGATAGGAGGTCGATTTAAGACGCAACGCTCTTATTTGCTTGGAATTCCAATGTTCTGGCAACAGACCTGACTGTAGGTAATGCACAAAGTCTCTATACCAAGAATCAGGAGCTGTAAACAAAGGACATACATCCATTAAATGTAATTCGGCCTCATCTTCCCAGGCGTGTTCTTCATTTTTTCCATTTTTAGTCATCTGTTTGCATAACCCTTGTCCTTTAACTATAGATGCTGGCTTGAATTCAAGGTCGTACTCTTGAAGAGTTGTTACCCATTTGCCTCTTCTTTCTCCCAACTCCTTCTGTATAAGAAGAGACCTTACAGCTGGGTAGGGGACGATTACCTTAGTTCTATTTTTTAAAATATAAGGCCTGAATTGTTTTACTGCCTTGAATACAGCGTAAGCTTGTTTATCAATAGATGGGTAGTTCAATTCGCCCCCCTGCAGACCAGTACTCATAAAAGATATTGGGAATTCATCCCCCCCATCTTCCTTTTGGGTGAGCACAACTGCTAGTGAATCATCAGATGCGAAGGTATATAAGATAAAATCTTTGTCAAAAGTTGGGCTTTTCAGGGAGGGTGTGTGTGCGACGACAGTTTTGATTTTGTTGAATGCGCTTTTCTCAATTTCAGTCCACTTGAATTGTGCATTTTGCTTCACCATCTGTTGCAATGGCTTGACAGTCTGGGCAAAATCAGGCACAAATCTTCGCACGAAGTTTATAGTTCCCATAAATGATTGCATCCCCTTCTTATTATGGGGCAAGGGGATTTGTTCAATAGCTTTAATTCTTTCTGGATCAATGGATATTCCTACCTTTGAAACTATGTGACCCAGCAACTTGCCCTCTATGACGACGAACACACACTTCTCAGGATTGAGTGAGATGCCGTACTTTCGACAACGTTCAAAAATCCACTTTAAGTGAAATGCATGCTCTCCTCTTTTCTTGGAGAATATTGTAATGTCGTCAAGGTACACTACAGCACTTCGGCCAATCAATCTGCAGAAGGCTATCTCCATAGCCCTTTGAAACATCGCTCCAGCATTTATAAGCCCAAAAGGCATCCTTCTCTAGGCAAAGGTTCCCCATTTGGTCCTAAACGTGGTCTTCAATTGGTCTTCTTCGGCTACTAATACCTGATTGTAGCCAGAGAAATCGTCTAACAACAAAAATAGTTCAGAACCTGAAACCATTTGTAGTAGTTGCTCCATGGGTGGAACATGATAGTTATCTTTGTTTGATGCACGGTTTAGGTTCCTGAAATCCACGCAGAGTCTGATTTCTCCAGAATTTTTCCTTACTGGTACCAGATTTGATACCCACTCAGAGTGTCTGACTTTGAAAATAATTCTAGCATCCAACAATTTCTTCACTTCACTCTGAATCAGTGGCTCCAATTTTGGATGCATTTTTCTTAACTGTTGCTGATATGGCTTGACGCCTGCTTTAATGGGAACGACATGCTTGATGATTCTGGTGTCGTATGTTTTCAAATCTTCGTACGTCCATGCGAAAACATCTTTATATTGTTTAAATAGATTGATGAATTTGTCTCTTTCTACTGGCGAACAACACTTGCTGAGATTCACAAATTTGGGATTCGTCTCAGTCCCTAAATTTATCAGCTCGAACCGTAGAGATGAGCTGTGGGTCTTCACGTTGGCTGGTCTTCTGAACTTTTCATTTAAATCGAACATTTTTTCTAACGTCCTGACTCCTTTAGGAATGAAATTGTCATACTTCATCTCAGCCTGATGTTCCTCATCATCTATAATAGCTCCTTTAAAGACCTCGTCATTTGTCAAGCATTCTATTATTTGTTGATCATCGTCGAACACTCGTAAGTTGGTGATCATATCCGGTACTGAGGGCTTGAAAAGCAGTTCGACAGAACATCGATTATTAGTGGGTATGAGCTTAGCGGCTGATGTGGCCAACAGGTCAGCTGCTGCGTTTTTAATTCTTGGAATTGAAATAATGTTAAATGCATCAAAACATTTAAGTAGGTCCCATACCTCATTTTGGTAAGCTTTCAAGTGAGGGGAAACACAATGTATTTGATTCTGGATTTATTTCACAATAATTTCAGAATCCATAAAGACTTTTAGATTACTTACCTTTAATTCAATCGCTTTCTTTAGGCCCTGCACCAGTGCTTCATACTTAGCTGTATTGTTTGTACATTCAAATTCTAATCTACATGCAAGAAAGTGTTTATTCTTTTGAGGATCAATCAGGACACAGCCAGCCCCTGACCCTTCTAATGTCTTAGAGCCATCAAAAAACAAAGTCCAAAAATCACTAGCTACCGAATGCGAATCTATACCTACAGCTAAATCTACTATTTTACAGTCAATTTCGTCAGCCTGCGAAAATCGAAGGAGATCAGGCTGGGTATCTGAAGTGTTGTTGGCTTCCTTTGCTTGGTAATTTCCAGGTTCCAATTCAATAAAATAGTTTCCCAAGACAGAATCCACTGGTTTGTTCTTCTCCTCCAATTGAGTGACATTTTATTTCATGTGAGGCTCTCTTAAAATCTTAATCTGGTTTGGACTTCCTTTGTACGGAAGCCACAGATGCGACCAATCCAAGGAAAAATATCCATTTAGTTTGGCTGACCAATCTCTGCTCAGAACAAGACCGTACACGTTTGGTATGTCAGCCACCATGATATTAATGACGTAGCATACTTTATCATTTGACGCCAGACGGATTTAGAGATCTTCCATCTCACCAATTACCTTTACATATGTCCTATCCAACTGAACAACCCTCCACGTGGATGGCTTAGGCTGCCCATTTATCTTTTTATAGATTGATATGGGCATGACATTAACTGACGCCCTTGATTCTACTAGACAATTGTGCACGTTATGATTAAAAATTTCAAATGTGAGGAGGAAAGGTGGATGTTTGCTTTTAGACTTACCTCCAACGCTGGTTTCTCCAATTTCTTCTTCTTCCCGAGGTTGATTATCCGTGGGAAGCTTCTCATCCGATGCTTCAAGTGCTTTCAACAGTCTTTCCTTTTGCTGTGGCACTTTACACATTTCAAATAGTGGAACATTCGCTTTAATCTTCTTTAAATCCTCCACGATGTTATAATCCATCTGCTGTTCAGTGGGATGAGGTCTATCATCATTCTCCTTATCTTTACTTGGCTTGGCCGTTGTATCATTCTGTCTAGGATTTTGGTCGGTATTAGTGAATTCTGGAATTTTATCAACTAAGGATTTATTTTGAAATTTCTTCTTAATATTTCTCTGCAGCCTCTTAATCTTTGGGAGTATAAGACTGTCTTCTCTAACTGTCCCTTGGCTCCTTGTTGTCACGTTGGCTTCCATGACATCCTTGTGCCGCTGAGTCTTTTCCTCTTCTGCATCGAATAAAGAAACAGAATTCCACATAGCCATAGTTTCCTCTTCCCGTTCCTTAGTAGAAGTAGAAGCAGAATTCTCTTTTCTTTCTTCCTCTCCCTCTTCTGTTAATCTAGAATCCAACAGTTGATTCATGACCAACGTCATAGAGTTTATCCATTGAGGACAATTCTTTTCAGAATGTGGCTGTTGGTGGAAAGTGCAGAAATTGTCCACTCCTACCTCTGTCAGATTCATAGATGTTGTATTGTGCGGAGGAGGTTGAGAATGATTATTATCTTCTCTTTTCTTATAATATGGCTTATAAAACTTTTGTGTTTCCTTCTCTTTCTCCAAGTCTATAATTTTGTTGGAAAGTTTCTGCATGATTTTGGCCATATTTTCAAGATCTGGTGACTTTTCTTCCTTAGGCTTATTAAACAATAAGGCTTTTCTTCTAGCACCTTTCTCTCCTGATTGTTCTGGATAATCTTCAATACTTTCTCTTTTCGCTTCCACTACTTCTGCCTCTTCATAGGTTTCCGTCAAAGTAGGCTTGGCCCTACCTTTGGCAAACATGGCCAAATCAGGGCCTAAAGCTGAAGTATAATACTCAATCAATACCTTGTCCAAAGGCTTATCTGTTTCAGAGAAATTCTTGAGATATGCTGCAAACCTTTGTGTGAAACTGTGCACCTTTTCTTTTCTTTCTTTCTTCAACACGCACAGCCCTTTCATGAGAGCCGCATGAGTTTTATGAGTTGCATACTTACTTCTGAAAATTCTTTCGAAGGTATCCCAATCAGGGATAGAGTTAGCAGGCAACCCAAAGTACCATGATGCTGCAGCTCCTTTAAGGGTATGCGGGAACAGTCTGCAGACTACATATTTATGCTGCCCAGCCCTCAATCCTTCTATTGCCAAGTAAAAACTCTGCAGATGATCATCTACTAGTATCTTCTCATTGGGGTCGAATTTAGGCAACAACTTTTCAAAGGATTGAGGCAAATCATGTAACGGAGGGGTCAGGTTTAAAGGCGATCTGACTATCCATGCGGGTGGCGGATTCAGTGGGTTAGGTGGTTGGTTTACGTTTATGCCAACCATGAGTCTGGGTGGAGAGTGAGGAGGTGAGCCAATAGGAGTACGAGCAGGAGAAGTGTGAGGGGTATCTGGGCCTTCTTGGTTCAAAGGTAGTACAACTTCCTGTAAGGCTATTTCTACAAGTTCTTCCCAGTCTCCAACCAATATTTCTTTTTATACTCTCTTCTGGGAAATTCAGGGATGATTGGCAATCCTCTAATCTTCTTTACATACGCCCTGGTGTGTCTTCTCAGATCATTAACAATTTCATTGCCAACAGAATATAGATGTTCTCTTTCTTCTGGAATTGGATTATGAAACCCACTGCTTTCAGAACTGTTACCGGTGGAATAATCTCGGGAAAACGGGTTTCCTCGGCCAGCCATACACTGGCGGCCCTCCTTCTAGTGCCAAAACTGTTGAGGCCTGGAAATTTGTAGGCAACAACATCAAGGGATTCTCCCCAATCAACGTTCCCAACTAGCTCGTTGACTGTTTGGTATAGGGAATCCGTCCGATTTACGGTCCGGCTACCGTAGGTCAAGTACAAAACAAAGGCTTTACCGGTTACAGCCCGGTCCACCGAGTTTTTGTATTTTGACTTAAATTATGGAATGCAAGTGCCTAATTAACAATGCAGGGTGATAAAGATACAAGGAGCAGTCACAATGTGATGCGCAGGTTCTTACCTCTCGTCTTAAGGCTCACAAACATCCAAATCACATTCAACAAGAAAATAAACTAACTACCTAAATTATCCATAGGGAGCAGACTTATCATTCATTGGTGAGTAATACATTTCGTACATGCATTATGAAGAGTTACAGATAGCTGATACTTCTTTCAAGACACATGCACAAGTACAGATATTTAAACAACCAGATAGCCAATTGTTTTATGAACAACATTCATTACTCACAGTGGAAAACATCACAAAATATACTGAAGAACATCTCAACAAGAACATAGGTTCAAGAAGTTAAAACACTCTCACAGTTAATGAAACACAGTTGAAAAAGAAATAGTGGGCCCCTTCAACATTGCTCCTTTAATCACATTGATACATTCCACATTTCGCTTTCTCCAACAGGCAAAAGTTGCAGTTTCTGATTGTAAAACGAAATAGTTCCTCTTACAAGCAAATGGGTTACAAGTTTTTCTAGGGAAAAAGCCCCCTTCTAAATTCTAACTTTCAAGTATTTAAACTACAGCTGTAGACCGTTTGGGCTGCCCCCCAAACGAATGAATTTTTAGCTCCCCAATGCTTCATATTCCTTTATCCTTTCTACGCATGCCCATGATTGGCTAAGTAACTGCCGAACCTTTCAGAACTACTCCTTTGTCACCATTCATTTTGTCTTTTCTTTGGTTTGTCCATCTTACGATCCTGCTGGTTTCGGCTCTACCTTCACCAAACGGTCTGCCTCCCTTGACCAATCTCCGGAAAATACCTGCAATCAAACGACAAGCATCATTTGTGGGAAACGCATTAAACCACAACAACAAACCAAACTGACTGAACGGCTAATCCACAGGAAATGGTCAGGTGCACCACCTTCATTATACAAAATCCGACTATACTACCTTGTTCTTCTACAGGCTTGTGATAACAAAACCAACGGCAGAAATCGGGAGGAAACCAACATTAGAAGCCAAATGGCTTTCCCAGCCGCAACGGCGGAAGAGTCAATGCTACCGGCATGCGACGGGAGGGCGGGAAAAAATTTAAATCGGAAATCGGACGGTTTTTCCTTTCGGAAGCTCAATGACTTTGAGAGCTGCAATGGCGGAAGGGAAGGCTAAAGACATGTGCGACCTGTGAGCGGGAAAAACTTTAAATCGGAAGTCGAAGCACTTTACGCTTCGGAGGCTTAACCACTTTGGGAGCCGCAATGGTGGAAAATAAATGACTACGGGCAAGCGATTAAAAGAACAATACACATCGGCAGTCAAAGCAATTCGACCTTCGGATGAAGAATCAATTCAGGAGCCACAATGACGGAAAATAAGACTGACGCATCAGACAACGGACTGCTTTAGGCTTCAGAATCTTAGTTGCTTTGGAGCCGCAACGGCGGAAGCTAAAGAAGACTATAGCCCCCGATCAAAAATGAAAAACGCTAAGTGTTTAAGACCCTGAATTCCATGAACGGAAAAGACTGCTTCTGAAATGGTGGCCCTTTGACAAGGAAATCAAACTTAAAGTCTGCGATCCAATACAACTCAGAAACACTGGCAACCATTCGAGAACTAGGACGAGTGCTATTAGCCTTCCATAATCATTCAAATCAAAATGTGACCAACAAAAGATCATGGAGCACACGATTAACGACAAACGCTAAATCAAAAGGAGGGGCCCAAAAATTATCAAATTTAGGGAGAACGGTTGCGGTGGCAACAACATGTTGACAATAATTTTGAATGTAGTTGACTATGAAATTCCCTCTATATGTGCATATAAAAAACTTCTTTCTAAAACAATTATGGAAAGAGATATAGGAGCACAGGAAACGTGTCATATGTTGCTAAAGCTTCCTCTTGCTATTTCTAGCCGTAGCTTTGTTTCAGTTAATGTTGGCAGAAAAATATTCAAAAGAGTTTCTTCAAACTCATATAACAACAAATTCTTGACAAGCTCTGGGTTTTTAGAACTATACCAAAAGAGACCTCCATTTCTTGAACACCTATCTTTGATTGACATTGCACGATCCTGGTATTTCAGTGCACAACGTAAGAAAGAACCGTGGAATACAAGAGATATACCTGTGATAGTTCGAGTATGGCGACGATTCTGTGAAGTTACCAAGAACAATTCAGTTGCCTTTGAATAATTTTTCCTCAGTGAATTACTTCTCTATAAACTGTTCAAAAACATTCACATTGATATTGACATCAACACATAAATTATTATTCACAATTGGAGGAACTTTAGATATCGAGTTTGGTGTGTCAATAGGATACCTTTGGCACTCGATACCATTGATGAAGATGATGATACACATCAAGAGGAAAATGATAATGACAATGACATGGAATAGCATGAGATTTTATCTCGTTTTGTTCCTCCTAAAATTGTTCAAGTTTCAGACATTGAAACTCTTGGTCGCAGAGACGTTGAATTGATCCATGCGTGGAATAGTACTTCAGGTTCAAATAAGAATTTATAAGACTTAAAAGATTTCATAAAAAATGCACGTTGAAGTGGATCCATACCAAATCTCTCCCATTCTAGATTGGCTTCTCCATCCTCATTTTATTATAAACAACGTATTTGTTTTGAAATTGTTATTGAACATTTCAATGAAGGACCGAATGCATACCCACTCAAGCTGTTCATTCAAGGAACTGTAAAGTCTTCCCTTATACATTGTATCTTGCAAGAATTTTCAATGAATTTAAGAAATGGAAAAATCCCTATGCCATTTCTAGCACCTAGTGGAGTAGTTGCCTTCAATATACGAGCTATAACAATTCACTCGGCCCTCATAGTTCCTATTAAAGACTTCAAAGCTTTACACGATCAAGTAATTTCTGTATTCCAAGAATAAATGCGAGAAAGTTACACAGATTTTATTGATGAAATGAGTCTCATTGGGCCAAGGTTGTTCATAGAAATTGATTCACGTCTACGTGAATCATTTCCAAAAAAGAAGTCAGTTCCATTTGGTGAAAAATCAATGATTCTTGTTAGAGACCTTAGGTGTAAATTCCCCAACCCTCCGACCGGCGAAGAGGATGCTACCACGACTGCTATCTAATCGAGAAACTAGCCCCATGAACATACACATAAAAATTGAAATGCTTGAACTAAAACATGCATACATTATCACCATACAGCGGAAGCAAAACCGTACATTCAAGCATTCAGCATGTTCATTGTAATTCATTATCAAATGTATTGCATGGATTTAAATCAAATACAATTACAGATATGAAATAGACAAGAATACTTATCTTATGAAGAAGGACACCTGCAACCAGCTATGTTGTTGCAACGTTCCACCCAACCATAGGACAGTGGGATATCTACAACAATATCAAAAGAGTTTGGAGAGAGACAATTGGTGTTGATGGTGAACCTACAACTCCTAATGATGTTGTTTTTTATAAAAGAAAAATATATTGGTTGCATTTGAAAATAACTTTCGAATAAGATGGCTTACATGTGTACATACTGTACTCACTGAACATTGAATTGAAGATATGGGGTGTGCATTCAATTTACACAGAACGTAGGAAACGATCTATGTGTCTCACCTTACACTGCAACCAACTGATATGTCTTGTGAATGATGGTTTTATAAGTATATGGTGCATAGATGAAATTCAGGATTTCAAACGTGGTCAACATAAGTACAATTTATAAATACAATTTTTTTCTCTTGAAAGGACAAATATATTCCATAATTGGTCCACAACTGACATTCATGCCTTATTCAAATGAAAACAAGATAACTTACAATCATGTAAATTAAAATAATTTTCTATACTAACTTGAACTACTATACAAGGTTTTTTTAAGAACTGCATATTCAATTCTCAATACATTATTGCACGTGCTCAAATAACCATTTAATTAATCTATGTAATTGTTGCAATTAAAAGCCCAGATTTCAACTTTCAACAATCCATACTTTTCATTGACATTATATTCATAAATTCGATGCTTAGTAGTTTTGGTTTCTGCATCATGTGCAAATTTTGGTATTAAATAAAACATGGCTTAAGCGATTGATTTTTTTAGAAAGGAATTCAATTAGCATATGGAATTATTGGAATAGTTATGTTTGGACTTATTTCATCATACCAATATTTTGGGTAGTTTTCATCTAAAAAAAATAATTCTTTAGAGTATAATATCAAAATTTATTGACTACATCGGAGATTTAATGCAAACAATATTTTACATCTTTTGTATAGTACAAAAAATGTTACATATCTTTCTTTCACATAATAAAACAAAGTGACCAATTATCTTGATAGTTATAATAATATATCCTCTTATGTTGTGTTATATTAATAAAATTAATGCATATATATGTTGTATTGAACATTTATTAAGTAAATACAATTTTCCACATTTTCATTATTATGGTCGAAATATTATAAACATTCATGTGTATGCTGCTATGGAATTTCTCATTGACTCTATCACTTTATATATGTTCTATTTTAAGAAAATGAATTCCAATTATACCAGGAATGACCAATGCAAACACACAAACGATGCAGTATTAACAAATGAAAAACAAATCATTCAACTTGAACTCACTATCAATACAAAAATTGAAGGCTTTAGTACATTTTTTTCTCTTGAAATAACAAATATATTCCATATTTGGTTCATAACTAACATTCGTGCCTTATTCAAATGAAAACAACATAACTTACGACCATGTAAATTAAAAAGTTTGTTTAAGAACTGCATATTCAATTCTCAACACATTATTGCACGTGCTCAAATAATCATTTAAATAATCTATGTAATTGTTGCAATTAAAATCCCAGATTTCAACTTTCAACAATCCATACTTTCATTGACATTATATTCATAAATTCAATGCTTAGTAATTTTGGCTTTCGCATCACATGCAAATTTTGGTACGTTTTGGTATTAAATAAAACATGGTGTAAGCCCATGAAGATTTTTAGAAAGGAATTCAATACACCTACAATTTTTTTTTTAACAGGAGCCTTGAAAGTATTATATTGATAAAAAAAGCTGTAAACAACCAAGGTTACAAAGATGGAAAAAATGGCAGATCTGTAGCCTCTATATATCTAGAGAGGCCGAAAATACTATGAAATGAAAAATGATTATAGAATCCTTTAACATACTCCTATGCCTAATGTTGCTGCTAAATCCCCTAGAAGGATATAACCGATAGAAGAATCCTAATGCGAGAATACAAAAATACATCCTAGAATCATTGTCTAGTTATGCTCATTCTTCTGGCCCTTCTTATCTTTGATAGGCCGTCCAGCTATGACCTCCTTCGAATTCCCACAAATCTTTGGCTGTTTCTTATTCACAGTCCTTATGCTGCACTACTTTCCAACTACGAAGGGAGACTCATACCAAACCAACCCAATTCCATGATGATCGTGGCCTATGAAACCGTCTTCTTCTGAACCATCGTTGATATTTCTTGTAGAGGGGTGCGAATTTTCATACTGGTTTTTACCTGGATTTACTGTAAGAACCTCCTCTCCACAGTTCGTTCCCTTTGTATTTATTTTTTCCTTATACCTGTATGCTGAATCTGAGCCAATCGTTACTCCATCATTCACTGACTCATTGCCATCATTTTCTTTGACATTGGCCTTGTCAAATTCCTCAAAGAACTTTACAACTGAGTGAGCCGGTGTCTGGGGTGGTAGCTTTATCTGATATTGAGTGAGTCATCCCTTTATTACATTCTTGATCGATGCATCTATTATGGCCGTCACTTGGAATTGGTCACTTGGATTTGGATGATGGGAGAGCCCAATAGTAGCCAGACTTACCGAATGATATCCATCCAGAATGAAACGAGCTTCATTTTCCTGTTTCCAGATAGAGGGAGGAGGGCCTAGCCAAGGATTTCCTTTAGATGTAGTTAAATTTGGATTTTTATTCTTGTTGTGAGTGTACACTATTGCCATAGGGTACTGTCTAGAAATTTCAATTGACTTGGGATGCCCCTAGAGGCAATCGAATGTCCAATTCTTCTTAAGGAACATAGAAAAGTTTGGGTGGAGTTTCATTTACCTTGGTCATCCCCATTCCAAGCTTCACTCCCAGATTTTCCAGCTTATCCGCCTTTGCGTTGTTGCCTCTCAGAATGTGAAAATAGGAAACTTGAATCCCCCCGGAGAGATGTTGAATTCGCTTGTAAATTATTTTGGATTTGGTCATGTATTTATTACTTCTGCTGTTCATTTTCTGTATTACCTGCTTTGAGTCCCTGATTACTGTGATATTTTCAATGTTGAGATGCTTATCCAAGTACATGCCGTAATATAGAGCAAGCCATTCAACTTCGTTGTTGGTTTTCCTTCATAATCCCCATGCATAAGTGATCTCAATTTTCCCTCCAGGGTCGAAGATGATCCCTCCCGCTCCTACTTGCCCAGTGTTTCCTTTTGCGGTCCCATCGAAGAGAAAGGAGTGAGTGTTTAGGATTTCCCTCCACAGAGTGAATTCCTTTGAGTTCTTCAAAATTTCCCAAGTGTGTAGCACAACCCTACTTTTGGTTTGAAGAGAGTTCTACGACAAAATATCTTTGCACCATTCGAGATCTTCATCTTCCAATTTCTCAGAAGAGGGAGTGGCGATCTGCTTTGAAATCAGAGTCTCTTTTATCATATTTTTAGCTTTGAAGGTGATTCGTTGAGCATCTACTTTTATATTATAAAAAACCAGCCTGTTCCTGGCAAGCCATATTTTCCAACATACATTTTTGAGAGCTGAATCCCAAATTCTTCCAAGGATATATATATTTTTTAATTTCCTTGCATAACATCCTTTCCAGCTTGAAAGTATATTGATTACTAACCCTGGGAAAACCAACTTCTGTCCGACCTTGCCTAGGAAGAAGTTCCAAAACTGATTTGAGAAGGTACACTCGAGAAGCAGGTGCTGAGATGATTCGTTATTTTGTTGATATAGGTGACACCTTGATGGCCCATGAAACCCACATTTCCTGAGATTTTCTACTATTAAAATCTTGTCTTTTGTTAAGAGCCAAAATACCACATTGATTTTCGAGATGCAGAATGAATCCCAAACCTTCCCCCAAATTATTTGTTGATTGGAGCTCCCTGAGTTTTGTAAAGAAAGGTATCTCTTTGACAGTGTATGTCCCAGCGTTCCCCCATCCTTTCATGTCTTTTTCTTTGAGATTTAAGGGGGAAATTCCATGGAGGAAGGTGGTGAAAGAATCTAGGAGTGAATCTAGGTGAGGAGGTGGACTTAAGCTTTTCCATCCATTCCAATCACCCATGGATCCCCAGGTAGCGAAATCTTTTAAGGATCTGAACCCTTGTTCTTCCAACCACCTACGAAGAGGGAGAAGCTCAGCTTTAGATTCAAGTTTAGGCCTTCCCAAGATGGAGTCTGTCCAAATATTGATTTTACTACGATTTCCAGGGATCCAATATATCTTGTCTTTGATTAGACCAACAAATTTTTTGAGCTGATTCCATATGGAAGTTCCTTTGCCCTCCTAGGGAAGATCCAGGATTCTAGACTTCTTCCTTTTTATATATTTTCTCCTTATTGCCTCTATCCACCATTCCTTTCCTTTTGAGATCATTCTACAGACCATATTCCCCCCCAGAGCTTGATTCATTTCCCTAAATCCCTAATTCCCAACCCTTCACTATTTTTGTTCTCTATTACAACTTCCCATTTCACCAAATTGAACTTTCTACCCTGCGTCTTCCCTCCTTGCCAAAGGAACTTCCTTATTTCCATGTTGAAGGATCTAATAACTGTCTTTGGAGCAACGAATATTGCACATGAGAAAATTGGGTACGAGGAGAGGATTGACTTAATTAAGACCAATCTACATGCTAAATTAAGCCAGGAGTTGCTCCACAACTTGATTTTTTTTCATCTTTTGAATTAATAGCCTCGAGACCGCGATGGTGATTTTATTTTTGACAATTGGGACTCCAAGTTATGTGAAGGATGTCCATTGCAAATTCACCTGTATTCCAAGAATGTTTTCCAGATCTTTGAGGGAGTTTGGGCTGCTGTTCCACCCATACAACCAAGATTTGTTTTCATTTAGTTGGCTTCCAGAAACTTTTAAGAAGAGATCCAAGGTGATTCTGAAATGCCTAGCAATTTGAGGTGAGGCACTACCCAAGAAAATGGTATCATCCGCGAACTAAGCGTGGTTGATGGCTTGGACCCCTCTTGCTATGCTGATGCCTGGAATGGTCCCTTCGTTTTTGAGTCTATTTAGCCTTCTGCTGAGAGAATTTGCAATTATGATGTAAAGGAAAGGAGACAATGGGAATCCTTGCCTTATTCACCTTTGAGATGGGAAGAACGAGGTGGGATGATCATTGATGAGAGGAGCAATCCAAGTATTTCTTATACATGCCTTTACCCACCGTATGAAGGCTTCTAGGAATCCGTAGTTCTGCATGGATTGAAGATATATGAGTGCCTTATTCTATCAAAATCATTTGCTGATGCCTGGAATGGTCCCTTCGTTTTTGAGTCTATTTAGCCTTCTGCTGAGAGAGTCTGCAATTATGATGTAAAGGAAAGGAGACAATGGGAATCCTTGCCTTATTCACCTTTGAGATTGGAAGAATGAGGTGGGACGATCATTGATGAGTGGAGCAATCCAAGTATTTCTTATACATGGGAATCCGTAGTTCTACATGGATTGAAGATATATGAGTGCTTTATTCTATCAAAATCATTTGCAATATCTAACTTGATTTCCATACCTGCCTCCTTGCGTGATTGACTGGGGTGTATTGCTTCTTGCACCATCAGGATGCTATCATAGATCTGCCTTCCAACTATGAGGCCCCCTTGGTTTTTCGAAATTAGATTCAGGATTTCCTTCTTCATTCTATTTGAGATAACTTTAGAGATTATCTTGTAGGAGGAGTTACAGATTGAGATAGTTCTGTACCTTTCAATGGATGACGAATTCTGCTCTTTGGGAATTAAAGCCAGGAATGTTGAGTTCGTGGCACCTCTAATTCGATCAGTGGAATGCAACCAAATTACCATTTTGATGAGATATTTTTTGATGATGTTCCAAAACCTTCTGTAGAATTAGATGGGGAACTCGTCTGGCCCCGGGGCCTTATTAGGGTGCAAGGACCACACTGCTCTCCTTACTTATTCAAAGGTGATATGCTGGGTAAGAAAATCATTATTTTCCTGAAGAAGATGTGGGATCTCTCTGCTAAGGGTGAGCATATCGTTTGCTGTGATTTCTTCTTCAATGGAATAGAGCTCTTAGAAATGAGCTTTTACCTCCTTTTTTATTAGCTCAGGGTTGTTGATTTTGTCTCCATTGCCTACGGTTAATTATTTTATGGTATTCCTCTTGCTACGTTCTTTGCACTGATAATGGAAGAAGCTTGAATTCTGATCACCTTATTTTAGCCATAGACACCTGGATTTTATTCTTAGATCCATCTCTATATTTCATTGGAGGGCTGAGATTTTATGATCAACCTCTCTTTCTCTTAGTAAAATTTCTTTGGTAACTTCTTCCCTTTCTATTTCCTCCTGTATTTCTTCCAAACTCTTAAGCAGAGAAATTTTTTCTTATCTTGGGAGAGGTCGGCTAGCTAGCCAAGCCTTTACCTCCTTTTTAATGTTTTTTAATTTTTGTTCCCAAATATATGCTGGGGATCTGTGGAAAAACATTCCCTAAGCTTGAGAGACAATGTTGTGTAATCCTGGCTTGTTTAACAAAATAGGGGAAAACTTGAATGGTTGAGGGCCAAGGTTTCCAATTCGATCCAAAGAGAGAATAATTGGTTTATGATCAGAAACTGTTGTGGTTAGAAGTCTTGAAACAGGTAGAAAAGGATTGTCTAATATAGAAGAACTTACTAATATGCGATCCAGTCTGGATGCTATATGCCCAGGTCCAGACCGTTTATTGTTCTAGGTGAAATTTCCTTTCCTTTGCTTGACATCGACGAGCTTCCATGAAGCTATCACATCTTCTAGTCTTTCCCCAAACGGATCTTTGACTTTTGTGCCTACTTTTTTTTTCCTCTAGCGAAATGGTAACATTGAAATCTCTTGATATTATACACGAGAGATGCATCTTACCAAACCTCTGCATTTCTAATTGCTGCCAGAATTCTTCCTTTGCTCTGTATATTGTTGGGCCATAGATATTTCTTATCCAGATGGTTTCATGATTCTCCAGATCTTCCAGCTCTACAAAGATCTAGTGTCTGTTTTCAGTTGAAGATTTAATATTATAAAGAGAGGAGTCCCACCATGTTAATAGGCCTCCTGATGCTCCATGCGTGCTAACGGATTTCCCTTCACAATTTTTCCAAAAACTTTTAATGATAGCCAGAATTTTGACCTCTTGCATTTTATTCTCCTGGACTATGAAAATGGTTATTTTTTTGGCGAATTTGAAACTCTTTATTGCTTCTACATTTTGCTGGCCTCCTAGTCCTCGGTAATTCCAAGAGACTAGCTTCATTACTTTTTGATTGATAATGGACCCAATATGCCCTTTCTTCCATCCAGATCGGGATGGAAAGGTTTTACTAGGTGATCTAGGCTTGATTGCTTGCCTGCCGCCTTCTCCCTTGTTGTCTCTTACTCTCTATGATATTTATTCAGTTTTCTTCCTTTTCTAGTTAGCTGTTGTGACTCTTCTTCTGTGCTTTCTGAGGTCTCCTCCATTTGAGCCTTAGCCCTAAATCTCGTAATCGAGCCTGAGTTCTACAAATTTTCTGGCCTTATTTCCACATATGGCTGAGTTGGGATAAAGGATTCATAGGTTTTCCCAATCTCTTCCAATACTGGATCGTTTCTTTTATTCTCTTGGGGGGTATCTTATTTCTCCAATGCTATATTTTCCATTTGATCCTGGGGTTCTGATGCTAATGCCAAAGCTTGGAAGCTATTTTCTGAAAGTTTTTTTTTTTTTTTCCTCCCAGGAAGTTCACTTGGGTGCTAATTGCTTTGTTTTTTCTTCGACTTACTTCATTCCATTCTTCCCTTGTAATATCTCCTTCCTCCACCTGTGTTTTCTTTTTGCATGACTTTGCAAAATTCCCATATTCGTGGCATACCTTGCACTTGAATGGTATTCACTCATAATCAACCATTTGGAGATGCTTCTAGCCTTCCATGTTGAAGTTTATTGCTTTCGGAAGGCCTTTTTCTTGGTCTACTTCCACACATATTCTGGCGTAGGAGAGCATTGGCGGCTTTGGCTCTGACTTGTCTATGTATTTCCTTAAAGAGTTACCGATAGCTTTCAGATCTTCATCATTCCAACAATGCAACGGAAGATGCGACAGTTTTACCCACACTGGGACTTCGGAGGGTATATCCTTCTCTGGATCGAATGATAGATCCCATTTGTTTAGGTACATTCCTCTTGGACCCATGAAGTATGGTTTGTTCCTAAATATTAGATCTCTTTCTTCTTTTTTTTCGAACAAAAAAACAAAGAAGCCCCTTCCACAAAAGTTTTGTTGAACCTCTCCTTGGATCAAAGGTCGCAAGTTCTTATTCAACCATGTTTCTATGGAGTGGGGGGACATCTAAAGACCCGTAAAATGACTGACTAGTCCATGTTTGTATAAGGCCACAACTTTGAACTTTTAAGCCGTCGAGGAAAGGGTGACCTCCGGGACTTATGCAAGCTTCACGAAACGAGAATCCAGTGGGGCATTTTTTGCAGCTGGCTGTGAGGCCACGATCCGACGGAACGCGTCCACCAGACTTGCTCTCCTCCCATCTGGATCCGGTTTTGGAGGATCCATTGTAGCAGATGGCAGCGTGACTGAAACCCTAGGCCAGAGTACGATAACCCTAGTTGATCTCTTTACGATGTCTCGCTATTTTTTAAAAATCTTATGCATACAAAATTATTGGAATATCTATGTTTTGAATTTTTTCATCAAATCAATATTTTGGTTGGTTTTCATCTAAAAAACGTCATTCTTTAGTGTAGAATATCAAAATTTATTGGCTACATTGAAAATTTAATGCAAACAATATTTTACATCTTTTATATAGTACAACAAATGTTACATATCTTGCTTTCACATAATAAAACAAATTGACCAATTATCTTGATAGTTATACTGATATATCCTCTTATGTCGTGCTATATTAATAAAATTAATGCATATATATGTTGTATTGAACATTTATTAAGCAAATACAGTTTTCCACATTTTCATTATTGTGGTCAAAATATAAACATTACTGTGTATGCTGCTTTGGAATTTCTCATTGATTCCATCACTTTATATATGTTCTATTTTAAGAAAATGAATTCCAATTATACCATAAATGATCAATGCAATCACACAAATAATGCAATATTAACAAATGGAAAAACAAAGCATTCAAGTTGAACTCACTATCAATACATAAATTGAAGAATTTCGTACAATTTTTTTCTCCTGAAAGAACAAATATATTCCATAATTGGTCCACAACTGATATTCATGCCTTATTCAAATGAAAACAACATACTTACGATAATGTAAATTAAAATAATTGTCTATACTAACTTGAACTACTGTACAAGGCTTTTTTTAAGAACTGCGTATTCAATTCTCAATACATTATTGCACGTGCTCAAATAACCTTATAATTAATCTATGTAATTGTTGCAATAAAAATACCAAATTTCAACTTTCAACAATACATAAGCGCCAATGAACATCGTAACCCAAGATAACCCTTCATTAAATCCATAATGAAAAACAAAAAAATAACAAGGAATGCAACAAACATAACTAAACCCAACCCTTGCAAAACCTTAATTTTATTAATGTTACAATCCAATAAAAATCAATTTATAAACATAACCATAATGCAACATGACCATTGATGAAAATCACGATCCAATATGCGCCTTCACAAATGTCATAATGCAACATAACCGTTGATGCATGTTGGAGTCCAACAAAACTAGTCCAAATGAAACTCATAATCTGACAAAGCCAATTAAGAAACATAACCATAATGCAACATAACCATGCAAAACTTTCACAATGCAAAATTGACCTTCATGAATGTTGTAACACAAGATAGAACTTGATGTTTGTCAAAATACAACAAAACCACTGCAAACATAAGCTAACCCAAATATTACAAAACCTTACAACCCAACAAAATTCATGATCGATGTTAAGCATAATACAACAAACCCATGGACAAATTGCACATTCCGAGATAAACCTTCATCAATTTTAGAATGCAAAAAAAAAGGAACGTAGCAAATATCACTAAATGCAATCCTTGCAAAACCTTATAACAAATGTCATAATTCAAGAAAATCAATTTATAAACATAACCATAATGCAACATGACCATCGATGAAGGTCAACATCCAATATAAGCCTTCATAAATGTCGTAATGAAACATAATACCCTAACTTAACCCTTGACATATGCTAGAATGGAATAAAACCAATCCAAATATAACTAAATTCAATCGCTAGAGAACAATTTAATCAATCACATAATGTAACAAAAATCTAGCAAGCAACATTACCATATTGCAACATGGCCATGGAGCAACGTTGCAATTCAACTTGACTCTCACTGACTATGACAATCCAACATAGCACTTGATAAATTAAATAAATATTGTACTTATTACATTACTTAATGTCATAATGCAACCAACCACATTAATGAGCATAACGATAATACAACATATTCATAAACAAATGAACATAACGATAATACAACATATTAATGAACATAAGGATAATACACCACATTCATATTCATGGACAAATTCCACATTCTGAGATAAACCTTCATAAACTTTGGAATGCAAAAAAAAAGGAACGTAGCAAGCATAACTAAACCCAACCCTTGCAAAACCTTATAACGAATGTCATAAGTCAAGAAAAAACAATTTATAAACATAACCATAATGCAACATGACCATCTATGAAAGTGAACATCCAATATAAGCCTTCAAAAATGTCGTAATGCAACCTAACCCTTGATGCATGTGAGAATCCAATAAAATAATTCCAAATGTTATATGATAACCCAACAAAAACAATTAATGAACATAAGCATAATGCAAGATAACCATAATGCAAGATAACACTTTATGTATGTCGAAATACAACAAAACCATTGCATACATAGGCAAACCCAACTATTATAAAACCTTACAATCCAACAAAATACATGAACAAACATAACCATAATACAACATACCCATGGACAAATGGCAGAATCCAACATAACCCTAACCCTAGATGAAGATAATAACCTAACTTAACCCTTGACATATGCCATAATGGAATAAAACCAATCCAAATATAGCTAAACCCAATCGCTAAAAAACAATTTGATGAATCACATAATGTAACAAAAATCCAGCAAGCAACATTACCATATTGCAACATGGCCATGGAGCAACATCACAATTCAACTTGACGCTCACTGACTATGATAATCCAACATAGCACTTGATAAATTAAATAAATATTGTACTTATTACATTACTTTTAATGTCATAATGCAACCAACATCATTAATGAACATAACAATAATACAACATATTCATATAGAAATGACACAATCAAACATAACCCTCAATGGACATTGTGATCCAACATAACCCTTGATTTATGTCAAAATGGAATAAACAATTCAAAATATGACTACACTTATTCCTGGCACAATGTTATAACGAATCACATAATGTGACAAAAAACCATTACGAAACATAACCATAATGCAACATGGCGGTGGATGAATGTTGCGATCCAACTTAACATAACAATAATGCAACATGACCGTGGACTATTGTCACAATCCAGCTTAACAACTATTAAAAATTGTAATCCAACATAAAAACCTTTGATGAACATTGCAGATATGAAACTCAGTTTCGTATTAATTACATAACAAATAAACAACTTTTGCACTATTAGAATCTAATAAAACCTTTTAACAACATATTGCATTTTGATTAAAATTTCTAATGTTGTAGTGTGACATTTCTAAGGAAGATTATCAAATTCCCACAATTCCACATGGTTATGTTATGTTAATATATCATCATGGCTATTTTGTTTTTAATATATGTATAAATGCAACAAATTAACTTAAGCAACACAACCATACTGAATCTAAACCATTCAGGTATTTCACAATACAACATAAACCATCATGAACATTACACACCAACATAACCAGTTATAATTGTGACAATGTGACAAAACCAATAAAATATGGTTGACAGATGTAATTTATCATAACCCTTGATGAATGTTTAAATTAAACAAAACCATTTATAAAATTAACTAAACCCAACCCTTGCAAAACCTTACAAAAAATCTCACTCATTAATAAAAATCATGAAAGAACACAAACTAATACAACATAACCACCAAGGAATATCAGACTCTCACCATAAGCGCCAATGAACATCCTAACCAAGACAACCCTTCATCAATTTTAGAATGCAAAAAAAAAGAACATAGCAAACATAACTAAAACCAACCCTTGCAAAACTTTATAATGAATGTCATAATCCAAAAAAATCAATTTATAAACATAACCATAATGAAACATGACAATCGAGGAAAGTCGTGATCCAATATGAGCCTTCATAAATGTTGTAATGCAACATAACACTTGATGCATGTCGGAATCCAACAAAACCATTCCAAATGAATCTCATAATCCAACAAAAGAAACAAATTAACATAACCATAATGCAACATAACCTTGCAAAATTTTCGCAATGCAATATGGACCTTCATGAATGTTGTAACACAAGTTAACACTTGATGGATGTCAAAATACAACAAAACCATTGCAATCACAAGTAAACCCAACTAAATTACAAAACCTTAGAATCCAATAAAATACATGGATGGTCATAACTATAATACAACATACCCATGGACAAATGGCACAATCCAAGTTAACCCTAACACTAGGTGAACATAGTAACCTAAACCCTAAACCCTTGACATATGTTAGAATGAAACAAAATTTGGCCAAATATAACTAAACCCAACTGCTACAAAAGAATTTAATGAATCTCGTACTACAAGAAAAATTTTGTAAGCAACATTACCATAATGCAATATGACCACGGACCAATGTTGAATGTTGAATGCGACCAAACACATTAATGAACATAACAATAATACAACATATTTGTGGAGAAATGACGCAATTCAACATAACCCTCCATGAACATCGTCATGGAACATTTCACAAAAACTTTTCAATCCAAAATAGCCTTTATTCATTGTTACAATATTACAATCTATTACAATTTATTAGCCTTTATTAAATGTATGATAAATTAATTAAATGGACATATTCATATTTAATATATGTCACTATTTAAAACAAACAAATACTTAAAGATTAAATTACACTAATGTTTAATTATTATATCTATGTAATAACAACTAATCAACAACTTCACACTATGATAACAAAAAAAAAAGTTTTTTGAATACACTAATTTAATTCATATATCTATCTTAAAATAACTCTACAAAATATAGATTTTTAATTAAATATTAATAAAATAATATAAAATTACATTACTTTTAATGTATCATTCATTTATAAACAATTATTGTGTTAATTTTTTTATTATAACATCAATAATTAAACGACATATTCCCATAATATTATAATGTCATTAAAATATTCCTAATGTAATTATTAATTATTAATCAAAATATAACAACATAATTTAAAGACATTAATGATTTATTCTTAATGTAATTATTAATTATTAATTAAAATATAACAACATAATTTAAAGACATTTATGATTTATTTCTAATGTAATTATTAATTATTAATTAAAATATAACAACATAATTTAAAGATATTAATGATTTTTTTTTTTGAAAGTGGAAGAACCTCCTGACTAGCATGTTTGCGATTGGCTAAGTGACCACGAACCATGGGCATCTAAGCCGTCAATGGGGATCGCACATCAAAATCACTTGGAGATCGCACGTGGCCTGGACCGCACCAACCATTAACATGGTTGGAGTTTTTGGTATCCGCGGGGTTTCGAACCAACGACCTTTCCGCTTAGGTGTTTCTTAACCATCACCTGCCACCGAGTCTTCTACATCTCACGGATTAAAGACATTAGGGATTTTTTTTTTGACAAGAACATATATGGATTTTATTTAAGTATCAGTGAGAACTTCACTGTAAAAGAGTCTACATCAACCAAATCTGCTATTCAGATACATAATCCATAAGACACATAACTATGCTTAACAAAGTGCTAGAACATAGAAACTATTATGATTGATATGCAACACAGAACTTCAAGTATTTTACAAAACTCAAAACCAAAGACAGAGGAAACTTGAAATTAGTGCCTATGTATTCCATGGTGCTGGGAAGAAGAAGTTTGGTTGGAAGACAGATTGCTAACCTTCTCCATTGCTAGCTTTGAGACCTATAGCTCCAGTTTTTTGAAACATAATTCCAAATTTGCCATTAACACGAGCATTGCTTGTTCAGACCGTGTGAGGGATTTGGCGAATTCCTCTGTGGTTCTGCAAATATCTTGATCTACCATTTCCAGACGTCATCCACCTGAGTCTGTCCAGTTGAGTTAAATATCATTTCTGAGCGCTCAGCTCATTCTCCTATGAAGGTCCCGTAACTTAGCATCTAATGACACGGGAGATTACCAGGAGCATTTGATTCAAAACTGGAGGCCATTGTGACAGGAAACTCTCCAATCCAAAGTTTGACAACAAATTCACCCCTTTAAAACCACATCACCAAACGAAACACCACAATTTCACTTGTCCTGATTATCCACAAAACCGTTTTAATGCCATCTCCAGCTCCCATAAATCCCATGATCTCAATAGGGTACATTAGACAATCCGCACAAGGGATACCAGATGGAAAAGGACACTGGAAAAGACCCATGTTGCAGTCGAAGTTGCGCGAGGGAGGACGGGATACCGACCTAGTAATACAACTCGATCCTGTTGTACTGAGAGCAAGGCAATCAAGCCTTTTTCCACATGCCCACATGCTCCATAAGGCGTCACCACGAGTCAACATGCGTAGGTCCATGAAGAGCTGCCGCCACCTAGCCCTGTTTCGTGGAGGGCCCTTTAATCCATAGCCTGTGGTCCTATGGGATCTTAAAGGAGATGATCCTCCCATTCAGCCCAAGAGTCCCCTCCTAAGGGAGTTGCGGCATTTTCTGCCTCGTCTGCCTCTTTGTTTAGATTTCTTAAGATATGAAAGAAGTCTATCTTTCTAAAGTCTTTGGTCAATCTTTGAATTTTCATAACTATTTGGTGAAGCTTCATTTGATTAGGAAGAGAATTTGTTACCGAGGCATGAATGATTCGTCTGGAATCCCGAAGCACCATAATGTTTTCTAGGCCATGAGCCTAAGCTTGAAACAAGCCTTGCCACAAGGCGAGCGCCTGAGCTATTTTGTTAGTCTTCTCCGATATCCCAGGAATAAGTCCATTTCTGAACTTTATCGGGGCCAAGAAGAACCCCTCCCCCTCCAACCTCCCCTAACATTAATGATTTATTCATAATGTAATTATTAATTAAAATATAACAACATAATTTATAGACATTAATGATATTATTTCATTAATAATTACATCCTTAATTAAGGACATAAAATCACTTCTTAACATTTTTTTATTAAGTCATTATTGTTTGATTAATTATCATATTATTACAATTTGTTAAATGACATTATTTGTACTAATACTTTGTGGATATGTGTACAAGCCCACCGGTTACTATGTGCTTAGATTAAATTTACATATGTGTACACACCCATGGGTTAGTATGTGCTTAGATTAAATTTACATCTATTGGCTTATTGAGACACATTAATTTTATTAATGTGGTTGTTGGGAGTGTTACAACTATTAAATTAAATTTAGATGAATGTGGTAATCAAAACTTGGTAATAAAAAAACTATTAGATGAACTTGTAGTTTTACTCCAAGTGGACTTTCATTGCAGTGAAACCATGCACTCCAGTCACCATTAACTATTGAACCCACTAGTATGATAGCATAAAAACCCCATGGCATGGGAGTTGTTTGAGTGGTATTAGCAATGTTGAGGTATTATAAGAGAAAGTCTCATGGAAGAGAAAGAAACAGTTAGAGGCTTTAACCTATTCTAAGAAGGGAAGAGATCACTAATGGGTGGTGGTTTAACTAGATGCATGCACTTAAGTATAGAAGTGAAGAGTTGAGGGAGATAAACTTTCCATTTTCTTGCCTATCATCATGAGAACAATTAGTGAACACTCATAAACAACAAGTGAACATAATAGTAAAATACATTCTTTAAGGAAAAAAACATTATCAATATATCAAATATATTATTATCCTAGTTTTCCAAACATAATAATCTTATTAATATAGTTGTTACTAGTTCTATGATGTAATGTGTATAAAGTGAGATGTACTATAAAATTCAATTGTAATATGCATTTTCAAACCAGGACTCAAGTTTCAAACCTGGAATGTTATAACTTATAACCCTCCTCAATTGTAATATGCATTTTCAAACCAGGCCTCAAATTTCAAACCTGGAATGTTATAACTTATAACCCTCCAGCATTTCCAGGGTCATAACCAGAGACAAAGCGTTTTCGATGTCCACACTCAGTGAAATAAAAATATTATTCTCAAATTCATATCACAGAATCAAAACAAAAGACAGTTTCACAAAGAAGAGATGAAATGATGATTTGAAACGGATCGGGAAACCAAAATAGCTATCATTCATATATATATATAGTATTCGGCTGATTTGGTGCAGTGTTACCATGTGCTTGATTTGAATCAACTGAATAGTGTGCACTAATACATAGAGATGCTATTTACAAAGATGGAAAACGTCTCTTAAAATTCTCTCAATTTTCTTTTGGAGTACATATGAAAACTGAAAGTTGATAAAATTGATACGTATATATAATTTGGAGTAGCAGCTTTTGTAGGCAAAAGTCTGCACATAACGGCCATGATCTCACCGGAAGAATCCAAAACATCCTCTGGCCATGAATAGTTGAGTTCGTAGATTAAATTAACAGAAACATGAAGCAGCTAGTACACAGAATATTTGAAGCGGCGTTGATTTTGATGATGATCTACTCCTCCTCCAAGAGCTGCCTGGAATTATTACAAATGAGACAATGCAATACAAGCGAGCATGAAGATACCTGTAGCAGTTGCGGTATCTTCTCCCCTCACTTTGTTTTTAAATGATGTCATGCTGTTGCATTTGATCATGTTTTCCACCTGCTGCTTCTTTGATTTGGGTTGCTGGACCTTCTCCTCCACCTTCCCATTTGAGCTCTTCGAAACCATCTCTACACTCCAGTGTTTCTCAAGGCAAAATAGAATGGAATAATAACGAACAACTAAAACAGAAAACATGATAATCCCAACTCATCTACACTCAATATATACACGGCCTGTATGCATGATATACTGGGGGCCATCCACGTCTTACATTTAGGGTTTCGCAATGAGTGCTGTGCTGAGCTCAGGGCCTGTCCAAATTTTGCAAGCAAAACCTAATGCTGCAGTGTTGACGAAGCTTCACTGTTCGTGAATATTTGTCGCGAGGGGAACGTCAGCCATGTGCCTCAGACAGTAGCAAGTGCCCCCACCCAGCACCTGTATCAATGAAGGAATCCATAGCAATGTAGATTAGGTAGGGTTATCGATAAAAAATCCACCTTCATCGGATTCGATTGGGAATGATGCCCTAATTCTTTGATATTTCTATTAACTTGTGGGCAGTTATGTTTCAAGCCGCAGAAAATGATACTTGCTCATAAAACCAAAAACCATCAAAGAACGTAACATAAGAACGTACAGAACCTAACACGCCCAATCTAATTATAGAACGAGACAAATGGATCACCTAATCTTGGATCGTTAAAATAAAAGTATCGCCTAATCTTGTACTTCCTTGAAAGCATCTTGTACAGTTTGGTAAATTCTCCTCTATAAGGGTGGCCTCTTCTTCATGAACATGGCCTATTGATAGGGTAAATTAACTAATAAAAGGTGGCACATCAAGATGACAGAAAGTGCAAACGTAGCAAGAGATGGTAAATTGAAGATTTAGAAGGTGGCCTATCAGTTTGATGAACTGTTCAAACGAATCTTTTTAGCCAGGAAAGAGTAAGCACCCCAACTCCATCATAGCTTAGCATAATTACACATATAAAGAATTACTGGAAGATCCGCCCAATCTAATTATAGAACGAAACAAATGGATCACCTAATCTTGGATCGTTAAAATAAAAGTATCGTCTAATCTTGTACTTAATCTTGTACTTCGTTGAAAGCATCTTGTACAGTTTTTAGTCATTATTTTGAAATCATTTTTCAATTTATTTCATAATTAGCACATTCATATAGTTTGTGGTTGGATCATGTAGATAAGAATCAAGTGGTTGAGAGATAGTTATGAAATGAATAATATTTTTTATTCCTCTAGTTAAACTGAGTTATCCATACCTAGCTACATGTTATCACCCACATTATTCTTGTTATCCATTTACCAAGTATCAAGTATCAATTATTTTATATCTATATATATATATATATATATATATATATATATATATATATATATATTACCCTGGAGAAAAAAATCTTTTATTCATAAAATAACATGGACTGCTGGTAAGAGCTTACATTAGTGCACCTAAGTGCTTATTAAGAAGAGCGCTTTTAACAACTTTGTATACAATAAACTTGTTCATGATTCATACAAAAAAACATTATCTATCTTTCGAAGTTTTGAACCTTGAATCTTTAGCAAAAATAAAGACATTGTTCCCTCAAAACCTCAAAGGCTCCAAATCTCTGTGTAGTCTGTTATTTGCCTGCTTCATGATCACTGTTGATAATGTGACTTTGATTCCTTTTTTATAGTGGAGAAAAAAAATGAGTGATTGCTGAACTTGTTGCAATCTCTTCTTCTATTATCCCTAACTGAATAGCTAATGCTTGTTTAGACAAGGTATCGACCTCCATGTTGTATTCCCTGTAGATATGTTTGAAATGGACTTCCTCAAAGCTGGGTTGAAGAGTTCTTATTGCCCTCAGTAGATTTTGAAGACGAGGAGCTCTTATGTCATTCTTCTGTGTTGCCCAATCTATTATTGTTTTTGAATCCCCATAAATATGTACTCTCTTGAGCTGTTTGTCATTTGCTATCTTCATTGTGGCCCAAAGAACAGATAGTTCAAATTTACTATTTGTTGCTCTTCCCAGACCAAATTTGAAAGAGATTTTGTTGGTCTCATCCAAATAGATTATGCCCCGTGCTCCTCCTATGGGAGGATCACCTTGGTTAGCCCCATCAAAAAAATCCAGCTCTTGTCAAGTTTTGGAGGCTTGACATTTCTTTTTTTTTCTTTCTTAGGGGAGGATTGGTATTCTTGAGCCTTCTGCACCAAAATGTTTGTTGTAATGTTAATGGGCGTAAATTTACACGAGTTTTCCATATGGTGTAAATGAATACAGCAGGAAAAACACTATGATTACTTTTTGTACCCACCTACCTTCTGAATTGTCCAAACTTGCTTGGGTGAGTGTTCTAGT
>LPNX010540875.1:155434-230634 GCA_001517045.1 Pseudotsuga menziesii | reverse complement strand
GAATTTGAAGATGCGACCAAGTATCGACAACTGGTAGGAAGTCTTATCTACCTTACAACAACTAGACCAGATATTTCTTATGTTGTTGGCATACTTTCAAGTTTCATGCATAAACCTTGTGAAGGACATTGGTCAGCTGCAAAAAGAGTTCTAAGATACTTGAAGGGGACTCAAGACGTTGGACTCAAGTACTCTAAAGTGGATGACTTCAAACTTATTGGGTACTTAGACTCAGATTTTGATGGTGATAAGGAGACAGGAGTATCAACTTCTGGATACACTATGAGTCTTGCATCAGCAGCTGTCTGATGGAGATCACGCAAACAGTCAGTTCCAGCAGATTCAACAACAGAAGCAGAATATGTGGCTGCAGCTGAAGCAACGAAAGAAATAGTATGGCTCAGGAAGATACTTGAAGATTTGCAAGAAAAACAAGAGAACTCCACTCCATTGTTGGTCGACAATACTTCTGCAATCAAGCTGGCTAAGAATCCTAGATTCCATGATCGAACCAAACACATCAACACAAAGTATCATTTGATTCGACATCATGTAGAGGCCAAGGCAGTCCATCTTCGACATTGTTCCACAAATGATCAAATTGCAGATATCTTCACCAAAGCGCTTGGACGAGAAAAGTTTGAAAGATTCAAAAACATGCTCGGACTTACGAAAACCCCTTCGGATTAAGAGGGGGATTGTTAGAATATAATCCGTAGGGATTATATATTGTAAATAAATAAATAAAGAATAGGAAGCTGAACAGTTACGTAGGAATATAGATAGGCTGGTCGGAATCTCAACCACCGCCTGTAATGTCTAAATATATGCATTGGCATTGGAATATAATCGAATCGGGAGTTATACCTAACACAAATAAATCTTATAAAATATAATTATATATAGATCAAGGATCACCTTGAAATAGATTAGGCTTTAGTTATTTTTCCTAATAATTTTCTTAATTTGACTCATTATTTATGTAAAGCTTCTTAATCTTAGTTATTTTTCCTAATAATTTTCTTAATTTGACTCATTACTTATGTAAAGCGTCTTAATCTTATAGGAACGTGGAAACATATTTTTAATTTATATTTAAAATCAATTTGTTATATACATATTAGTTGGTGTTTTTATAGGAATTGTTTAAACATTAAATGATTTAGATTAATATTGATGGTATAAGAGATTGTTTAAATATAAACATACATGCTCAAACAATATTAAATGATGGAAAAATGAACATAGTAACAAATATTTTAATATTCAAACTTTTGTTTTTCTACAGAAAAAAATCTTAACTTTATTATCAAAATTACATTCATCATATGAGCCACTATTAGTTACTGATCAGTGTCCATTTCCTCAATTCTTCAACACAAAAAATGCTTTTACAATAGATAATAATTGATTAGAAATCAAATTATATCCAACCAAAAAATATCAAACAATTAAATTACAATCAACAAAAGTTGTATCTTGTAAGTTAACCAGAAAGTAGTTTTTCACTGTACATATCATCAAAATATTATAGCATATAATCTTTAATCTTCAAAGACTGTAAAATATATATATCATCTAACTCAGTCTTTATCAACAAAGAAAAAAAAAAGATAAGTCAGTATCCTTCAAAACTGTCACCAATATGAGTTTTTATCTGAAACTTGCACTACTACATGCGCACAATCTTTTGGTATAGTAAGGGATGATACAAAAGATAAGGGGAGTTCAACATAATATTGAATTTGAATTAAAGGACATAAGCTTGTCTCCAAGTTTAAATTCCATGAAAAATTATATAAGTTAACAATCCATACATAATTATCAAGGCTTTCAGAGGCATCAATTGAAGAAGTTGAGTAGAATACTATGTGAGAATATTGCATATCTATGTACATTTTGGACCGCATCCTTGCATCCTTCTTCAATAAAAGAGACTTTCTCAAGGAACTTACATATCAATGCCTCTCTACCAAACAAAAGTTCCTAAGGCATGATTTAATGATTAAGCGCATACACCATAAACAATGCCTCAGTTTATATGTGGTGCATTTGATTGAAAACAAGATATTTTAATATAATAGGTGCCACCATCCCCTTGTGTTTGAGGAGCCTCAAGTTTTGCAATGCTTTGATTTTCGAGAGTTGATGCTTATTGCACCAACTTAAATAGATTCTCAAACCAAAGATTATTGAACATACTATTGATGCAATTACCGAGAGTTGGTGCTTAATACACCTTATTATAGGTTATCACACAATAAAAACAAAGAACTAGAGAAACAACTGACACAAATTTTGGCGGTTGGGCTCGTTCAACCAGGCTCTTACCCATGTGGCTCTCCTATCTTCTTTGTTTTCAAAAAGGACAAAAGTAAATGATTCCTGGTGACATAATATTTCTATGAGCTCTTTCAAACCAAACCCGAGGGTATTGCAATTAGTTGTCAACATGATGACATCCATGATGACTCTATTGGAAGTTTTTTTTCATGTAATGTCCCCAAAATTTGAATTTTTTTATTAGGTTAGTTAATTACTACCTGAACTGGAATTTAGCTTATCTTTTGCAAAATGTCGACGAAATTTGTTCGCGAAACTGAATTGTCGTTAGCTGTTCTTACCCTCTTCTAGATGTTTTCCCTATTGTGGCTAATAATGTAAATCTATAATGTATTTAATTTACTTGATATGATTTACATGATTACGTTGTTCATTGATTATTTCTTATTATATATGTGCGTGTATGCATGTTCAGTTTATAGCTTATTTCCTGGTTATAAGTTTTGTTTCCTGGTTTATGAAAGGTCTTAACTTAACTTGTAAATTTCAAGGGGTGGAGGGGACTTGTATTCCTTACAGGGCCACTTGGAGAGGTAACTCATTTTACTTGGCATTACAGTGTTTACTTAGTTCATGTTTAACTAATGCAACTCTTCTTCATTTTGTGTAGGTTCATTAGGTGACATAAATCTTGCTATAACGGTTAACCAAAGACATGCTACCTATGTTAAACTACTTCACTGCTTTGGACGACAGAAGGACCACAGTCCTAACTTAGCAATTATTATTACTGTTATTAGCGTTATTGTTTATGAATGGATGGGTTTATTTAGACCTACGTCTAACTGGTTATCATTATTATTGTTATGGTTCTAAGACTTCATACTTTAAGTATTTAAAACATATTCTTGGAATGTTTTTAGGTCCAAAGGTGTAAAGGCCTAAGTTACAAGAATTAGCCATATGTTGATTAAGGTTTTTAGACCATATGTTAAAGGTATGTTGTAAGCCATTCATGGCATATTGCATATTCCATGAATCTTGGCTTCATCCTAAGTCAACAATGCATAACATGGGGTTTTAATACAAAATGTTTCCAATATCAAATCGTGTTTTAGGGTTTAAGAACTATAGGCACGGGGATAAAAATCGATGTTGGTGGTGGAATGGGTGGTAGAGTAAACGCTCCTCAGGATGTGGGAAACTCAAGCCCTAAGCTTGGTCTATCATGGATGAGCGAGTAATTTGGCATTTCATTTTGTGAGCTCTGTTCGGCTCTCTGGGTTGTATCACTGCGTGAGGTTTGGCTTGCATCTGTGCCTAGGAAGTTATGCTTTCCTTTATAGTTTTGCAACATTGTTTACTTGTTGTTTCGTTTCGGAGGATTGGTATACTTCTCACGATTCTATGTCTCTTATTTGTAGGTGGCAGAGCTTCCATTGCGTGGGTCGTGGGTCTCTCAGGTTGTCGATGCATACCCTTCATGGGTAAGCCCTGTACCAACAAGCTCTGAGCTTGTTACCTATGCGTATAGTTATTTGACAGAGCTTTGAGATCGATTTTTGTAATGTTGAATGAATACTTGTGTCGGTTAGGGGTTTTGACTGTATATAGGTCTGTTGTATTTTGAAAGGAATCCAGAAATGCGTATGAAGCTTGGCGTTTAAGTGGTTTGGGTTTTGGCGCCTTCATGCCATGATTGTCATGAATCTGCTCTGTAATAATTTTTGGTTGGTCGCTTAAACTTGTGACCTTGATGGTTAATGAAGACTGCGTTTTAGTTTTAATGATGGGTTTCGACTGGTGGCAGCACCATTGGGTTTCCAATTGTCAACCTTAGAACTGATCCAAAATCTTCCATGTGCTTTAAATGAGCCAATTAATTCATTTTGTTTGTTAAGCCCAATCATTGAACACATCAAGTAGTTTTTGAAGCATGGGGGTTTTGACAGTTATGTTAGTTGTTAGCAATACTTTTTCTTCTATGGTTGGAAGCTATGTCTATTGTATTTCACCATAATGCCATATCCCTTGGAGTTAACACTCAATCTATCATTCTCTCATACATGTCTCCACACTACGTAGAGTTTTCCCATTGTTGTTCATGACCATTACCAGGCTATGCATAGCTCAAAAATCCAAATTTGGAGAGAGGGATGAATTTTGGGAAGGAAAAATTAGATGGTTGTAGGTGAGCATAGAGGTTGGGAAAGCTAGGAACCCATACCCATTGAGTTCTAGTACTTTGGGATGCTTGAGATGCCATAATTTATGCTACATTAGGTTCTCTAATAACATACAACTGGTTGGAATCTTAGTGCACACACTGGTAAGCACTGTAAGGGTTGGATTCCTCAAGGGAAATGTGGATAAGTGAATGGGAATTCCTTCCTTATGTTGTGTGGGGAAGATGGAAGGAGTGCCATGGCTATGACAACTAAATGAGATCTCTATAGGGATCAATATGAGTTGTTGGATAGGAATGAAGAGTAGAATAGGTTGTGGGCTGAGTGAGAGAATCTTGTAGGTGTTCCTTTTGCCCTGGTGGCCTCATAGCCCAACTCAGGGGTGGCCTCTCAGTAGAAATAGTATATGCTGGATAGAGTTCCTATGGTTCGATGGAAAATCACTCTTACACAACCAATTACTTGGATTCTTCTTTGTTAAATATAAGCATTCTCTTGTGTGTTTGAATCTGCAATGTTTATTTGTTTCCTGTTTTGATTTTGCTTATAGATGCATGCTATGTGTGTGGATCAAGTTTGTTTATGATGTGTATTTTCATTTATACATTTGCACACATGTTTATACTGTCATGAATTTGTAAGCATGGTTATGGGAAGAATTTCTAAGCATGTATTGGTGTAATATCCCCTCCTGCTGGTTGGATTAAGGGATGGGGGTGTTACAGAGTGGTATCGGAGCATCTGGTTGCAACACCAGAGCTGTATTGCTAAAAAATGTACAATAACATGCAAAATATGAATTACAGATTAAAGACTCTTATGAGAAACTTGTGGTTTAATCATTGGATGGTATCCTAGCGACACTGTAGGTCAGATATATGGTTTATCACTGGAGAGGTAGACTGGTTGAGGCAAAATTTTGAAATTTGTTGGTTTGTAGTGGAAAATGCTTATATGGAAGTCAAGTTCTGGTAAATGATGGGTAAGTGCCAATATTAATTGGTAATAATCCCTTTATTACCAAATTAAAATTTTATACAAATGTGAAATTTTAAACATTTTGGGTAAATTGTAGGTGGGCCCCACTCGTGCCATGTCGATGGGTGATGTAGAGGAGCCATGCAGGGAAAAGGGATAACCTGGAGGAGCCATGGATATGATGTGTATCAACCACATCAACCCAAGCACATGTGATTTCTAAGGATTAAGTGCAGAGGTGATGAATATTTGACCATCGAGAGATAGGGTAGATCAACGATGGACGTTGATAGTGCATCCACGACTTGCATGGTGGTTAGTAGTGGCTGACAAATATATAGTCATTGGATGATGTGGGAGATCAACAGTCATGGTGCATAACACATGAGGAACATGGAAAGTGATTAATGGTGGGTGGATGGAGACTGACCGTGAGATATTATGGAAGATTGACTACCACAAATCATCTTGCAGTCGTAAGGTGACCACTAGATAAAATATGATGAGGGTGCATTGAGACAAAAACCACCTAGGACACGTGTCAACTTTTTATTGGCAATGCCTTTCAAAGGAACTTTTTCAAACCTCCTTTGTGAGGGGGTGTTACCACTTGTGGTAAAGGAGAAAACCATTGACGCATTCCCACCCGAGGTCAAGTGGTATTGTGCCTCGGTAGCCGAAAGAGGGTGACATGGACACCACAAGGTGACGGGTTAGACTTGTTCAACACCTCAATAGTAACATGTCAAGCCACACTCACTCCCATTCATTTTTTTTAAAAATCAACAAAGTTGGATTTGGGGTTCAATCATGGCCATTGGAGCAACATAAATATGGGCAAGTTTTTGGAATAATGGTGGATGTTCGAGAACAGAAAAAAAGAGCAGAAGTAGTTAATTCCATAAATTTATAAAAGACGATTAGAGAACCGGATTAAACCTTTGGGGTAAAATGCACCTACAAGAAAAGTGTTTATAACCATACTTTGACAAAAAATGTCAATATGGATATTTTCCAGAATATATGAAAAAATGTTTTTTATTTATGAGGATGCAATAAACCTAACAATTGTGTTTACATAAACACTTTTGTAGATTTATAATTATATTAGAGAAAATTAAAAGTTCATCATTATGAAAATTAGGAAAAGAGTGGGAGTAGCTCAAGGAGGCACTCTCACAAAAAGTCCCATAGTTCAAGAAGGATTCTAGAGGTAGGTCGTACGCTTCAGAATTCTCTTATACTGAGTATTTCGACTCTAAGGATTCCACTAATGGGCCATGCTCTTCATCTCATAGGAAGAAGAGGAAGATGTATTCAAAGAACAATTTACATGGAGAATTTAGGAAGGCCAAACCTACTAAATTTGATGGTGAGATAAAATATGGCCAAGAAGCTGATGCTTGGCTTCTTGGGATGAGGAAGTATTTACAAGTCCAAGAATACTCTAGAAATGCAAAAGAAGCAAGATTAGCCATATTCAATATGAATAGAAGGAAATATATATGGTGGGATTACCTTAGGCAAGTGAAAAATATCAATTAAAGGAAGATTGTGTGGAAGCAATTCAAGAAGTACTTCAAGAAAAATTACCTCTCTGATAGGTACTATGATGGGAAAATCAAAGAATTCCATGAGCCGAAATTGGGCCAAATGACTATGGAGGAACATGTAAACCAATTATTGGAGCTACTGAGATATGTCAAGTACATTAGGGGTGACAAAGTGAAAATTCAGCATTTTCTAAGTTCTCTTCCCAAATCTTATAAAGATAGAACTAATTTTGATGAGCCTCAAACTCTAGATGAGACCATAAGGAAGAAAAAGTATTTCTATGATCAAGCCAAAATAAGGCCAAAATTCCATAAGGCGTGGTAGGACAAGAAAAATGAGAAGTTTGAATAAAGGAAGAAGGGGTTCAAGCTTCCTTATTTCATAAATCATCCAAAGCATCCACCACAGGGTGTAACAAATCCAATTAGGATGATGGGAGGCAAGCTAAGAGAACCAAGCGAACCACTTCAATGTTGGAGATGTGGAGAGGACCATTTGCTTAGGAACTATCTAGACATGAATGAGAATGCAAAGCAAGTTCACAACACTCAAGAAGCTGAGAAATGTGGGTTAAGTGGAAATGATAGCCCCTAGAATTTATGCAGCACTAGATGACTTCCAAACATATCATTAATCAACTTTGGTTGAGGTTGAAGGTAGGATTGCTAAGAAATCTTTCTATTTTAATTAACCCTGGCTCTACTCACAGTTATATCAGTCCCGAAGTTGTTGAGATTTGTGCATTTAAGAAAACCATGCATAGTAATATGGTTGGTCTAATTAGCCACATGAACCAAGATAAAAGTTAGTGACTTGGTGGAGAAATGGTCATTAGAAATGGGTGGATTGTTCACTTGTACCAATATGAACATTTTTTCACTTTGTTCATATGACATTCTCATTGTAATGGACTAATTGGAATGACATATAGTTAAACTTGACTACTACAACAAGAGTTCTAAGTACATTGATGATGAAGGAAACCCAAGGGTTGTAAAATGAATTCCAAAGGAAATTTATATTAGGCATATTTCATCCATGTAATTAATAATTTTTTATAGGAATGGTTGTCAATTGTATGCAACCCATATATTAGACAAAAGAGAAAATGAAATCCTCGAATTAGAGGGACATCATGTGCTACAAGAATTCAAGAATGTGTTCCTTGATGAAGTTCCAAAACTTTCTCCAAAAAAGGACATTGATTTCACAATTGATCTTGTGCTAGGAGCAACACCAATGTCTAAGACACCTTACATGATGAGTATACTAGAATTATTAGAGCTGGAAATGAAATTACAAGAATTATTGGAAAAGAAGTACATGAGGCCAAGTGTGTCTCCATGGGGAGTACTAGTACTATTTGTGAAGAATAAATATGGAACACTTATTTTATGAATTTATTATAGGAAATTGAATAAAGTGATAGTGAAAAACAAGTACCCATTACCTCAAATTGATGATCTTTTTGATCAAATGAGAGGGGAAAAGGTGTTTCAAAGATATACTTAAGGTATAGTTACCATGAAGTGAGGATCAATGAAGGAGATATTCACAATACAAACTTTAGAATAAGGTATGGACACAACAAATTTGTTGTGGTGCCATTTGGTCTCACTAATCCACCAACGACATTCATGTGTCTCATGAATAGTGTTTTCAACATGTATTTGGACAAGTTTGTTCTTGTTTTTCTAAATGACATTCTTATTTAATCTAAGAATGAAGAAGAGCATGAATAAAATTTGAGAATAGATTTTCAATTTCTCAGAGAGCATAAGTTGTATGCAAAGCTAAGCAAGTGTGACTTTTACAGAAATAAGATTCATTATTTGGGTCACATTATTTCAGAGGAAGGAGTATCAGTTGATCCAGAAAAGATTGAAGCCATTATGAACTGGCCAACTTCAAAAGAATGTAACAAATGTGGAGACATTTCATGGGTCTTGCTGGTTATTATAGGAGGTTCGTTGAAGGATTCTTCAAGGTTTCTCACCCAATCACTTCTTTGCAAAAGAAGGGAATAACATTTGAATGGACACATAAATATGAATAAAGTTTCCAACTATTGAAGACGATTCTCACAAGTGCTCAAATTCTGAAAATCACAGACCTAGACAAATAATTTTGGTGTGTGCATATGCATGAAAATAGGGACTTGGAGGAGTTCTTATACAAGCCAATTATGTGGTGTGTTATGAATCTAGAAAATTCAAGGAGCATAAAAATAATTATGCTACCCATGACTTGGAACTTGCATCCATAGTGAATACTTTTAATATGTGGAGGCACTACTTAATGGGCAGAAAATTTGAGTTAAGAACATACCACTGTGGTTTGAAGTATTTATTTGAGAAACCGACATTAAATTCCAGGAAATCTAGATGGTTGGAATTTTTATGTGAATTTGATTTTGAAATTAAACACTTAAAATGAAAATAAAACAAAGTGGCTGATGCACTCAGCAGAAAGGTACAAGAAATGCATGTGGAATCCATCAATATTTATCAATAAGATTTAACACAACAGATTGCCAATTCTCTTGCTGAAGATGAACTGCATGTGTTAATAAAAGGTAAATTACAACAATAGATTTCAAAAAAAGAGGTATGAAGGGAATCATGTGGAAGAGGATGTAATTCTTATTTATAAATACATAATTTGTATTCCAAATGTTGAATGTTTAAGAAGAATTGTTATGGATGAACTCCATAAAATGCCATATTCTTATTACCCAAGATATCATAAGACAATTGCTACAACCAAGAAGCAATATTTTTGGCCACGGATGAAAAGAAACATTTCTAAGTATATCTCTAAGTGCATACAATGTCAACAAGTAAAAGATAAGCATCAACACCTAGCAGATTTGTTCCACCCCTTGCAATTCTAGAATGGAAATGAGAAATAATTTCGATGGATTTTAATACAAGTTTTTTAATGAATATGAAAATATGCTAAATCAACAAACTTCATACCAATTGAGCCTACATATAGAAAATATGCTACTGCGAATATTTTTATGAAAGAAATTCCTACATTGCATGGATTTCCAAAGATGATAATTTCAAACAGGGATACAAAATTTACTTTAAATTTATGGAAAAGTCTTTTTGTAGATTTGGGTACATAGATAAATTTTAACATTTCCTACCATCCACAAACATATGGGCAAATAGAAAGAGTAAATCAGGTTATTGAGGACATGCTTTGCATGTATGTGATGGACAAACCATCAAAATGAGAAGATTGTTTACACTTGGTAGAATTTGCATATAACAATGTGCAACAAGCTTCATTGGGAATGAGTCCATTTGAAGTTTTGTATGGAAGAAAGTGTAGAACACCAGTGACATGGGATAATCTAGTAAGAAAATTTTTACTTAGGACATAATTGTTTACAGAAATGGAAAACAAGGTTGCAAAAAATAGGCTTGAAAGAATAGGACCCGTTGCATATAGAATTGCATTTCCTGCTAACACTAGAAATCATAATGTTTTCATGCTTTTTTGCTTAAGAAATATGTACATGATTCTAACCATGTGAATGATGGCGATGTGATTCATGTGGGACTTGAGGGATAGTTCCAAATTGAGCCACTATACATCCTAGACAAGAATGTAACATTCCTCCATAATCGAGCCATCAGATAGCTAAAGGTACAATGGAAGAACTTCAGTCACGATGAGGCTACATTGGAGTTATAAGATGCCATGAAAGATGAATACCCATTTTTGTTCTGATTTTGAGTAAACACCGAGGACAATGTTATTCCAAGGGGGATGGGATTGCAATACCCCCAATTTTGACTTAGAATGTATTTAATCAAAATTATGTAAATGATGTAAATATGCTAGTATGGAATCCTAGTGCTGAGCACAAGGCCAAGGCACGATTAGTGAATGGATAGGCATATAAGATGTATATATTTTCATTTGGACCCTATGGTTGGATTATCATTCCAATTTGAAATGTATGTAAATATTATGTTGGAAATTAATAAAATGGTCCAAGATGGTTGTGTAAAGAGCACTAGAGGGGCTATGATTCCACCCAAGGGGAAGAGGAAAGGGGTCCTATGGGAAACTAAATCATATGTTGCCAAGTGTCAAACTTAGAACTCATCCAAAATATGCCATGTGCTTTAAATGAGCCAATTAATTCCTTTTGACTATTAAACCCAATCATTGAATGTGTGTGGGAGGTTGGTGGGAAAATTTGGTTCAAGCAGTTATTAAAGCATGGGGGTTGTGATAATTATGTCAGTTGTCAACAATCCTTTCTATTTTATGTTTAGAAGCTATGTCAGTGTTATTTTCACCATAATGTCATATCCCTTGGAGTCAACACTCAATCTATCATTCTCTCGTGCATGTCTCCAGAATATGTAGAGTTTTACCACTGTTGTTCATGATCATTACTAGATTGTGCATAACTCAAAAATATGAATTTGGAGAGGGATGAATTTTGGGTAGGAAAAATTAGATGGTTGTAGGTGAGTATAGAGGTTGGGAAAGATAGGAACCCTTACCCATTGAGTTCTACTACTTTGGGATGCTTGAGAAGCCATAATTTATGCTACAGGAGGTTATGGACTCTTAGTGCACACACTGGTAAACATTGTCAGAGTTGGATTCTCTGAGGAAATTATGGACCAGTGAAGGGGAATGTTGTTAGGATTTATAATCTTTCATTGTGAAAACTGGTCTATTAGATTATATTTTCTTAACTTAGGAGTCATATAGTTATTATTGGGTCCACTAGTACCATTGAGTCAACTTGGCCTAATGGGGCCACATGTACCAGTCACTAGAGTGCGAGGAACACAAATAGAGGCTAAATGCAATTGATTGCACATTCATGCATTAGTTTATGCACCTCCTAGATCAATCCATAAAATTTAGGAGCTACTGTGAGTGCCAACACCAACCTCCTTCAGTTATTGGCAGTTGGTGACTAGGAAAGTTTAGTTATGCCTTAGTTACATTCAGTTAGATGTCCTCCAATTCATTTAGCACCAGTCTTGCATGAATGCATGTGGGAAGGCACCTATTCTCACCTAATTCTCACCTATCACATCAGTTAGACTAGTTTAACTGATTATAGCTGATTGAGATACTGGATTAGACAACTTGAGCTTAGCTAGTAATATCCGATAGTGATTTAGACACTTCTAGTTAGCGATGCAGTCATATTGAGTTGGTGATTTGAATACTATCCACATGATTTGAATTCTCCTTTATGTAACATTATTATATACTACTAGGATTAATGAAGTTGATACTGTAATTATACTGAGCAATACTTGTCTGTTTCCTGTGAGATTTGTTTTCTTCAGTGTGTATTATTCATTCTTTTACACTGCATAATAATTCAATCTAATTGTACTCATTTCCTGAAAATATAATGGAACAATAATTCTAATATGGTATCAGAGCCTCCTCGGGAATGCTTCAAGTCTGCCTACTCTCCATTGTAACCTAGAAGCAGCTGGGTTTCCACAGAAGTCCCGCAAAGAGTGCCTTGCTATATTTGAATTCATTTAGAGTGGCGGTGCAGGTGTGGCAGACCCTGAAAAAGTGTACATGTCGAGAGGGAAGGCTTGATTCTGACATAGTGTGAATTGGTTTTGTTTTTGCAGTGTTTTCTTATAGGTGCTACGTAGCTTTATTGAATAAATTGACTGATCGAAAGGAGAATTGATGGAGAATCAATATTTTTTACCCCAGATCCTGACACCCTTCAACTATGTTGATTGGAGAGTAGATATGCAGGTATCCTTGCACAAGCTTGGCCTGTACAGGATGAAAATGGGTCAGGAGACTGAACCTCATCGTCATGCTGAGAAGAACAAGTTCTTGAACCGGTTGGATGAAGCCTTCGACTTCCTTTGTGCTCACATCTCCAGATACTTCGTCCTTCACCTTGAGGGATTAAGGACTCCCAAAGAAGCTTGGGAGAAGATCAAATTATTGTTTGGAAAGAAAGATGATCTTCAGGGACACATTCTAGAGAACGATCTAATATCATTGTATCCCATCAATTTTGAGACCATACAACAATTGTTTACCAAATTCAAGTCTCTTGCACTAAAACATAACCAGTGTGGAATAGAGAGAAAGGATGAGCAACTTGTGCTCTCTGTACTCATCAAACTTGGTTATGAGTATTGTGTATTTGTCTCTACCTTCCATTTTGGAAGAGCTTCCATTCCCAATTGGAATATGCCTTCACTTTATGGCTTTGTCGAGTCCTTAATACAGGAGCAAGAAATGTTGGTCCAGATGGGAGTCCTCCAAACTTCCAAAAACCAAGCTCTATTGATGATGGACTTTACCAATGCACAAGATAAAGGGAGGCATAAGGGGAAGGAGCTTAAAGTATTCGATTCGAAGCATAAAGAGAGTCATAAGTATTTTGAAGGAGCTTCGGGCTCCAAGAAGAAGAAAAAGTTTGAAAAGACAAATGTACCTATTGTATGAGGGGTTTTCATCCTAAAAACCAGTGTATGAAGAAGAAGATCGACCAACTGTGAGCTCTCCTCAAGCATAAAAATATTGCTTTTCCACAAAGAGAAAAGAAGTATGATGATGGACGATTGATAGATGATCATGAAAGGTGCCATTCCTTGAAACATGGCCTCTCTCGGTCGACAACCTACTTGATTGATTCTGGAACATCCAACCACATGGTTTCCTCCAAGGATTCCTTCACCACTCTCAACCTCATAGGAGGGAATACTATTCATATGGGAGATGAATCCCGAATTCCAACAGTAGGAAGAGGTTCCATTAAAATACAACATGGTGAGTTAAAAAATGTTCTCTATGTGCCCTCTCTTGTAGCTAATTTGTTGTTTGTATACCAGATGACTCACACTGGCTCACCAAAGAAAGTGGTATTTGGGCTTGAATCAGTAGAGATCATATAAATCCCAACTAGGAATACTAGTGAAAGGAATTACAGATCATGCCTCCAAGGCATATGATTTCTCTCATTTCAATCCATACTCAGATTCAGTACAACCACAACTTCTATTCGAAGCAGATAAAGGTATCAAAACTCCTTTACTTGCTATTGCAGATACAGATTTATTATCTAACATTTCATATTCAGATTTAGATTTAGAATAAGATGATAACCACCATGATTCAAATATTGAGTTTACACCTTGAAGAGATCTAGATCTAGATCCAACATCCACCTCATCTCAACAGCCTAAATGGGCTCAACAAACCATTGAAGCAGCTGAGGATGGTGTCTAGGATCCAGATGATAAGAGAAGAACAAGGTCCCAGTAGCAGAAAGAGGATGTTGCATTGTCCCACATAGATCCACTTCTCCATGAGAGGTGCTTCATGATGTTGGGGTCATATCCTCAAACATTTAAGGAAGCTTTCCATGATCCTAGATGGAAAGAAACTATGGATGAGGAATTTGATTCGCTACATGACAATAAAACTTGGGAACTTGTTTCCTTACCTCCAATGAGGAAACTTGTTTAGTGCAAATGGTTCTACAAGACCAATATAGCCTATGATGGAACCATAACCAAGTACAAAGCTCGGTTGGTGGCCAAAGGATACTCCCAGGTTCAAGGATTGGACTACAGTGAGACATTCACTCCAGTAGCTAGAATGGATTCCATCAGGCTTGTATTGGCAGTTGCATCTTCCAAGATATGGGAGGTACATCATGGATGTGAAAAGTGCCTTCCTCCATGGTGACTTGAAGGAAAATATTTACATGAAACAACTTGATGATCCTTCCTTAGTTTGCAAATTGAGGAAATCACTATATGGACTCAAACAAGCCCCAAGGGCATGGTACTCCAAAATGGATGCCTTCCTTATGTCACATAAATTTGAAAGATGCAAATCAGATTGCAATGTTTACATGTAGAATAAAGAAAGATTCTTGCTATTGATTGTGCTTTATGTGATGACTTTCTCATTACTAGCAGCTCTGTTGTTGGATTGAGAAGCATCAAGTCATCCCTGAACAAAGCATTCACTATGAATAATCTAGGACTATTAAGATAGTTCATTGGTATCGAAGTAAGTTAAAATATTTTGGGAATCATGATCTCATAGTCCAAATAGTCATCAGACATGCTCATGAGATTCCACATGGAAGACTACAAGGCATCCACTTGTCCTTTTCTATCTGGCATCAGGATAGAGGAAGGTGGCTCTACACCTTTGGTAGACAACACTCTTTATAGACAACTCATTGGGATCCTTCTATATCTCACACATTTGAGACCACACATATCCTATGCTGTGAGTGTTGCTACTAGGTACATGCAGGAGCCACATGAGCTGCATTGGAAGGAAAGAGGATCTTGCACTATGTGTAGGGTACTAGATATTATGGGATCCATTATGCAGCTGGTGCACAACTTGATCTCATAGGATTCACAGATTCAGAATGGGCAGGAGATGGGGATGATAGGAAATCCACTTCAGGATTTGTGTTTATAATCAGATTTGGGCCAATTTGTTGGTCCAAGAAGAAGCAAGCAACACTTTCACTCTCTTCAGCAGAGGCAGAGTATCGGGGAGTTGTAAATGTAGTTATTTAGACAGTTTGGATACATGGCACCTTGATAGAATTTAGGGTTCACACTTCACCTTCAGTGGAAATTTATTGTGACAACCAGAGCATCATAAAAATTTCCAATGATCCAGTTCAGAAGCAAATAACAAAGAACATTGAGGTTCACATGCATTATATTCGGGAACTAGTGCATGAAAAAACTATCACACTGCATTACTATCCTACAGAGAATCAGATTGTAGACATTTTCACCAATTCCTTCACTGAAAAGATATTTTCCTTTCTCATGTCTCTTTTAGGTGTAAAGGCTTGATTCATTGTTCTTGTTCCTGCTTATCTTGAGGGGGGGTTTTCCCATGATATTTTCCCCTATTTCCTCGGTTTATTAAGCAACATTTTTTTCATTCTTTTAGATTTGTATATGGGTGACTTTTGGCCTTGTTTCTAGGGCCCGAAGTTGTCTAAGTTAGGATTAAGTTGGGGGGGGGGGGGGTTAGGGTTTATAATCCTCCCTTTTCCAAACTGGTTTATTAGATTATTTTCCTAACTTAGGAGTCGTATAGTTATTATTGGCTCCACTAGTACCATTGGGTCCACTTGGCCTAATGGGGCCACATGTACCAGTCACTAGAGTGTGGGGAACACAGATAGAGGCTAACTGCAACTAATTTCACATCCGCGCATCATTTTATGCACCTCCTAGACAAATACATACAATTTAGGAGCCACTAGGAGTGCCGACACCAACCTCCTTTAGTTGTTGGCAATTGGTGACTAATCAAGCTTAGTTATGATTCAGTTACATTCAGTTAGATGTCCTCTAGTTCAGTTAGCACCTATCTTGCATGGTTTCATGTGGGAAGGTACCTATTCTCACGTACTTCTCACTACCACACCAGTTAGACTAGTTTAACTGATTATAGCTGATTGAGAGTCTGGATTAGACAACTGGAGCTTAGCTAGTCACCTCCGATAGTGATTTAGGCACTTATAGTTAACCATGTAGTCATATTCAGTTAGTGATTCAAATCCTATCCACATGATTCAAATTCTCCTTTATGTAACACTGTTTTATGCTGATGGTATTAATGAAGTTTATACTGTAATTATACTGAGAAATACTTGTATGTTTGCTGTGAGATTTGTTTTATTCAGTGGGTATTATTCATTCAATTTACACTGGATAATAATTAAAATCTAATGGCACTCATTTCCTGAAGATCAGTGGCACACTAATTCTAATAAATTCCTTCCTTGTGTTGTGTGGGGAAGTCGGAAGGGGTGCCATGGATGTGATGGCTGAATGAGATCTCTGTAGAGATATATATGAGTTGTTATATAGGCATGGAGAGAAAAACGGGTTGTGGGGTGAGTGAGAGAAGCTCGTAGGTGTTCCCTTTTCCCTGGTGGCCTCATAGCCCAGCTCGAGGGGGGCCTCTCAGCAGAATGAGTATATTTTGGATAGAGTCCCTACGGTTGGGTGGAAAATCTCTCTTACATAGTCAATTGCTTGGATTCTTTTTTTGATAAAAATGAGTATTCTCTTTTGTGTTTGAATTTGCATTGTTTATTTGATTCCTATGATGATTTTGCTTATAGATGCATGTTATGTATGTGGATCAAGTTTGTTTTCATTGTGTATTTTTATTTACCCATCTGCACACATGTTTATATTGTCATGAATTCGTAAACATGGTTATGAGTGGAATTTAGAATCCCGTACCACTGTAATATCCCTTCGTGCTGATCAAATTGAGGGATGGGGATGTTACAAACAATCTACCTGGTATATAGGCTAAGTTAACTATGGGTTCTTATGTTATTTAGCTAGATTATTAAAAACTATAGAGTAAAACAATACAAATTTTGTCACTAAAGAATTTGATTATATTACTTTACCATAGGATTTTGATGTATAATTATATTTTCAAATAAAAATAATGGTTTATTTTAACCTATCAACATTGGAGGGATAAATATTGTCGTAGTCCTTCAAAGTGAAATATTCTATTTTCCTTCAAAGAGAAATGAGAACCCAACCCTTCATATTTGATCTATGACTAGAGGGACTATAGGAATAGATTTGTTCGACTTGTATTACTTTGACAAAATTGCCAACGTGTTATATCCTTATTTTTTTTATACAGTTTATCTTTTGGCCAATGAACAGATTGAAGGCCTTATTTGGCCTATTTTCGAGGTCATTTGACAACCTGCATTGCATGGAGTCACCTTCTTGCACAACCCACATTGCATGGAAGCACCTTCTCTCCTAACAACCCACACCGCATGGAGGAAGTGTGGCAAACTGCATGCCTCTGTGAAAATATTGTAATGGAATGATGGAATAACATCCAATAATTTTTATGGTCGTTGGATAAAATGGAATAAGATGGAATAATTTTGTTGGTCAATTCATTCAACACAATGCACTGATTTTCCAGACTCTAAATAATTGCAATAAGTTGGAATAGATTAGTAAGTTGGTTTTGCCATGACGTTACTAAATAAATTTGCAACCCCCGTGATGTAATTTAGTTGAGTTTAATGGGGAGAAAATGGTTCTTTAGGTTTCTTATTAATATTGAATATATAAAATTACGGTAGTCTTCACAAGCCTCATATACTTAAAAGAAAACAAACCGCCTCATATACTTAAAACGAAACAAACTATAGGTAATTGAAGTCTAAAAGTAGTTGATACATGCACTATGTAAAAGGATAATGTCCTATTGGATCTAAAATTTAATATGTCTAGCAATGAAGCCATTCCCGATTCTCCAAATCCAAATCCAAATCCAAAGAGTTAAAATTTAATATGTCTAGCAATGAAGCCATTCCCGATTCTCCAAATCCAAAGCCAAAGAGTTAAAGCTATGTTCACTTCTAGATTAAAGACAGATTTTCATGTTTCAATACCATTTAAATCCAAAAAATGATGAAGAAAGAGCGACGTTTACAATACTTGTAACTTGTTTTTTTCAAATCTATTGACAAGGTCTACTAAAGCGTTTAGAAAAGAATCATTAATTAAAGAGTAAGTGAAAACTATACATCCATCTGTTTAAGCTATATCTATCAAGGAACAATTGCTCTCTTGCTTTGAAATATTGCTTTTGTCCATTCGATTCCCATTCTCAAAATCAAATGTCCAATGAAGAGAGGTAAGAAGCACTACCGACTCTCAAAGTCATCATTGGACAGAGATAACAACACTAGCAATTTGTCAAAGGAATATGCACTAATAATTCATCGAAGGCAGAGGAAAGGACTTGCTGCTCAATGAATTCCCAATTTTTGTAGCATTTCTAATACATGCATAGTATATTATCATGTGACCTATTCCCTGTAAGTTTGTTGGGATTTAGGATCTTGTCGTACTTTCCCTTTGCAATAAATTAGGGAACCTTCTATTCCGAGGTTGAGTGATAAGGGGTTGATTCTAGGTCTGAGGAGAGGGACCCAGAAAACAATGGTTATATTTTCCTTAGATTATTTTGGTAATCAAATTATTCATAAAATTAAATAGCTTAGTTACTTCTTTTAAGATCATAGACTCATGACTAGTAGATAAAACTTTGGGCTCATTGCCCCTCCTTCTATCAGGGCATTCTCTTCTCTCAGGAGGATCATAATTGAACATGAGGTGAGGGTGTTGTTTCCACTCATTCTCCTATCTTTATTTATGTTGGTATGTCATTTCTAACCCATGCTACTACTTTGCCACCAAATCTCATATGTCAAATCACACCCTCTATGATAGGTTGTTCTATAGAGTAGCATATTGATGTAACATTCAAATATATCGAATTGTGGGATATTGAGCCAACTATATTATGTGTTAGACATTCCTTAAAATTTGTTGCCAAGGATTTATACCATTTTTGTTCTTGATGGGCATACATTAGTGGTAGTAGATGACACCCCACACATTGCAAGTTGTTATCTTGTTGAGTTGTTTCCTTTCTTTGCATCATCCAACACTTTTTTTTGATGTATACATGATCACTACACTTCACCCATCCGCAACTAGTGTTTATTTTTTTACATTTTAACCCCAAGGTGGTGCATTAGTGATATTTCATGTATATATGTCCTTACTTTTTTTGGAAACTCCAACTTTCTCTGTTTTATTTCCCATAACAAGAATCTTCATCATGAAAATGAAAAGCTCCATTCTCTTTTATCAGAGAATCAAACTTTGGTGATCTCACCATTCCATGGTGTCTTTTAAATGGGTGGAATTCATTGGAAACTCCCTTGGGCTTCCATTCCCTTGAGTATTAATTGGAAATAGACAATCAACATATACCATATGCTGTAACAACAAACACACTTGGCTTACCACTCATCTTTTTCACTCTTATTGACCATATTTCCATTGCATATCTAACATTATTTCTTCAATCCTAGTGGGCTTGATATTGTATAATGACAATCTAAATGATCACAGAGGCCATAGGATGTGTTATGTTAGGTCAAAAACATGATAGTGTTAGCACCCTACCTCATTTATGCATCAATGAAAACATTCTAAGACATGTTATTTGTTCACCCTGATATCTTCTTGCAACTCTACATTCAACAATTACAGACTCCTAGGCTAGTGAATGTGTCTACATGGATAACCACATTATTATTGGTGTTTTTTTCTAGTTCCTTGATATATTCTATAGTAGTTATTTCACCTTTTCTAGTGGCCATCTTAAACCTGGAGGAAATCAATGATGATTTCCACCTAAAATCAAAGGAACTAATGTGTCCCACGAGGACACGCCTTTCTGTGAACACATCCTCTCAAGGTGCACAACTCCATAAAAAACACAACTTTAGATTGATTATTAATAATATAAATAAGGACACGTTGAATCTTTGAGATTCATGTGGTTTTGGTTGAGTTATGAAAGTTGTTAGGATTGAGTATGTTGAAAGAATTTAGTATTCTAGTGGTTGGCAATTAGTGAAGAGTCCATAATTAAATAAAGGGATCTTAATGTTTTTGATTTGGTGAACTTTGATTGAAGAGTTTTAAATATAAATATAATGAGAAACTAGGAGCTCAAGAGATATATTGTTTTTGGCATTTGATATTTTTCTCTTACATTTTTTTGAAGATTGTATGTCTTTGTTCACTTTTCTAGCCATCCATCCTTAGGGAAGGATCCAAAGAAAAATGAGATATGTAAGAATTTGAAAACTTTCCCTTGTTGAATTTAGTTCCAATTTTGGTTAGAAAGAGAGCCATGAATTGGGGTCTATATTTTTTGAGAGCATTATGTTTTTCCCATTGAATATTGGAGGACGTATCCAAGAAAAAGTTATATAAATATAGTCCATAGTGCTCATCAAGGAGTTTTCATATTTGAGAATGGTAAAAAGTGAACCATTAGCAATGTTCCCATCAACTAGCTAACTAATGTCAGATTGTGGTAGAGGAATTGTTCTCACCAAACCCATACTAACTTTGTGGCTAAACAGATATCGTAGAGCTTTAATGACTAGCACATAGATGGCTAGGGCCAATGGGAAACCCTACGTGATAGAGTAGAATAGGTCAACCACTTTTTATTTGTAATGATTGATATATAGTTATTGAGAAGAGGAATCAACAAAAATAGTTTCCACACTATGAATAAAGTAAGCTCCAAACCCAATGCTTCTAATAGGACCAAATAAAATCCACTCAAACTTGTCATAGGATTTATCAAAGTTGATTTTAATGAATAATGCATCCAAGCTAGATGATCTAACCCACTCCATACCATCCTGTAAAACAATGATCATGTCTAAAATGTAATTCCCTTGATGAAACCTATTTGTTTAGGATGAATAATATTCAAAAACAAGTGCTTGATTATTGAAGCCAATTCCTTGGCCATAATGTTGTTTGACATGTTAAATAGGTTAATGGGTATCTATCTAGTAGTGAGGTCCATGTCACCAATCTTGATGATGATCTTGATGAGACCCTCATTTTACATGGTCCATAGGTATTGATATGAAAGAATGTTATGGATGAGAGTTCAAAAGACAACATTCAAAGTGTCAATATTCGCTCACAAAATGACACTTATGGATGCAAGAGCCTATGCTTTTACCTTTATTGATGGACCTGATCATTAAATATGAGAACTCAAAAGCACCTCATTCTATTCTAAGAGTTGCAACTACAAAAAACAGAAAATTTGTGCCTTACACACTAGCAAGGCATGAATCATTCACATGCTTCTATTCATAAAGGAACGAATTCAAAAAAAAATCCCATTCACACCTTTCACACTAATAAGGAACAAATAATTCGCATTTTTTCTTTGCATAGGGCGCCAATTCCCCATAATTTCATGAAAAAACTATAGAAATTTGAAATAAAGAAGTTATTAAAATTTTACAAACCAATTTGTCCGTTTACAACTCCCTAAACCGCCTAGTAACCATTTCCAACTATTTCCTTCAAACATAAACGATAAATGAAATGGACCAAGGGAGGACACCCAATATACCAAAGTAGTGATTAAGGAATCACTCACCATCACATCCATCCTTCCCATCCATCAACAAATCATGTTGCGAACCATTATATCCCTAAATAATGAAGTTGCTTCCGTAAAGCACCTTCACCCCTTATATATATATATATATATATATATATAGAGTGGATCAGAGTGGGTTTGTCAAAGTGCACGAGAAGAGAGACCAAAATATTAAGGTTCAATAAGGTTCCAAACATTGAGAAGGTATATCTTGTAGTTATTTCATTTTCATAATTGACATTTGACATCTTTCCCTCCACTAATCACGTGTTTTTTATGATTTTTGTTTCATGTAAATAATTTTTTTTCATTTATATTGGAATTGGTTATATAGTGAACATTCTTCTTGTATTTAAATTCATTCACATTCTTTACTATTATCAAATTGGATTGAGAAATTTTTGCTTTGTTGGTTTTGTAGCTTGAAATTGGGAAATAAGGAGCAGATCTAGAAAGAGACAAAGGAGAAAATTGGATCAACCATAAAAAAGGTACATACATCCTTTCTACCTAATATTTTTTGTAGTTTATATTTGATTATTAAATTTTATGTGTGGTCTTGTGTGTGGACAAGAGTTTAATATTTCTATAAACAAAGTCATTTAGGCTAGTCTCATATTAATCAATACATTGATGATCTTACCCTAGTAATAGGATTTAATCCAAACAAAAAATGTGCTTTGTAACTAGACCTTTTTTCTTGACATTTATCAAATTTATAAACAAAGTCAATAGATATTTATCAATAGAGTCCTTTTTACAGACACAAAGCCATTGGTACCAAAAAAATTGATGATATTCTAAATATAAGGATGCAATAGTTACCTTTTGTAAAATTGGCACTTGGTGTAGATCAAAGAATTTCTCCATATGGAATATCCATGTTATTGGATCATTGTCATACAACTTTCTCATATCATTCTTGGGAATGAAGTAGTTCCTTTGTCTTTATTTGAACCCATAATGATCCAATGAATCTTCAAATGTCGGGGACACGAACCTCTTGTTCTCTAATTGTTTTTCAAATTCCTTAGTATGTGACTAGGATAAGTCTGTCTTATTCTCCTTATCATCTTGTTTAGGAGATAAATTATGAGGAAATAAATTCCTTATATCATTAAATTTTTTATTTTTCATATCTTTAAGATTCTCTTTACTCGCCATATTTTTGAGATCCTCTTTATTGGCCGTGTCATTAGTCATTTTTAAAATCCTTTTATATATCATTTTTTTGGCTTATCAATTGAGTATGTGTCATTGACCTATCGTTCAATTACTCCAACTTGGCCTCCAAATTGGATAGATGGTGATCCATTTCTTTCTCTTTGTCATAAATCATGGTTGATATTTTGGGAGTTTTAGCGGGAAACATGTTTTTTACTCCACCTCTTTCCATTACATATCAATGATTTATTATTTATATACTCATTATCACACTTTTTCAATCACCCAAAAAAAATATTCCGATCAAAAATTTATGCAAGTTTCAATTAACATATCTTTAAAAACCCTAGTTAGGAGACATTCTTGTTGGACAACCTTCCAACTAGAATAACTTTTCAATTTGACTCCTCTGATCTTGAAATTGAATACTATAGTATCCTATTATGTCTTTGTTCCCCTAACTTCCATAGGGCATAACTCTAAATATGTAATGAAATATGACGTAAAATTCATACCAGATATAGTTCATTATGTCTTCTCAGGCCCCTCCAAGTTTCATTGTCTGAAACATCCCCAATAAAATCTATAGTGACAAAGCCAATTTGACTTGTTTTCGAAGCATTGAAGCTCTGATACCAAATGTTATGCATCAAAATTCCAAAAGAGAATAACATAAAGAAGAGAGAGTAACCAATGCCTCACTAATGAAGAAAATATATGATCAATAAGCCTATTCAAGGGATCAACCTCCTTATACAATTTATGAAACAAACAAGACAGTATTAAGGTCGTAGCCAACCAATGAAGACAATACTAAAAGAAAAATAGAAATGTGATGTTACAATTGTTAACACCAAAACTTGTCCACATAGCTCTTTATGGTCCAAAACGTAACTATACATCATAGTCCCACCATTATTCCCTTCATTTTGATCTTCACAATTAAAGCTCCACCAAAATTGGTCCAAAACATTATTATTCTCCCCCCCATAAAAACATGGAAGTTGAGATTTTATTGCAACATAACCCCACTCTCTCCAAAACAGACCAAAAAAACCTAAAATGAGAATGGGTCAAAAACCATTGAAAAATACCATGCACAATAAAATACCATGGGTCAAAAAACCTTGGATCATCCAATAAATACATTGTGAAGGTCTCCCCACAACAACTTTACATTCCATAAACTTTTCAATTTTGAACATTCCTTAATTCCTTAAACTTTTTGGCCATCATCACCTTTTGCCACACTATCCAATTTTGCACGCTGAGTTCTCTTTGTGTAACCCTTAATCCCTTTCATGGTGAAAACCCCTTGTTGGAGATAAATGGAGACCGGGATCGTGGGAGCCTACAGACAATTTCCTTAAACGACTGCGATGGCCGAAGTTAAAGGTATTTATTTTTGTTATTTTATTGCATTAGTTAGATAAAAGTATAAATTTATTTTTATTGCTTGTTGTAAGTCGAGGTTGAGAAATCCATTACACCATGAACTCTACCCTTAGATCCAACTAATCTAGGGTAGGTGATTTTGCATGTAGTAGGGGAGAAATACCCACTACAATTTTGGAGACTCCACTGGCTCGATCCCTAGTTGCCATAGATCTGACCCCTCTGTGGCAGATCCAAACCAGTTCTGTCACACTGCGTCCCCCCTGACCCAATCTGACAGTTTTTCCTTAAAAAACCCTTAGTTACGACTGGATCGCACCTATTCGGTAGAAAGTTGCGACCAAGGTCACACCTTTTTACCCAATAAGCGTGACCTAGGTCATTCCTTTTGCCCCGATAAGTGCGACCTGGACCAAAATTCCAGATTACACTTGTCTAGGCTTCTAGAGTGATCTTGGTAGCTACTATGACCTAGTTTTATGCGACTTGTCATGCACAAAACCCTATTTTGTGCAACCCGAGTCTTTTTATTGATTTTATGCCTTGATTGCGATGGTTTTATAGTTCTGTGCGACCTCGAACACACCTGTTTCACCGACAGGTGCGACATATATTTTTTTCAGTCCTTTGAGGTGCTTGAGGCCCTTTACAGACCCCTTGTCTGTGTTCTACCCCTTCCTCGATTGTTTTCTTCTAGATATGATTGCTTACAACCCCCTAGTTTTTTTTGCTGTCCTATTTTCGTTGTATGTGAGCCCCCTTGGTCGAGCTTGGTAGTTGAGACCCTCTCTGTGTTTTGTACATCCTGTTAAGTTCCTTATGTGTTCATTTACTTATGTACATTTTGTTTTTTGGAAGAATTAGTTGCTTTGAAAAATATTTACTGTCATTTACTGTTATTTACTTTTCTATGATTTGTGTCTCCTTAGTGAGAGTGCCAGGGTTTAGACATTACACATCACTTGAGCACACATTTCACACCCTAAAGTAAAACACTTGGTTCATGACCCCAAGCAGAGCATAAAATTTAACTTAACTCAACCAACATTGTAACCTCATTTGAGGACCAAAACAATATTGTAGTTAAGTTAGGACACTAGGGATAGGTATCCAAATAACACCCCTTTGTCACTTACATCTAAGGCATATTTGTTGTCATATAGGGAACCAAAATCCTCTAGTATTTATTGACACAATCACAACCAATATATTGAGGGGCCTATCGGTCTGCGGGGGTAAGTTGCAATGAAGGGGTTTTGGAAGTCAGGGTGGAATAACGCACTCCATTATACACCAAAGGATAACCCTTCATAGTCCTACTCGTGCATGTAGAGGACCAAAGGGATGAAGCACTGAGAAACCATCCCGGATGTGTCTTGAATGAGGTAGCCTAGTTTCTAGTATTTTAGGGCTATTTTACTCAAGGCCCCTCTCGGTAGTGGGATTCTCTTAGCCTTCAGGTCTTCCATTTTGTATTCTTTGATTTTGGATTTGACCACCCAATAGAGGGTACGAGTTGTGAGTGGATTCCATTTTGTAGCTAGGATTTTGCTTGTACTTATACCCCATAAGTTAGTGCGTCATTTTATTTATAGGTAGTGCTGCTTGCTGGATTCTGTCTGCTTTGTGATATACTCTCTTGTTGTGACACACTCTTGCAGTTCGGTTTTAGAGCTTGGTTTTTGACATGTGTTCCACCATTTATCAGCTCTCCTTTTGCACATTTGGCTGTAGTTGGAATTTTCAGCTTGCTTTGACACCCTTGAGACTTCATTCATCACATAACACACCATCACGTCATCATTTATCCACCACGTTTCTCACAGAGACTTAGGGGGCATACCCCTATGTTCGGTTCCTTGAACCGTCATTGTTAAATCCATATTCGATGTCATTCCCCGTTGCCAGAGCCATACACTACATTTGAGTCTGATTCAGATTCTTATCAATCTGAACCTACCTTGTTCACCGCCTGATATAGCCTCATGGATGGTGCACCACCCAATCCATTCAAATTGGGTATGGTTGATAGTGGCATTATAATCTCTTCGCCCATCACACTAGGTATCCCTTCTATAGAACCTACATTTCATGGTCCTAGTGGTCCCCTCGCTACTGCACACACTATTGCTGGCGCGCTACCCACTAGTGGTGGCCCCACTCCAGCCACCATGGTTCACATTGTACCTTTATTTATGCATGGGGGAATTGGACCTTCTACCACCATTCCAACTATTTGCATCATTCCAGTGACTACTCCTAATGTTGGAAGTCATCCCTACCAACCCTCGTTTGCACACGGAAACTACATACATGCTAGTCCCAACACAAATACTGGCCCTCCTCAATCTAGTCCAAGTCTTAGTCTACCATTCATGGCTAGTATCAACCTATATGACTTGGCACAATTGATGAATGATCCCATCTATCATGACCCGCTGCGGCCTCCCATTCCTACCAAACTCCCTTCAAACAACCCTAAGTTTGAGGGAAAGTCGGGAGAAGATCCTTAGAACCACATTATGTCATTCCACTTATGGTGTTCATCTAACATCATAGTGGATGATTCTATCCAATTGCGGCTATTCCAACACACACTCACTAGTGTTGTAGCCGAATGGTACATAAAAATTCCCCATGCCATTTATCCAGAATTTTCCTCGTTAGCCTCGATGTTTCTCCAGTACTTTTAGTTACCCGTCTGTTACGATGAGGGCGTAGAGTTCCTATTATCCTATAGATGAAAAAATGCTACCCATATCACAGATCATATCTATGAATCCTGTCATCATCGTAGCTTATGTAAAATCCAGTTAGATGACAACATTTTCCTGGATTGGTTTTTTAAAACCTTACTCCCCCCTATCGCCAAGGATGTTGCATATGAGCTCCCACAAATTGAGGAAGAAGCAATCCTCAAAGCACAACATTTCGATCTTATCTATGCCCAATCAGGTTATTTATATACCATCATACCTGATGCTCCCCATGTTGACTCCTTGCGTTGAGATATGTCAAGGGAATACCATGCTACTAATGGAGTTATTGGCTCTATTACCCAGCATCCCAAATTATACATGACCTCTCCTTCGACACCACCTCAATCCACTACTACCCCTTGTGTTTCCCAAGTAGGATACTCCCATGAATTTTCATGCATAACATCTTAGTCTGGAGCCACACCTTCGTATGCCTCTCCCACACCTGTTCCTCACGTTCATGGATCGAACTGCTTGGCACCTGCATGTAATGAACATATGGTATCATTTGCATCCCCTCCAACTGATCCTGCATACTACCCATGACCTGTGAAACCTACACTTTCTCCATCCACAACTCCTCCTATTCCTCAATGAAAGGTCTACAATCATCATAACCTCCCTAATCAACCGATCCCCAATAACCAACAAGGGAAGGGAAGATGACAGAGAGGTAGGAACCGAGGAAATAACCAACCTCAAGGAGGTAGCCAACAACGCAACCCTCTAAATAACAATGGAGCTAATCCCCCTGCACAGAACCCCCAACGTCCACCTAGACCTGAGAAGAACCCTCTGTTGCGGACTAACCATCCATGCACCATTTTTTATACTTATGACCATTATACATATCAGTGCCCCCATATGAATCAAGTCCTCCACTTGTTACAAATTGACAATCAATGTGACCCTCATGTGGCTACTCCGACACAACCAAAACCAACACCACCAAGTCCTACGCTTATGGTGTTGCAAGACACATTACCAAACTAAGGAATGGTTGCAACCCAGCCCTTGGTACCATAAAATATTGCACCCACTTCTGCAGGTCAATCCATTGATCCTGGTGTCCATCGCCTCATAACATTGTCATCTAATGTTAACTTCAGACTCGAAAAAACTAGTATGGATCCACCACATAAACCGTTATCCCCTCCATGAAATATACCTCTACCGCTCTTGATATGTCCTTAAATTTTCTAAGACCCACCACAGATGGGACTTCCAAGTCCCCTTGGTTCCCTTTGTGTCGCGTTGCAAAAAAATACCACTGCCAGAGTCTCTCCTAATTACAGTATTGTTGATTATTTGGACCAGTATCCCTTGGCCATGTCCTCTCTAGAAGTCCTCAGAACTTGTCCCTTGCAACAAAAATATTTGTTATCCACTTTAGGTGTCTTCGACCCCTTTGATTCTAGGTTGATCACTTTCAAATTCGTTCAAGGAGAATCTCATATAGCCTTCCAGGTTCCAGTCACTATTCAGAATTTGGTCATTCATCGGTGCATCATCGATGAGGGGGAATCCACTTGCGTTATGCCAACATTTATTTAGAAGAAACTTGGATCCCCAACTCTTCAACCTTCAACCACCGCCCTTCATGCTTACGATGGTCGTGCTTCTAAACCACAAGGCATTCTCCTGAATTTACCCATTGTTTTAGTAAAAAAAAGTGTGTTTATTGACATTGAGGTTGTCAATGCCCAACTTAATTACAACCTCCTAATTGGACGCAGTTACATGTATGCAATGTGATCCATTGCTTCTATCGGCCTTCAACTATTAATGTTCCCTCATTATGGGAATATAGCAAATATTGACCAATTGACGTATTACAATCCTAAAGGACTGACCACGCAAGAGCATGTATTCCATACTATCGACACCACCACCGACAACATCTCCATCCATTCCTTTTCTGCAATTGGTCTGGGCCTATTTACCTATTTAAATTACAACATCATGATTCATTCTCTAGTCTTGAGAGTAATATCAAGACAGTAGACTAGTGTAGTCCTACAAATATCCTCATATGATTGAGGTGGTGATGTTGTAAAGTCTTGTGAGTAATATCAAGACAATAGACTTGTGTAGTCCTACAAGTATCCTCATATGATTGAGGTGGTGATGCAGTAGACTTGTGTAGTCCTACAAGTATCCTCATATAATTGAGGTGATGATGCAGTGGACTTGTGTAGTCCTACAAATATCCTCATACAATTGAGGTGGTGATGTAGTAAAGCTTGTGAGTAATATCAAGCTGAGTCTTGTGAGTAATATCAAGACAATAGAATTGTGAGTAATGTCAAGTTATACAAATATCCTCATGTTGTGAGGTGGTGTACTTTACTATGTAAAGTAGATATACTATGTGATGTATGCCTAGTCATGGTCAACAGGAGCTACAAGTCTCCTTTAGGGATTAGCTACCCCTAGAGTGATTTACTTTGGCATGTGACTATATGAATCGGGCAATACATACGATCATAGGTTTGGAAACGATCTTATGAGTATGATATGATAAAGTTGATTATTTAATGAAAACACATATGGACCATGCATAGATATTTAATATAAGCACATAGATAGAGAGAGAATTCAAATTGCATATGTTGCCACCAAGTAAATTTGAATTGATTAGATATCAGTTGAGTATTAGTTATGGTAAACAAGTTCAGTTAATTAAGGAATCAAATCCTTAATTTATACAAGTGGTTATTGGAAATAAACACTGATGGAGAAGCACTAGTTCTATTCAGTTACATTCAGTTTTGTTTAGTTACATTCAGTTCATTTCAGTTACATTCAGTTCAATTTAGTTACATTAAGTTTTGTTTAGTTACATTCAGTTTAGTTCAGTTACATTCAGTTCAGTTCAGTTACATTTAGTTTTGTTCAGTTACATTGTCACATGCCCCAATTTTGCAAAAACAATTTTATATTATTTGAAAAACAATATGTTAAATTTTATGCTAAGTTGTAATTGATGACCCAGTGGGGTCAAGGATATTTAATGTAAATTTTGAATATTTTATTATAAATAAATAAATGAGGAGACAACAACTTAGGAGAGCTGTTTAAAGAGTGTTTACTGGTCAAATTGGTGGAGGAGACTAGGTGGAGAGCAAACTGACATGTGGTAGCATCCTCAAACCACTTCCAACTGTTGCAGGTGGCAACCTCCCTACATTTGTGGTCATGATTCCCCAAGAAAGTGGAATCAGAGCAGGTGGCTCAATTAATGAAAACTGACCCAAAAGACCTAGGCAATCTTTATAAAAATTTCCATTGAAGAGAGCTGAGGCTCCTCATTCTAGAGAAGTGATCATTCAGGTTGAATGAATGTACTTCATAGATTTTCAATGGAAGGGAAATTTGGAAAGTGTTTGAGGGGATAATTGCTGATTGATCTAGTGCAACTTTTAAGATGAAGATCATACTGCTGAGAGCAGAGTATTTTACTGAGGTATTGAACTAGTCAGTTGACAGAGGGTTCTACTGTTTGCATTCTCCACCAGTTCTCAGCCAAGAAGACTAGGAACGGGCTCAGGGGTCCTAAGGAAGTGTTGTTTGAGCGCTCTCTAGGAGATTGGTAGAGAGGAACAACCTCCTAAAGCTGTTGTTGTCTGTCCTCAACAGGTTCTATGTTATTTTATTTTACTATGTTAGTTAAATAAATCTGAGTTTAACTGCTATATGAATGTTAACAGTTCAGTTTGTGAAATGTTAGATATAGTATTCTTATTAGATTGATATAGAAATGAAATGGATTTAGAGAATAATGTGTTAGAATGAAAATAAATTTCTAATTTTCTAAATTGTGTTTTTCCACACCTGGAAACCAAGTCGTACTCTAGCACAGTTAGAATGTTTTAAGTAGATGAAAGAATTCTTAAGAGAATGAAAATAGTAGATAGGATCTTGTATTTGTAGATAGCAGAGTAAATTTATTTCAAGGTATAAAATATTAGGAAAAACAGTGTTATGGTTCATTTGTGTTTACTATTTTTACCTAGTATAACTAAATAAAATGCACGAAAAGAAATAGTAACTACACTAGATTTACAGTAACAATATACTAATGTAAATAAAAGTTTATAGAAAACAACAACTAAGTTTATAAACGAGTTATTAACCATGCACTTTAAAGAGAGTTACAGAGTTAACCTTCTATTTCTCATAAAGCTCAGAATAATTCTAAATTACAGAACATTAAATAAAATAAATGTAAGTATAAACATTTAACTAAATAAAAACTAAGAATTGCATGAATAGGAGCTAATTATTTTGAATAAGCTTATAACCTGTGAAAGAAAAATTCGAGGGTCGAAACCCTAAATAACTAATTTACCCAATTAAAAATTAACGAGTAAGTATAATAAGTTATATTATTAACTGTGTAACAAAAATTAACAAGAAAACTATAACTCATGCTTTAGACTGAATACAGTATTGTTCTTAAACTTAAAAATATTTACAACCTCTTTTAAAAGTAAATATTTCATTTACAAGTTAATAAACAAACAATGTACCTGTAATAACGAAACTGAAGTAAAAGAGAAATAGTGTCGAAGTAATATTTTAGTTAAGAAAACATCTACACAAGGGTTTCATTTTCATTAAAACCCTAACTATTATATTATGGATTGATAAGAATAAAATTTATAATTTACATTATGATTGTTCCACAGTCTTCATATTAATATCATTTACTTCTAAATATATCATAAACAGTAAATCTCTTCACTGACAGTAGAAGAAGGAAAAACCTATTTTACAGGTTAATGAAATCATAACACGCGAGACAGAGCTCAAGTTTAACAAAAAGTTTAATTATAAAACCAACTGTAATACATTTATCAAGCCGTAAGGCTAAATATTTAACTTAAACATCAAATACATATCACGGCTCAAGGCCGGCATTACCCAACATAAACAACAAGGGTTTCCAAAGTAAACTAGTGTAACATCATATTAAAATCTCTTAACTAACAAGAAACCGAAAAAAGGCTTCCAAGCACTATATTATCTCCTTCAACAACCCTCATTGCAAGTAGGGAAAAACCCAGTTTGAAATCAGGGCTTACCGGTTAGGGCCACGAGTCCACAGAAGCCCACCGTTGCATTTAATCTTCACTAAAGTGTCGGGAAATCGTGGGTTCCTGTAACAAACACATTACAAGCTTTAGCACAAAGTTCAACTTCTAAACTGAAAACCATAACTGTGTTAAGTAACTTAACATCGATTTTGTATAATGAAGAGTTGATTTTGTTCTTACCTGCCAGTAAGAAGAGAATTCGAGCAACGAAGAAGCTTCCACCAGCTCTACAAATTTACACAGAGGAGTAATCAACCCCTATTCCAACCTTGGAGTGGAGATAGTGATACCGAGCTTAAGCTTCACAATGCTATGACAAGCCACGAGAAGAGCAGAGCTGAAAACTATGGACAGGCCTAGAGCCAAACAAAACAACCATTAACCTCGTGTAGTAAGGTTCACAAGCTCGACAATTTACAAGCTAAGACTGAGTATTGAAACTACAACAACAACAAACACAAGCCATGGAGTGAGAAAGTAGAGGAGAAACCTCTCATGGCCGCCAAGAAATTTCACAGAGCAGCCCACAGGCCAGCGAAACTCTCGGAGTAAAATGACAAGAGAATAGGGTTTCCAGCCTTTTAAGTCACCAATGCATGGACAAGGGCAAACCACGTGCCTCCAAATATTTCAACCACACATGGGTATTGTCTATAGTCATCTACGTTTTCCAATCATCGAATTATTAATACAATGATATATAAACAAACTATGCACACGACTATGGAGTGCGTATATATATATATTATTCACCAATGATAACACAAAAACTATATCATTGTATACGATAGTTTCGAGGATTGTGTTTTTTGGTTAACGATGATTTCATAACGTTGACCATAGTGTAAGGTTGTAAAAACCTTGTCATTGAAACAATCCCAAGGTTGACCATAACATAAACTTTTCCAATTAACAATTAATATGTATACTTGCAAAACGATGATAATATAATTGCATATTATATTGAAGTCAAACCTTATTATTTGAAATCGATGGTTTAGGGTAGTTATAATATATGTCGTTTGACTATAAGAGTAAAGGTATTTAAACCATGACATTTAAACAATCACCAAGCTCGACCTTGGTATAAGCTTTTACAAATAGTGTTTGGTATGCTTAGCTTGACAATGATAATAATAATGAATCCTATCATTATTTACAATGATAGTTTTTGATTGTATGTGTTTAAATGGATTTAGCATAGTATAGAAACCTTGGTTATAATGTTTCACTTGAGATATACCTTAGAATTAAAGTTATAGGTAATGTAATCTACCATAGTAGATATTATCAACTACAACTTGTTATAAGTGAGACAACATGATAATAGTAATTTTACTATGGAGTAAACCATGTACAAGGTTTATAATTATAAGAATAACAATGATAATATATCTACCTATGAATTAGACTTATGAAAGTGATGATAGGCAGTATTCCACCTTAAGATGATACATTTAGTTACAATAACCCAACTCTTAATGTCATAGAAATTTCCTGGTAGCAAGATTTCTACAGGATGCAAGTAACGATCAAATTGGTACATTATAAAATAATATGGTATTGTATGTTGTTACATTATTACATGCAGCAAGGCGATAATGTAAGTACTGAAGTTTATAACTTAACGATGAGCATTTTTACATACAAGTTACAGGTTGATAGATTCCAGGACTAGTAAGATAGAGACGAAATATAAAACATGTACTCTATTGGAAATCTTTACCTTAAAATTTGACATAAATACTTTCATGAATAAAAGACAGTTACTTTACCTCATCAGAGCTTGATTTTAAGTAATCAGTTTATTTACTAGCATATTAACATGCAACAGATATACTTCTTGCTACTTTATGAATTAAAATCCTACTTGATTGATCGTTACCTGTTAAACCTATAAGAACCAGTAGTCCATCTGCATTAGCATAACGCTAAGTAAGCCCAAATTTTCAAAGATAGATTTCACCTACTTGCCAAAAAGTAAAATTATTAGTAAAGCTAAAAGAAATCCGAATGCAGGTCAATCTTTTATACATTACGAAAATGAGAGTTGTATTAGTTATTGTATTATGAAACTAATTAATACTAATGGTTAAACTGTTTCATTTTCCACTAACCGCTAGCAGTTAGTAAACTGTGTATTCAAACATTTTCTGTTATCTTAAAATTTTTAATTTTTTATGAAATTTTGGGGTTATGACATACAATCAGTTATGTTTAGTTACATTTCAGTTCAGCTTAGTTACATTCAATTCAACTCAGTTAACTACTCAGTTAGAGTTAGTTAATTAATGGAAGGCGCATATCTTCTTGTGGGAGATAATTATGGAGTGTTAGCTTGACACTAGATCAATATGGCCGGGTGCATGATTAAAGCTGGATCAATGTTCTAAGTGTCAACAAGTTGCTGCTACATGCAACCATTCTATTTTTGTTGTAAAACCTAATTTGACTTGTTATTAAAGTGCTATGAACTTGGCAAGTTAGATATTGTGTTCCATTCGATCTCCACTCTCTGGTGCTCTCGGTGAAAGAAATATGCTATTGTGTTGTAATCATTCTCTGCTACTTATCAATCATACTCTAAGATCGTTTGTTGGGTTTTTTATCCTCTGAATCGGTAGAGGGTTTTCCCAGGGTATATTTTGTGTTCTATGGTTTGATTTATTGCTTTGGACTGTTGATGAGATTTATATGCACTGTTATTATGGGTTAAAGTTTTAAAGTTCAAGTTTATTCATATTTTTCTCAATCATTAACATGGTATCAGAGCAAGGGCGTGCATGATATTAGTTTGCGTAAGCAACTAAAGCCTATGTGATCTTTAAAAGTATTGAGCAAAGAGCTTGGAGCCATGGCATCGATCTCCATCCAACCGGAAGACCGGTTTGAAGATACTTCCAAATTGAAGGAAAGAGTGTGAATCATTCTTGAGGAGAATGATCTAGATGTTTACTTGACCTCAGTGAGTGAGGACTCCTTATGTAGGGCGAATTAAAGAGAAAGTCAACATGCACTATTTTTGTCACTTTTCAAGAGACAAATTTCGTGGAGACGTTTTGATCAATCCGTGAGGAATCAGACAAAATGATTGAAAACACACTTCATAAATTGGACGATTTAGCTTACACTCAAGAATATTTCAAAAATATACAACTATGTGAGAGATACGATTAGGTATTTGAATATGAAATTATCAGAATTCGTGTTATGGACATTTTCCCAAAGTGGACCAATTGATGGAACAACCCCAAGAGTTGTAAGTTGGATATTATCATTATCCAATGGATCTTGTGTATAATGAGAGCCTCATAGAGTTGAGATATCATCCAAAGAAGAGGATGATCATTGGAATAAGTTTTCTTTGAAAGAAGAACATTTGCTTTGGGTTGCATGGGTTCTAGTTTCTCCATGTAGAGATTTGCTACCTCCTGCATGCACTCAAATTTTCAAAGATATCAAGACCAAGGGACTACAGTAATCTCCACAAGGAAGTAGAGATCAAGAGGGAGCATGCAAAACAATAAAAATATAAGTACCCATTTTTATTATTATTATACGCTATTTAGATCTATATGCTTTTGAATGTTTTCATTACAGTCATATAGTGGATGCATGATTGTTCATAAGATATGAATATAGAGCATGCATGATTATTTTATAAAATATGAATATAGAGCATGCATGATTATTTGATAAAATATGAATATAGAGTATGCATGATTGTTCATAAGATATGAATATAGAGCATGCATGATTATTTTATAAAGTATGAATATAGAGCATGCATGATTGTTCATAAGATATGAATATAGAGCATGCATGATTATTTTATAAAATATGAATATAGAGCATGCATCATTATTTTATAAAATATGAATATAGAGGATGCATGATTGTTTCATAAAGATATGAATATAGAGTTGCATGCTTGTTTTATAAATATAGAGATGAATGATTGATTCATGAGATATGAATGTTGGACATGATTGATGAATGTTGGGCTGCATGATTATTTAATTATCATATGCTTGTATAAAATCAGATTTTGTTTTATTCAATTTGTATTCCTGGACTTGGAATTGTGTTTAGCTTATACATTGTTGCTCATATATTTATTGGAATGTTATCAATCTCATGAGTCCAAATTTTGTGATATGATATAAAGACTGATATAAGAATTATCTAGGATTGATATAAGGCTGAAAACATCATTCATAAGACATGAGATTTAGGGTAGCATGATTGTTTCATGAACTGTAAACATAAGACTACATGATTGGCTAGATAGAGGGCTTCATGCTTACCTCATGAGATATGAACATGGGGCTGTATATTTCTTTCATAAAATGAATTTTTGGACTGATATAGGGCTGCATATCAATACATAAGATTATAATGGGTTATGATAAATCGGTTGGTCAATATCTGTACATAACTAAGTAAATCTTTATCAATATATTGAAAGTATTGCATGTGAATAAAATTCATGAGTATGAAATGGTTCTAACCATGAGAATGATTGTCTTGTAGGGAAAATTATTATTCCCTTACCAATAAGTAATGTAGAACACGAATGTGGAGTCATTTTGATGGATGAGCCTGAAAGAGAACAATTTGGGACGTTCCTATGTGTCTTGGGAAGTAGACAAAATAGATGGCTTAATTATATTATGATAGATGTGAAGACTCCTGAAGATATTCTAACTTCTTTAGATTCATGTTTCAAATAAAGAGATTCATATATATATGTGCATAATTCTCTGTGATTGAGGAACCATATTATGATTCTCACATAGTACATGGTGAGAGGGAGTTGCTAGTCTCACTAGCTTATGAAGAACCAGTGTAACTGGTTGATGTACCTCCAATAAAAAGGAGATATGCTTGATTCTCATATTCAGAAGGAAGATGAGAATTGTATTCAAGAATCTTGTTATGATTCTTATGATTAGTGGTGTGGCAGTCACCAAAAAAATATTTTCCTCGGTTAAGGAAAAATGTGCAGTAAAAGAGACTGAATAGTTTTAAGATGATGGACTACAAATCCATGGACACACATATGAAGGTAAATATGAAATTTTATAATTCTTATTTCATATTTGGAGGATCTCAAGTCAGTTGAGATGTATTTGGTTAGTCACAGGTCCCAGGATATGTTATGTTCTTTGCAGTTTGTACATAGACATGTACAAAGCATGTGTTGTGGTACCTACTTGGTACAAGTGTATGTGGACTCATATATGTCTTGATCAGTGAAATAGAGTTTTTAAAGATATATGAAATATGACTCATATAGTGATCGAGGAAGATCACATGTGTTGCTCTAGATAGAGCATGTTGAAAAGAAGTAAATCTTTTGAGGGTACTAGTCAGTTATATTTGAGACGTGGTACATATCCATAGGTGAGCAACATTGCTAGCATTCTTATTAAGCTTCTGTCCAGGACAAGCTTGGTATAGTATATAATAACTCCTCTAGTTGAAGAGGGAGTATTGATGTGTCTTCATAGGTGAAAAAATATAAAGTCCCCACCAGTTAGTCATCGTACATGACATAGGAATCCAAGGGCCATGATAGCTTATGGAGAGAGTCCACATGAGAAGAGACATGGTCAAAAGTCTCAGAGACTATTTATAGTCTCTACTGTTAGAGAACAATTAAAACCTCTCGGAGAGGTAGTCAGGGTGCTGCAAATATAAAGAGAAGGATCACTGAGAAAGTGATCACGACTTGAAGAAAATCACAGAGAATGGCATGATCACAAAGAACTTCTCCAGGTAACAGAAGATTCAAGAAGTCAACAAATGTTGAAGAGTGAAAGGAAAGATAAGTATTTATTTCTGCATGTTATTACTCATTTGTTGTATAATGTTGTATGTGATGGATTTAAAAATCCATGGTTTCTAGTTTAGATAAACTTTATTCTGGATTGGATCTAGATGATGCTAGTTTGTGTAAGTAACTGGTTGGTCTTTGAGAAGACCTGTTGTGTTTTATGCTTACTACTAAGCATATGTTTGAGTACATTTGAGGTACATTAGAATAGGCTCTTTATTGTATTTGATACATGGCAGACCTATTATTTGATTGTGCTATCTGGCTATTATTTTAGCCTGAGATAAGCGATGTAAGTTGAGGCTAGTACTACAAAAACTAAGTGTATTGCGGCTAGTACTATAGAAGCAAGATGTATGTCTGAGAGTACTACATAAGAAAAATGTGTTTTGCGGATAGTACTACATACTTAGGAGTAGTGTATCTTGGCAGGCTACCTACTAGGGTGAAATACTTGAGCCAATAGTCATTAGGCGTTAATAGTCAAGCTTTCTCAAAAACCCTATATTTGTTTTATGATAAAACACTTTTGAGATGAAGTTTTACTTCATTGAAGTCATGGTCATGAGTTCCAGTACATAGGTACTTATGAGAATATTGCAAATTTGTGACAAGCCTCTATTTGTGATGAATTTTAAACACTTTCGAGATAAGCTTGGTATGGCAGAGATTGTCTCCCTTGCTGAGAGGGAGTGTTGATATTACAACATCAGGAGTAATTCTCTAGTATTGAGAGTAATATCAAGACAATATACTAGTGTAGTACTAAAAATATCCTCATATGATTGAGGTGGTGATGTTGTAAAGTCTTGTGAGTAATATCAAGATAGTAGAATTGTGTAGTCCTACAAGTATCCTCATATGATTGAGGTGGTGATGCAGTATAATTGTGTAGTCCTACAAGTATCCTCATATGATTGAGGTGGTGATGCCGTAGACTTGTGTAGTCATACAAGTATCCTCATATGATTGAGGTGGTGATGCAGTAGACTTGTGTAGTCCTACAAATATCCTCATATGATTGAGGTGGTGATGCAGTAAAGCTTGTGAGTAATATCAAGCCGAGTCTTGTGAGTAATATCAAGACAATAGACTTGTGAGTAATGTAAACTTCTACAAATATCCTCATGTTGTGAGGTGGTGTACTTTACTATGTAAATTAGTTATACTATGTGATGTATGGCTAGTCATGGTCAACAGGTGCTACAATTATCCTTTAGCGATTAGATACCCCTAGAGTGATTTACTTTGGCATGTGACTATATGACTCGTGGAAATACATATGATCATAGGTTTGGAAACGATCTTATGAGTATGATATGATAAAGATGATTATTTAATGAAAACACATATGGACCATGCATAGATATTTAATATAAGCACAGAGATAGAGAGAGAATTCAAATTGCATATGTTGCCACCAAGTAAACTCGAATTGATTAGATATCAGTTGAGTATTAGTTATGGTAAACAAGTTCAGTTAATTAAGGAATCAAATCCTTAATTTATGCAAGTGGTTATTGGAAATAAACAATGATGGAGAAGCACTAGTTTAGTTCAGTTACATTCAGTTCAGTTCAGTTACATTCAGTTCAGTTCAGTTACATTCAGTTCAGTTCAGTTACATTCAGTTCTGTTCAGTTACATTTAGTTCAGTTCAGTTACATTCAGTTTAGTTCAGTTACATTCAATTTAGTTCAGTTACATTCAATTCAGTTTAGTTACATTTTGTTCTATTTAGTTACATTCAGTTCAGTTCAGTTACATTTAGTTCTATTCAGTTACATTTAGTTCTGTTCAGTTACATTCGGTTCAGCTCAGTTACATTTAGTTCAACTTATTTAACTGCTCAGTTAGAGTTAGTTAATTAATGGAAGGCACATATCTTCTTGTGGGAGATAATTATGGAGTGCGAGATTGACACCAGTTCAGTATGGGGTGCATGATTAAAGATGGATCAATGTTCTAAGTGTCAACAAGTTGCTGCTACATGCAACCATTCTATTTTTGTTGTAAAACCTAATTTGACTTTTTATTAAAGTGCTATGCACTTGGCAAGTTAGATACGTTGTTCCATTTGATCTCCACTCTCTAGTTCTCTCAGTGAAAGCAATCTGGTATTGTGTTGCAATCATTCTTTGCTACTTATCAATCATACTCTAAAATCGTTTGCTAGGTTTTTTATCCTCTGAATCAATAGAGGGTTTTCCCAGGTTATATCCTATGTTCTATGGTTTGATTTATGTCTTTGGATTATTGATGGGATTTATATGCACTGTTATTATGGGTTACAGTTTTAAAGTTCAAGTTTCTTCATATTTTTTCTCAATCACTAACATTACCAACGCTCCTTTGACGAACACCTTTTTATCCCTCCCTCCTCCTCCTTCGATGACTGACATATTGGATTTGTGCACTATCACGTCCAGTAACATTATGAATTCCTCATAATCTCCATCACAAGCCCAACCATAGACCCTGAGGAATTATTGGGGTTCATTCCCCGTCCACAAGATCCCATTCCTCTTTCCCCCTTCTGCAATTGTGAGTAAGCCAGTCATGGATACTCTTAACCTTCTGGGATTCACTTTGGGTATTCTTGTGTGGTACCTTGATCCACCCACCCTTCCCTCGACACCACTGATCATGTTGACACCAGTCCAACCTATTGATATGGTGTCATACCCACCTCCTGGTACACAATTGAATGCTTCTCTTGCTAGTTCCCACCCCCCCCTTTCAGTAAGACTAGAGACAAGGCACCCAAATCCAAACAGAACCACATCCACCATCTACTTGTGCTTTATTCAATGGCCAAGGTCACGCAACATAAAATTATCTTGATTTGACAACCCTTCACACCCACATGCACACAGTAGTCGAGATGGACGACACTCCAATTGTCAACATATCAACCATACCTGTAGTTAAAAATAAATTGATACTAACCAACCACTCGTCTGCAGTTTGTTTCCTATATGGTCATTATTCACACCATTGCCCAAAATTTCTCAAGTACCGGTCTCTCCTCACTAACCTTCACAAGAACTCTTGTGAGTCCAAAATCACTGTCCTTGAGGAAATCCACCCTCCATCCTCTTCCTCGGACACCAAATAACACCATTTATATGATCTCTACTTCCAATCGTCCTTCCCCCTCCTCGACTGTAGAAGACCCCCGTTTGATCTATCCAGGCACCACTTTTGTGACAACAGAGAGATCCCTAAAACCACAGTTGGTTTTACCCCATTTTAGTTAGTCCACACCATGGAGTCGATTATTCCCATTGAATTCCAGATTCCATCTCTTCACTTTTCCGTCGAGCTTCTACCTGATACCTAACCATTAAAAAAATTCCTACGCATGCTTGAACAAACCAATGAGGACCGTCATGCTTCTCTCTAAATGGTCGAAGTAGCTAAGACCCGATCGAAGTCCCATTATGACTCCGACGTTCACCCCCGCACCTTTAGTGAAGGGGACCTCGTCCTCGTCTGTGACTAAGCCCATGATAAGAGTGGAAAAGGGAATCTCGAATCCATGTGGTATGGCCCTTATGTCATCCATCATTATCTTAGAAATGGGGCATACCTCCTCTCCTACTCCTATGGTCACCTCTTGAAGAATCCGACAATGGGATTTACCTCAAGAGATTCTATGCCTAAGTTGACCAACCTGCATACCCTTGTATCATAGTTTTTCTTTCTTGTTTTGTACGTTTTAACCACGAGTCTCATAGTTTTTTTCCTTTATTTCTCCATATGGATCCTACCTTTTCCTCCTATGTTGGTTTCATTGATGGTGGAAGTAGATGGTATTCTAATCTCACCTCGGGTGCGTGGGTCATTTATTCCCTGTCACATGAGTTGATCCATATCGATGGAATGTGTGTTGGTATTGCTACCAACAACAAGGTTGAGTATGACGGCGTTGCTAGTCTCTTGACCACCGCCATTCTCTTGAGTATTCGTCGCCTTGATGTCTTCTTTCATTCCTAGTTGCTTGTCACCCAGTTGAATAACTGCCACCGGGTACACGATCCCTGCCTCTTTAGAAAGTTTCCACACACTATAAACTTGGTTAGACGTCATTTCAAGTACATTTCATTCATGCATGTTCCAAGAATTTTCAATAGTGTAGCACACCAAATGGCTAATGACGTTCTAGAGTGGCACATCAATCACCACATATAGGAAGTAAACTACATCATGCATACATATGTCATATACATCATATAGGCATAGTCATCATCATAACAAGTCACTCATAAAAACCCATAAAAATACAAAAATATGCATCCACGTGCATTCATATCATATCATCATGTTTAATACAAAATAGGATTTCTCGTATGATCACACATATCATACAAAAATTCCCATGCTCAAATGAATTGGGGAACATCACCAACTGCTATTTTGAGTCACCCTCCTATGAATCTGTGTCCTCCTCATCATCTGAGCTCTCCTCCTCCATCGGCACATCCCCTTGTATCACCACTCTGACATAATCAACAACGACCGTGATCCTCCTCATCAGAGAGATCCACTTCGGAGGAGCTTTGTAGAATGCAGTGATCAAATCATCATCTATGTACTGCCACCCATTGTCAGTAACCCCCTCTAATAGCCGCTCCATGTCCAACCACAATGAGTCTAATGTAGCACTCCTCCACCTCCTCTATATATGAGCGAGTGGATCTAATCCATCCACCTTGCCCCTGCATCGCTGGTACCCTGTTGGAGGGTCATGGTCCCACGTTTTCACATGCACACAGTATGTCATCAGTATCTATCACATGTATGATTTAGATACCACTATGCTAGTAAACTATATATGACTGGAATCACAAAGATTCATGTATACATACTTTCAGGTCCCCATACCTATCCTGTAGGTCGAGGTAGCTCTAGATCTCCTCAGTAGTCCGTCCCAGCATATGGATAGTCCTCTATAAGGACAAGAAGATGACATCACTGTGCAAAAATATCCCAAGTGAATAAATAACCCACCAAGCCGGATTCCTCTCTGATCATCATCTCCCACCATCTCCTCATGCAAGGCTCGCAAGGGCCCCCGTTGTGCACTGCCAAATGCAGTCGCAGTGTCGATAGTCGCTCAAAGAAAAATGAGCACATAAAGGATGGAAAGAAAAAATACCCATCCTCCAAGCTATCTTGGCTCAGCCCATACCGAACCACTGTCAAGTACATCTAGGCCCACCCATATTAGGTGCCCCTCATCACACTCTTGACCATTAGTAGTTGGTCGCCTGATATATTATGAGGACCTTTCGATCCTAGTATCCGTAGAACCATTGCTACCACTTCTCGAGTCTCTAAACTCTTGATGTCACACACCAATATGTGTGATGAATGCACATATGTTGGGGCATAACAATTCCTGACACATAAGTCATCCATGAACACCCCCCTCGATACTTTCAACGAGATATTTCCAATAACACCCAGTAGTGGGAGGACAATCAGAAAATACATATCTCAGAGGGTGATCTCTAGTCACTCACCATGTATGATGAAATACTCTGACTCTCTATCCCAAAAGCTCACTAGCTTGTTCATAATTAACTTTATTGAACGCATTAGGGGGATCTAGAAGAACTTCAGAACCGAGAGAGCGTATCCAGTACTACCCCACCCTCCTCCACTTCATCTCTAATATCCCTGATGTCTTGCTATCACCATCCAACAAGAGGCATCTTGGACATCCAAAAATTCCTTGTTAGACCCAGTTCAATTTTTTTTTCCATTATGTGCTAGGTCACGCCTATCAAGCCTTTTTGTGTGACCTAAGTCGCACAAAAACACTTGACAGCTGTGACCTGGGTCACACTTGTTTCCTGAACAAGTTTGACCAAGGTAGCACCCGTCTCCACGTTTGGTGTGAATGGGTCGCGCCTGTTTGTTCAATAGGTGCGACTGGGTCACGCATGTCTATTTGATAGGTGCGACTAGGTCACGCCTGTCTGTTCGATAGGTGCAAACTATGTCATTCCTTTTCCATTGAAAAGTATGACCCATTCCCATGAACACTTTGGGCTCAATCGACGCCCCTAGAATGAGAAAAATACAAAACTAAACCACTGAAAATCATGGGCTGGGTGATAGCTCTTACCTACAACTCACAGATCGAAAAACCATCGGTCCAAGTAGAAGAGATAACAACTTTTTTTTCTGGGGCCCTCCATTGCAAATCAACACTGCAAAGTGAAAATGACATGTATCATGTGGTCTCCCTTGTTTATAGGCCTCCATTTGGTCAACCCCTTCTTCCGTGCACCAAAGAGTCTTATGGTGTTTATTTTTCATAGTTTTTGCACCGTCAGGTTTAGTTTTCCATCCTCTTTATACTTACAAGACCCATGTCTTGTGCTCTCCCTATCATTTTTTGAGACATTTCCCCTAGGTACTTCGATTTGCGTGCCACCAGGAAAATCAAAACCTTGTATGTATTGGCATGTTCACTAGCCCTCCACTACATCCATACTGCAAAATGTCCTTTATTTTACCACCATTCACCATCCTACAAGGATGCCCCACCAGTGTTCTATTTTTATTTTTCCTCCCCATCTTCCATGATCACAACATCACTTCTTTCAGATCATCGAACACTTCCTCCTTGCATGACTGACCATTACTGAGTTTATTTTAATCTCTTTTTTGACTCCTTAAAGAATGAAAAGTTTACTGAGCATGATTTCTTCCATTCACGCTCATTAAAGTATTTTAAAGGGCATCTATGTGGCTTCATTTATCCCTTTTTCGGACTACGTAGACTATTTAAATAAAAGGACCACCCTAGAACCTTCCAACTAGGAACAGTTCCCCTTGTATCCTTTTATGATTTTTTAGACACTGGGACCATAAATTATGAAAAATATCACTTATGGGTTGTATTTAAGATCTTTTACAGCCCTTTCATAAATAAAAGATCACCAGGAAAAATTTGGTTTCGTTAATTCCCGTAAAAGTATTTGACTGATCGTCCAATCAGTATAGGTTAAACCTTTTTTGGTCTGGTTGGATCGATCACTACCTACGGAAAATAAGTCTCTTTGCTCCTATCAGCTGAGAGAGCTCTCCTTTGTACACTTTTATACTTTTTTTCGGACTTAGGAGACTACTCTATGAAAAAGAGACCCCCTGGAGTCTTCTTCCTGTTTTCAAACTCTCTAAACATGAAAACACTAGCAAACATTTACTGCCTTGTGATTGAAAAAAATCCATGAGATAGTATCATACTGAGCATACTTCTTTCCCTTCTTCGTGCTCCTTAAACTATCAAGAAGGACCAAATGATGTCTTTCGATGCCCACATCTATTGCATATAGTCTCCCATTATGGCATCTTTCCCCCCATACGGTCGACTTTGTTTAGACTACTCTGCTATGAGTCTCCCTTGGATCCCCTAGATATCACTAGTCCAGTTACTTCCCCTAGTATCTCTCATTGTAGTCATCTCCCCAGTTCCACAACTATGATTCCCTCCCCATGCGTCAATATCATATGTTTCCAGGTTAGACCTACCATTATACTTTGAATAAAGGAAGTTTGAGTCCCCTGTAATCCCCTTCCCGTGTTCCCCATTCATTGTCTCAATCCCATTAATGTTCCATATATCCGGTTGTTCCCCCTCACACTTATATCAAGGAAACCTCATTTCCTTGGTAGTTGTAGGTATCTCTTTGTCGAGGTCAACACATATATTCCATAGGATAGACCCAGAGGTCCCTGTATCTTGGTTTCATACACCTCATTGATGAGTTCCTTGGACCACTTGAAAGGAGTCCTTAGTTCTTTTTGGGTTGGTTGTGTCTCATGTGCTCGACTTTAGCTACACTATCTCACCATTGATATTCGTACAAGGTATTGGTTCCTTCATTATTTGATCAAAGATCCCAGTTGTCACCCGACTCTAGCATGTTGGTGAGTCTATTATGGGACCCATATAGTTTCACGTCCCTTGTGATTTCCAGGTTGCATTGGTGACAATGTTTGGAAGCCCCTCAGTGTCATGCTTTCGTGTATCTACAATATCTAATGCTGCTTATTGTACCTCAGAGATTCTCACTCTTAGTCATTGAGTCCATACAGTTGTGTACACCTCTAGATTCAATAGAGCATTAGTTGTGATATTGCATTCCATGAGAATGTCATTGTTCCTTTGTACCAGTTCTTCATATTAGTATGTATTCGGCCTCCCATTGAGGCCACCATTATGTACTTCCAGTTGTATGTATCGATTGGCACCCGTTATTTGATCCTTAATCCCCATTTTTATTTTGAGACATTGATACGAGCATGGGTATGCTTTCCTTATCCATATATATGTATCAGATTATATGTACCTCATCCATTTTTGAGAAGTAATACAAATCAAAAGCCAGTGCAATTCAAACGACGAAACTATGACTCTTCCACGGCTCCCTCATGTTTCTCCATCGTTCTCACCATTTCTCCCTTGCTCCTGTGACATCTGTCGGGAATACGATAGATTTCCCCCTCAGAGTACACATCAAGGGGAAATATGTTAACAATACCAAAAATTGTCCAGATAGCTTTCTATGGTCCAAACCATAATTATACATCATAGTCCCACCATTATTCCCTTCATTTTGACCTTCACAGTTAAATTCCACCAAAATTGGTCCAAAACATTATTATTCCTTCCCCCATAAATACAGGGAAGTTGAGCATTTATTGCAACATAACCCCACTCTCTCCAAAAAGGACCAAAAAACCCTAAAATGAGAATGGGGAAAAAACCATGGGCAAATACCATGCACAATAAAATACAATGGGTCATTACCATGGGTAAAAAAACCTTGGATCATCCTATAAATACATTGTGAAGGTCTCTCCACAACAACTTTACATTCAAGAAACTTTTGAATTTTGGACATTCTTTAGTTCCTTAAACTTTTTGGCCATCATCACCTTCTGCCACACTATCCCATGTTGCACATTGATTTCTCTCCATGTAACCCTTGATCCCTTTCTCGGTGACAACACCTTGTTGGATATAAATGGAGACCAGGATCGTGGGAGCCTACAGACCATTTTGAATCTTGAGATGTAAGATTTAATAATTAACAATGAACTTGCAACAACCGTCATTGTTCTGCTCCAAGCTGGTCAATGGTTACCCAACGGTTAATGGTTATCCAAATATATTGCAAGGGACAATCATGTGATACTTGATTTACATTTAGGGTTTTGCAATGAGCGGTGAGTACTTTGAGCGATAGGGATTTCTTAATCTTGTAAATATGTAAATTCGAATCTGAGAGTACTGCGCTTTCTAAGGTTGCATGACATGTCCAGTTTTTGCATGCAAGATCCAAGAATGCTGCATTGTTGAATGGTTTCACATTTGTATCTGGAAAGGATCCGACGGTGGATAGTGCGACCGCCGTCGCATTAATTGCTACACTGCATAATATGTATTTTTCGCTGTGCCTTTTACCAGTAGCTGCATAAGATCGTGTGCCTCACACCACATCTATTGTCACGTCAATCAATCAAGAATCCATAAAATTATAGATTGGGTGTTGGACAATGAATGGGAAAATGCCCTAATCTTTGATATTTACTGCATATCGTATCGCAGTTTTGTTTGAAGCCTCTAAACCTAATCGTTGGTCAATGACTCCAAAATAACAATCAGAGAATATCAACCGAAACCGCAAAAATCACAGAACATCAATACAGGGAACTTAAGCACGTACGTGTACATCACAACCCTTTATACAACTAGACTATTGCTTATTCAGATTGGTATTCCTCTGTTGGGTGTAAACTGGATTATGGGATGTATTACGGGCTCCTGTTTTGCTGTATTGATTAATGGGACTCCCTCTGAGTTCTTTAATGCATCTAGAGGACTGAGACAAGGTTGTCCCCTCTCCTCTCTCATTTTATCTTAATTATGGAGGGTCTCAGCCGAATCATTTTGGATGCTCAACATCATGGAAAGATCATGGGGTTTCGGTATTCGCCCAGCCTGTCTATAACCCACCTCTTTTTTGTAGATGATGTTATCCTCATTGGGGCTGGCACTATTGATGAATGGAAGGCCTATAAATAAGCACTGGATTTGTTCTGTGGGGTATCGGGGATGGTGATTAGTCCAATTAAATCATCTTTCCTCTACCAGAATGTTGACTATGGTTTCAGGGAGGAACTTGCTGGTCTATTTCCGTTTAAAATGGATCCTATCACGGTGTGGTTTAAGTATTTGGGTTTCTACCTGAAACCGTTGGGATACCATACCTCTGATTGGATCTGGCTTATCCATTTATTCGAAAGAAAGATAAAAAACTGGACTTACAGGTACCTATCACTGGGTGGTAGAGTGGTCCTCATCAGAGCTGTATTAACTGGTTTGGCGGTCTATTGGTTTGCATTGGCTCGTTGTCCAAAATCCATACTTAATTCTTTGCGCAAACTTATTTATAACTTCCTCTGGGGAACATCTGGAGACCGTGGTCTATCACATCTGGTCAGCTGGGAATCTCTTCCACTTCCTATTGAATTTGGTGGCTGGGACATTAAGAACCTGGAATGGTTTGGTATCTCTTTAAGACTTAAGAGTTTGTGGCTTCTACTTACTGGTACTGGAATCTGGAGCAGAATCATTGCACACAAATACTTAAAGAACAGACCCCTGGATGATTGGATACGTGGTCGGTCTTTTAGTATTGTTGGTACCTCATACTTTTGGAATGGATTCATCAGAATTATTGGGTGGATTACCTGTCAGCTGGGATGGAAGGTGGGAAATGGATTAAAAATCAGAGTGGGTATTGATCCGATCACTGGGAAAAGCTCACAGTATTTATTATCAGAGAAGCTTAGGGAATATTTCACTGATCTGGGTATTACTCATCTAGCACATGCACAAAATATGGATGGATATAGGTTGGATGGGACTGATTGGTACTCTGCGTCGGACCTACTTTTGGGTGGTTGCTGGGATGAACAGTGGTCCTCTTATGTTGCTGGTCTGACTCATGGGGGTATAAGGATTATTTCTTCGGAAGACAGATTGCTTTGGATGTATGATGAACAGAGGGGTATAGTGACAGCAAGGAAAGCCTATGATTTTATTGTCACATATTACAAAACTGTATTGGATACTGACATTATGATGAAGGTTTGGCTCTTTAATCTTCCACTCAAGATCAAATGTTTTGTATGGCTCACTTGTAATAAAAAAATTAACACTTGGGATACCTTAAGGAAAAAAGGATGGTATGGTCCCAATAGATGCTACCTCTGCAAGGAGGAGGCAGAATCGGTTGAACATCTTTTTGTCAGTAGTAAATTTCTGAAGGAGATAATCGATGGCCTAAGCTGTATTTTAAATGTGAACCTGGACTGGTGTGGCCATACCATTCTGGAAATATTAACTTGCTGGACCGCTAAGAAGGGGTATTTACTGTATTTACCTTTCTTCATAGTCTGGCATATCTGGAAGGCAAGGAACCGATTATGTTTTGAAGATCAGGAACCTTCCTTGAATAGATTGATTTATAACATATATGATGATTTTTTGTCCTTTAAGCCCCCACTGTTACAAAAGCACAGGATCAAGAATATTGGGAATTTTCCTACACTTGTGTATCCTACGGTATTTTTTGATGGAGCGGCCGCAAAAGAGGTGGGGGGAGCGGGGTTTGTTATCTGGCTGAATGATTTTCACCTTCTTGCCTTCAAGCTCGGATGTGGCAGAAGTACCAATACTAGAGCTGAGCTCTTAGCACTATGGGCATCACTATGGGTCGCCAAGGATATTGGGTTACCTTACCTACATATCTTTGGCGACTCCTTTGTGATTATAAAGTGGGAAAATATGGAATCCTCCCTGGATATGGTGAATCTAGAGGCCTGGTGCCACAACACTAGGATTCTCATATCCTCCTTCATGTCGGTGGATCTCAGTCATGTTTATAGGGAACATAACAGGAGGGCAGATATCTTATCTAAGGAGGGACTGCATTTGGCACTGGGACATCTCATACTTACAGAATTTTATGGGAATGAGATTATTGGAGAAAGCTCAGCACAACTTTTTTAGAATATGCACTTTTTACTTCAGAATATCTCTCCAGTTTTGTGAGACACTTACAGGTTTATGTGGAACATCATATTTACTGATTACTTGAGTATCACTCCCTCCTTGGATCAGATTTATTGGGTTCCTGTTATGTTCTTTAGGAACATTGATGACTGTACTTGATTGTCTTCTTATGAGAGGGTTCTCTTAGGTAGTGAACCCATAGTGCTTTGAGTTAAAGTTTTCGGTGGAATGGTATTGAGACACATTGTAATTACTTGTCTTTTTTTGGGCTGATAGGATTGTATATTTGCTGATATACACAGGTAGGACAGTATAATTTCTCTGCTGTACATGAACTTTCTGCTGTACATGAACAGTTTTTTTGTTGATTACATGAAGATGTAAAAAGTTCCTTTGATTCAATGAATACCAAGGAATGCATTTTTTTCGACTGAAAAACTAGACAAATGGAACACGCAACAATATTAAGACATCACAAATAGGACATACTCAATATTATATTTAAAAATAGGACATGTACAATATTATATTTACTTTGAGAGTCTGTATTTTAAAGTTTTCAAGCATAACCAATTTGACATACTTAATATTATATTTAATAAATAGGACATAATCAATATTGTAATTATTTTGAGAGTCTGTACTTTACAACGCATAAGGTGGAAATGTTGTCATATACATAAAGGCGAAAAATAAAAAATTAAAGAGTTAGGACCTAACAAATAGGGCATACTCAATGTTATATTTAATAAATAGGACATACTTAATATTATATTTATTTTGAGAGTACTTATTCTACAACTACAACTCAGGGTGGAAAGGTTGTCATGTACACAAGGTCCACATTCTCAATATTATATTTGCATTCCTAGAGTGGAAATGTTGTTATGTATATAAGGGCTACAAACAAAAAAATTAAATGAAGTTATTAAACATGAAAAGATCAATTTTTTTGAAGTATTTGAGTTTAAATGAAGCGATTAAATATGAAGAGATCAAATTTCTTGAAGTATCTGACTTTGCGATAAATTTGGTTAGTCTAGAATTTAGTCTCAAATCAGAAAAGTAATTTTTTATATGATGGAAATGTTTTAGTGTATATAAAGGTGATAATAAAAAATGAAAATAAAAATATTAAGCATGGATAAGGATCAAATTTCTTAACCTATGGCTTCTTAGGAGGAAATACTCTTTTTAACTGTCCATGGTTCAGGATTGCATCTAGGGGTATAGTGGTAGTAGGATAAGGAACTTTTTTGTATTTATGTTTGTAGATTGTTGTTGTTATTATTATTATACTTATTATTTGTAATAAGTATTATAATTTTTTTCTTAATCCTAGATATTAACCTCAAATATTAAGATGTTAGAGAATTTGTGGTATAGTGAAAAGTACATTTGATATTAACTTTTGGATGATTGTTAAAATGGGTGATATTCATAGAATTTGGTTTTGTATTTAAGAAGATAGTATTCATACAATATATATACTTCTTATTTCCAAATATTTAATATATAATTTTTTTATTAATGTAATTGGTTGATAGAATCATTCATCAATCTTATTTTATTTTTTTATAATATCAATATATATTATTTTATAGTATTTTTTATTTCCTTAACAAATAAATTGATTATGATTGAGCATATATATATATATGATAATTCATGTTTTTATTTATCAATTTGTAATCCATTTGATGTGATTGTCAATTTTTAATTTTATTTCTTTTTAATGAAAAATATCACATTATTATTTGAGGAAAAAAGATTAAAAATATGTACATACACTATGACATCCTCCTATATTGACAAATTTCAGAAAGTACACCATTATGAAGACAAAAAGTGTTTACAACTTTACATAATCATTCATCATTTAAAGTCTAGAAGTGCCCCGCCACTCATGAACCAAGTCATCTAATACCATAACATAGAAAATAGATATGGAGGAACCAAAATTGCTTCCTTGGAAAGATAATCAATCACTGAATTCAATTCATGATATATGTGACTAATCTTAAATGCAACAAAAAAACCCACGAGCTCCTTAAGGTGATGATCACTATTTTGTAACATGATATTATGCAATCCCTGCTTACCAAGCATCTGGTTCACTACTAAGGAAGAATTTCCAAAAAACTTGCATATCATGAATCCTCTGCTTCATAGCCAATTAGATAGCTTTCCTAATATCCATCAATCATCATGATTTTCGGACCCCTTCAATTTGTTTGCTTTAAAAGCGAAATATAATCCGTAAAAACAAAAACACTAACCAAGGCACAAACCTGGACTTGCCTTTGTCTTGCTCCAACGAAGAATATCCAAGTGACAGATTTATCAATATGAAATTCCCCAATAACCTATGGGATAAGCACCTTGATGAGTATTTGAAGAACTAAACCAAATAAGCCACTTGAGTGAAAGTTTGAAAGGTCTACATTTTTTCATCTATGAAGATCTGAGCATTTTGAGCCAATCAAACACCACATAGAACCTAAAAAGGAAGACACTTATATGCCTTTAGATATGACCTATCGAACCACACCTTGAAACGATCCACCACCAAGTCACCCCTCCATCAATCACCCAGCTTGAGCCACGAACTAACATCCTTCGAAATTTGGGTAATATTCTTTACATCCTCCTGTACCCTCTTTCAATAGAAACAAATACTTGGACCTTGATATTGTTGCTTCCAAAACAAGTCCCATGTTAGCACTTTTCTCTAAATATCTAGCGACATGAAGGATTTGTATTTCAATTGAGTGCTAACATTCTATATCCTAGTCCACCACTAAGATGATTCCAAGCCATCAAAACTTGATACCCAAGTCGAGTTGTATGAAATCCCCCAACTTTATTTCCAAGCCACACAAGACTATTTATTTCAACATTAATTTGGATGTGCTCCTTATGCAAAACTTAGATGTAGTCCTCCCACTCACATGCCAAATAACCAACAAACCCTAGAGCCCCATCTTGCATCCACCCTTAGTGCCACTGGTCAAACATAGTAACATCCACCACTTATGATAAGAAATGAGCATCCCGCACCAACAAAGTTTAGATTAAATTAAGATAAAAATAGATTCCTCTCTCAAAACCAATAATGATGTCCAAGCCAATATGAATTAAGAGGCCATCCCTCACATTCCAAGCTAGAGATGACCCAACAATGGGAAAGACAGTTACGAGTGCTTTTCAAATAATTGTTCCACCTTTGACTTCTTTGTTTTCCTATCAAACACAATCGAAAACAAAAGTTGGGGCAAGATGGTTCCTAGTGATGATATTTTTCCACCACAAGCTATGATTTGGAATAAAATTCCATAATGAATTTCCAAAAGCATGGATGTCCTTAAGACCCCAACCACCTTCAGTAACCCACCTAGGACTAAAAATATTTTATTTTGTGAAAAGACATTACTTTAAAAGTTATTGTAAAGTTTTATATTGTTGACCAAGGATGGTCAAAGATGACTGTAATTGAATTATTTTATTATTTACTAATTAAAAGAGGAGACGACTATCCAAAGAAGACTGTTGAAGAGTGTTCACTGACCAACTATGAGGAATGATCTGGTGTAGAAGGAAAAAATGACAAATGATAGAAATGACATTCACTTTCTAGCTGTTGTAGGAGGCAACTTCGCTATAATTGTGGTCATGTTCCCAAGAAAGGAGGAACTGAGCAGGTGGATCAATTAATTGAAAAAATGACCCAAAGACCTAGGAAAACTTATATATACCATCGAATGAGCAGGAGGCTCATAACATTCTAAGAGATTAGAACCTTGTGGTTCTGTTGGAAACTGAAAAGTTAGGCACACAAGAGGGATTCGATGAGGGGAAAGATAAAGTGAGCTACTAGAGTGTTGACTGTAAATGTGTTTGATAAGTTATAGAGAGGACTGATTAGCCTTCTACACATAATCTTTATCCCGGTGGTTCAGTGATCAGGGTCGGGGGTCCTAAAGCAAGTGATATTGGGTGATTTCAGGAGATGGTTTGGAGGAATGGTCTTCTATGGGTTCTATAATGTTCTGGATTTATTATCTTAAATTGTTTATCTGTTATTTTTGAAGGATTTATGAATGAAGAAGTTTCCATAATTATTCATTGTCATCGATATAAGCAGGAAAGTTTATTTTCCTATAAATTATCAATTACTAAGTGCTACTGCTTACACATAATTTCCTAATAGAAATGGTTGGATATCTCATAATATTATTAAGAAATAGTATTATATATAGTTTCAACTAATTGTTAAGTATTGTACATAATTAGAAGATGTTAGCGTTCCTTATTCTTCTTAAAATCATACTGAATTTAACCAAAGAGTTTAACATCATTTTAAACAATTACGAGATTTATTTCACAATTAGGGATACCTTAGTTAAATATAGTAAATCCTTAAATCACAAAAACTAAAGCTGTTAAAACAATAAGATCTAGTTTTCGAAACACTATGGCCTACAGACGAGGGTTAATACCCATAAAAACAAAAAATATATATCAATATTATATTTACTCAGGTCCAATCTCACATAGCCATAAGGCTTATTATTCCCATAATTTATTTCCTACAGCCGAGAGGCTTATTCTTTACAAAAACGTTTTAGGGTTAATCCACACAATAACGAAATGAATAGATTTAGTATAATTGTAAATACAAGAAAAAATTCCTTTATAAGAACTTTAATCTTAGGTCAAGTGTTTGAGGCCCGTAAGGATAAATCCCCAAATAACTTATTAAATTACTGAAGTATACAACAAAATATTTTAAACATAACCATTTTCATCAACGAAGTTAAGTTGTATCCTTTTCAAATCTAGATAGGCCATAAAAACCATAACATCAACCCTTTTAAAGATTACACGCAGTAGTCGTTTTCAAATCCATTCACATAGCTGTAAATAAAATATAAAATATACAGAGTAATATTAAAATATTATAGAGAATGTGAAGATTACAAATATAAAGAGTAGAAACGATTTATGAATTTCATTTTTGAATGATGGTATCCCAAGATTGAAAGCATACAAGAATTAAATTATTTTACCAACGAAAACCTCAGGATTGTAGCTGAGAAACCAATTTATCCACATATTGATCAAATACAGAATAATGCTAGCAACATTATATCAATTAGAGAATAGTCCCGAGTACCTTTAAACAATTTAGAAATGAAAATGCAGTAAATGTATTGTGATAAACATTGCTTTTATATAAACAATATAACAAGTTTATAGAGTAGCACTTCAGATGTTTTTATAAAATGAAAACCGCATAGATAGTAATTCCTTAAAACTCTACTAATAGTTTACAGTAGAAGTTTTCTTTCCATAAATTATCAAATAATTGCATTACATCTTCCACGGTATGTCACAAAAGGGTTAAAACCCTAGCATAGCCGCAGAATTTGAAAAACAGTTAAAATCCATGCCAATAACGTCATAAAGGAAAAATATCAAGAATGTTTACCATTCAAAACGAAGGAGGCTCGAAAATCCAAAACAAAACTAGAATAAGAAAAGAAACCCCATTCCATCTTCTCCATGACGTCAAGGATAGCAGGGTTCAGGTCTTTAGGTCTTACTGAAAATATTTCAACGTCGGTACCCTCGACCCAAACCCACTTCCAAGCCAAGCAATGAATGTCAAAACCTCCTGCCATTTAAACAAGGGACAAAGGTTAAAACCTTGTTTTTATAAGATTTAGTCACATTAAAATTGCATCAAACTAAATTTACATAGTAAATAAAAAATAATAATTTACTTACCGCAAACTTGAAAACCTCTGTGAAGGAACCAGTGGTGATGGCTCTTTTCAGTAACCATAGCGTAGGACAAGAGGTAACAAAGGTGGTGTTGTAGTAGATTCGTCTCAGTGTTTTGAGAGGATGTGTGGTTAAAGGAAAAAACTATTGCTTGAAGGGCCTAGAGCTTTCGGCTCTCCTCACTAGTCCCACAACGTAGAAATACCAACGAAGGAGTTAAACCTTGGGTGAATTCGTTAGGGTTTTATCCCTTTTACAGCTGGAAAGCACTATTAACCCTTCACATGGGCATTAGTTAATGTTTCAGCTACCTCCACTTGGATCGATATTTTCTCACCCACTCTCCATAGTTTTTAAAATGAAGTTGTTATTTGTTTTCCCTTAGTCTTTTAAAATGTCATCTTAGTGCTTGTTCCTACGACCCTTTAGTTGCTTAGGGAATGCAACGGTAGAAATGGGTTTAACCTTTTTATGAGCTTTTGGAGAAACCTGCAAGAATACAAGGTTTTAAATGCATTAGCTTACAAATTAGCTTAAAAATCCATGAGATAGTATCATACTGAGCATACTTCTATCCCTTCTTCGTGCTCCTTAAACTATCAAGAAGGACCAAATGATGTCTTTCGATGCCCACATCTATTGCATATAGTCTCCCATTATGGCATCTTTCCCCCCATTCGGTCGCCTTTGTTTAGACTACTTTGCTATGAGTCTCCCTTGGATCCCCTAGATATCACTAGTCTAGTTACTTCCCCTAGTATCTCTCATTGTAGTCATCTCCCCAGTTCCACAACTATGATTCCCTCCCCATGCGTCAATATCATCTGTTTCTAGGTTATACCTACCATTATACTCTGAATAAAGGAATTTTGAGTCCCCTGTAATCCCCTTCTTGTGTTCCCAATTCAATGTCTCAATCCCATTAATGTTCCATATATCTGGTTGTTCCCCCGCACACTTCTATCAAGGAAACCTCATTTCCTTGGTAGTTGTAGGTATCCCTTTGTCGAGGTCAACACATCTATTCCATAGGATAGAACCAGAGGTCCCTGTATCTTGGTTTCATACACCTCATTGATGAGTTCCTTGGACCACTTGAAAGGAGTCCTTAGTTCCTTTTGGGTTGGTTGTGTCTCACGTGCTTGACTTCAGCTACACTATCGCACCATTGAGATTTGTACAAGGTATTGGTTCCTTCATTATTTCACCCGACTCTAGCATGTTGGTGAGTCTATTATGGGACCCATACAGTTTCACGTCCCTTGTGATTTCAAGGTTGCATTGGTGACAATGTTCGGAATCCCCTCAGTGTCATGCTTTCGTGTATCTACAATATCTAATGCTGCTTATTGTACCTTAGAGATTCTCACTCTTAGTCATTGAGTCCATACAGTTGTGTACACCTCTAGATTCAACAGAGCATCAGTTGTGATATTGCATTCCATGAGAATGTCATTGTTCCTTTGTACCAGTTCTTCAGATCAATATATGTATTCAGCCTCCCATTGAGGCCACCATTATGTACTTCCAGTTGTATGTATCGATTGGCACCCATTATTTGATCCTTAATCCCCATTTGTATTTTGAGACATTGATACGAGCATGGGTATGCTTGCCTTATCCATATATATGTATGAGATTATATGTACCTCATCCATTTTTGAGAAGTAATACAAATCAAAATCTAGTGCAATTCAAATGAGGAAACTATGACTCTTCCATGGTTCCCTCATGTTTCTCCATCATTGTTACCATTTCTCCCTTGCTCCTATGACGTCTGTCGGGAATACGATAGATTTCCCCCTCACAGTACACATCAGGGGGAAATATGTTAACAATACCAAAAATTGTCCATATAGCTCTCTATGGTCCAAACCATAATTATACATCATAGTACCACCATTATTCCCTTCATTTTGACCTTCACAATTAAATTCCACCAAAATTGGTCCAAAACATTATTATTCCTTCCCCCATAAATATAGGGAAGTTGATCATTTATTGCAACATAACCCCACTCTCTCCAAAAAGGACCAAAAAACCCTAAAATGAGAATGGGGAAAAAACCATGGGCAAATACCATGCACAATAAAATACAATGGGTCATTACCATGTGTAAAAAAACCTTGGATCATCCTATAAATACATTGTGAAGGTCTCCCCACAACAACTTTACATTCAAGAAACTTTTGAATTTTGGACATTCTTTAATTCCTTAAACTTTTTGGCCATCATCACCTTTTGCCACACTATCCCATGTTGCACATCGATTTCTCTCCATGTAACCCTTAATCCCTTTCCCGGTGACAACCCCTTGTTGGATATAAACGGAGACCAGGATCGTGGGAGCCTACGGACCGTTTCCTCAAACGACTACAGTCGCCCAAGTTAAAGGTATTTCTTTCTATTATTTTATTGCATTAGTTAGATAACAGTATAAATTTATTGTTAGTACTTGTTGTAAGTTGAGGTTGAGAATTCGTTTACACCATGAACTCTACCCTTAGATTTGGCTTATCTACGGTAAGTGCTTTTTCACATAGTAGGGGATAAATCCCCACTACAACAATATATAGGGATTAACACCTAATGTGACAAAAAAATTAAATATACCTTCATTCCTTTTTTTTTTTCTGTAGCAAAAAAAGAAACTTCAACCCTAATAAGACTCCAATAAGAATGGAAATATAGATCCTAGGGAAGTTGGTAACCATTAAGCAAGGCCTCTTGCCATGATAAAGAGGTGGGATTCATGGCCTTTTTGATATAGAGACTTGTCGACAACTAGGAAGATTTGGTTAACTTAGGAAAAACCAAAGAACATATTTTAGATCTTCAGGCCATTCACAATGAGGATATCATGCAATATGGTTCCCATGTATGATTCCTATTCTATTCAAAATGAAAAAGGAGAGACACTAGGTAAGTAATTCCTGTTTAGGTTCTAGAACAAGTTTATAGATATTGTCAAGCCTAAAAAATTAGTTTTTTTTAACATCAATATCCAGAGCTTATTTTTCTAATCTTATATTGCATGGTCACTTGTATTTCATGAAAATCATATCCTTACCCCATAACCAATCTCTTTACCATGGTATTGGTGTAGGGAGGGCAAGCTTTCAAGCACTATGGTCAAGAATCAAACTCTATATATGCTAAAGTTTTTTAATCCATGTGTTTCAGTTTGAACAAGTAAGATTTAAATCAAGATAGGGAATTCATGTTCAAGTCTTAGAGACCACCAATTCATTCACCATGCAAATCACTTTTTAATAAATCCTACTAGCAAAGAATCAAGGAGATTTGACCAAGGGTTTTCCATCCATATAGAGAAGTGGAGACCACTAGAGACAATGGGTTTGAAAGAATTCCCATTTGAAGAGTTGTATCCTTCCAAGTAAAAATTGACTTAATGGCTTCTTAGGTCTTTCAAATGATTTGAACAACAAAATAACGCTATATTTTAATGACAACATGGGTTACTATTAAATTCTCAAAGGAAAGTAACTTCTAGGTAGCTTTCCTATAAGGGGAACCTTGGCTAAATTGATACTTGAAAGGATCTTTCCAACCCTTTCCATAAACAACACTAACGATCCATTTGGTACACAAGGATCAAACTCAGAGTAGATATTTTTATAATGCCTAGGTTCCCATATTCCCTTGGAGTTCAATAGAGCTCATAATTAACATAATGAAAATCCTTTCTTTGATTTCTATTATCCCATAAAAAGGAGTGAAATGATTTTTCCATCCACGAGTAGGGCATGCACTAAGGCACTTAACAAGAGGAGTAGTATGCATGAGTGGTTTCTAGGATTTTGGTGGAGATCTAAATTTAGTAGGAAGTGTCAACAACTTGATGATCCATTTCTTGACCTTATTTTCAACCTGTTGGAATACAACCTCCCATAGGTCCTATGATGTGGTCCATGAGGGAACACCACTCATGAACATATTTTCCTAAGGTGCACATCTCCGTAAAATAACACAACTCTATATATATTAATAATAATAAATAAAGATCCATTGAATTTTTGATCTTCATGCAATTTTTTATTTGGATGTGAAAGTTGTTAGGATTGACTATGCCAAGCATTTAGTATCATTGACGCATATTATAGATTCCAACAATTAAATAAATGGTTCTTAATGTGTTTGATTCAATCAACTTTGATTGAAGGGTTTTTGATATAAACACAAAGAGAAATTAAGAGCTTAAGAGAGAGTTCATTTTAACCCAAGTATTCTCTTTCTCTTGCGGGTGTGTGCAAGAAGTTGAGGGACCTTTTAGATGCAATGCTACTTTTAGGAAACACGCTCATGATGTATAAAAACACAATGCGCTCACGTTATGTAATGCTTGGTTTGGTTAAGCTCGAGCCTGACATGTCATATGACACGTAGGTTAGGCTAAGAAAAATGCGCAAGCATTTTATAGTTACAAAATGCGTACGTGTTATGGAGAAGCAAAACGCGTACGTGTTATGGAGAAGCGAAATGCGTACGCGTTATGGAGAAGAAAAATGCGCACGCGTTTTGGAGAAGCAAAACACGCACACGTTTTAGAGAAGCAAAACGTGAACGCATTATGGATAACCACAAAAAATGGTTTTAGTGCATGGTTAGGGAAATGAATAAAAACAATAGTTTGCATCATCAAGACTTAGGACCTATATTAATATTTTAGCATCATCAAGAACAACATCTCAAACAACCATGTCTAACCTTCCAATAGCATAATTTTTCTTTGTGCTGTAATATGGACACAATTAGGAGGTTTTAAGAACTAAGTATGGGTCATAGTCCCTTGACCATGCTTGAGGGAGAAAACTTAAGACTTATGTCCTAAATGTATCTTTTAAGGCTTGAGGTCCATGAACAAGGCATCGAACCTTCACATAGGACCTTCACATGTGATATTTTGCATCTAAGAGAGAATATGCAGTACATTAGAATTCTCTTAGCACTAGAAACATATTCGTAGACATGGTTGATGGAGGAAACCTAGTCCTTAGGCCCTAAAGGAATCCTATAGACATATAGGGCAAAGAACAACACCCTGAACAAACACACATGATATCTTAAGGGTATCCACAACCTTTAAGTTGGGATATGTCCATGATTAGGATTTTTTTAGCATTAGATATGGAGGATAAGGTGTTAATCATGGTTGGTACATAACGCTTTAATTTTAGGTTGTAAACCAACTTTTAGGGATCAAGGTCCATGAACGACACCTTGAATCACCATAGATGATCTCTCATGTTGATACTTTTTTTTTATAAATGGGGATATGGGAACCATTAGGGGTTTCTAATACTATGTATGTGTCTTAGGACCTTAGACATAATAAGGGAGTAAACCTAGTCCTTAGCGCCTAGAATATGTTTCCATCCATCTAGAGCCAAGAATGATGTGTTGAACAACCTCAATAGATCCTTCCATGGTTTCATTTACCTTGAAATGTGAATACTAGTTCCATTAGAAATTTTTTAGCAATAAGTACAGATATTAGGCCCCTTCACATGGGTGGGGGGGAACACTTGGTCCTTAGGCATTAAAGGAAGTTGTTAACCATTTAGGGCCAAAATTGATGCCTCCAACCACCACACATGACGTTGAAAGTGAATCATTTGAATCTTAATCAGGATATGCATGCCATCATCATTTGTTGAGCACTAGGTATGCATCTCAAGGCCATGGACATAATAAGGGGAGGAAACTATGGCCTTAGGCCCTAACTAAAGCTTCTATGCATCCAGGGATAGGAAGTATGCCTTAAAAAATCACACATGCCATCTCATAGGTATATTTGGACTATGAATATGGATGTTAGTAGAATTAGGTGGTTTTGAGCAGCATGTATGGGACCTTTGAGACATGTTTGAGGGAATATGCTGATTCCTTATGCCATAATGGAATATTTGAGGCACCCATGTTAATGAAAAATTCCTTGAAGCACCACATATGACCTACTCAAGGTATGCTTAGTCTCCAAGAAAATATGCACATGCATTTAAGATGTTTTGAGCATTAGATATGGGTATTAAGGCCTCAACATGGTCAAGGGAGGAAATACAAGACTCGATCCCTAAATATTATTTCTAGCATCTATGACTACACATGTGCCATACTCACTATCCCTATATGCCTTACTCACTGGCCCTCCATGCCTTTGTATTTCCATCTCTCTCTATCTCTATGTGTATGTGTGTGTCTTTCCCCCTTCTCTCTCTAACAACCACCATCTCTCTCGCTCTCTATCTCTATGCGTGTGTGTGTTTCCCTCCCTCACTCCCCATCTCTCAAAACCTCTCTCCACCTTATTTATACCTCGCTCACTATCCCTCTCGACATCACTCTCTCCATCGCTCACCCCTGTGTGTGTGTGTGTGTCCCTCCCCCTTCTCTCTCTCTATATATTTGTGTGTGTGTCACTCCCTCACCCCCCCTCTCTCATAGGCTCTCTCCACATTCTATATACCTCCCTCACTATCCTTCCCTCCATATCAATCTCTCTATCATTCACGCCCCCTTCCTCTTTATCGCTCACCCCTCCCTCCCTCTCTCCCACATTATAATCTCTCTCTCTCTCTCTCTCTCTATCTCTTTATCTATCTCCGTCCCTCCCTCACTTCCCATATCTCATAATCTATCTCCACCCTCTATATACCTCTCTCACTATCCTTTCCACCATCTCTCTCTCTCTTTCCCTCTATTTCTCACCCCTCCCCCTCTCCCTTTGTCGCTCACCCATCCCCCTCTCTCCCACATAATCTTTGTGTGTGTGTCCCCTTCTCCCACAAACTCCCTATGTCTCTCCCTCTCTCTCCACCTTCTATTTACCTCCCTTTATCAATATATCCCTCCCTTCTCCCTTAACTACCAGACCTCTGTGGCATTATTCATCTACATATCCTCTCACTCTCTCTCACTCTCAACTTGTATCCCTCCCTACCTATCTCTTTTCACTCTCCCTCTCCATGTTTCTCTCTTTCACAAACTCCTTTTGTCTCCATCACCCAACCCTCCACCCTATGTCTTGGACACCATCTCTCTCTCTCTCTCTCTCTCTATGTGTGTGTGAACCTACCCCCTTTCTCTCCTTGTGTCTATCCCCCCACCCCTGCCTCTCTCACACACACCTTCTATTGCTCCCTAACTATCTCTTTCCCTCACTCTATCTCCATCCTCCCCTCATGCCCCCTCCTCCCTCTCTATCTTATTCTCTCTCACACTCTCTTCACAACATTCTCTCTCTCTCTCTTATACTTTATTTCTCTATGTTTTCAACTTATCCTTTCTCCTCAACCCCCTACCTCATTATGACCCATATTCTCTATTTGATCACATCTCATTCCCATCTCTTCAATTTCCCCATCCTTCACCTCTCTCCTCCAACACATCCTATTCCTCCTCTAATACTCCATATCCACCTTTCCATTCACCATTCCTCTCTCTCATCAAACCATCACCCACTTCCTTCCCTCCACCTTATCCCCCTTCATCACTCAAGTCTCACATACTTCTTCTAACCCTATACGTCTTCAGCACCTCTTCTCCTCCTAATAATTCTCTCAATCCCCACTCCCATTCACCCTTGTAACCCATAATTTTCTCATTCCATTCATATTTCTCCACTTGAATTTACAACATCCTCCTAGGATCTTGACCCTTCCCCGCCCCCTCTCAACTATTAACCATACTCACTCGAACTTACAACATACTCATAGGCCCTTGAACCTTATCCACCCCCTCTCAACTATTAACCATCTCCACTTGAACTTCCAACATCTTCGTAGGCCCTTGACCCTTCCCCAACCCCTCTCAACTATTAACCATCCCCACCTGAATTTCCAACATCCTCCTAGGCCCTTAACCCTTCCACACCCCCTCTAAACTATTATCCATACATTTGATATATTGCATATAGTGCTAGATTTTTAGCTCTACAAAATGCATGCGCGTTATAGAACTACATAACACATGCACGTTTTGTAGTTCTATAACGCGCATGCGTTTTGTAGTTCTATAATGCATGCGTGTTTTGTAGTTCTATAATGCATGCGTGTTTTGTAGTTCTATAACGCGCACGCATTTTTCAATTCTATAAGGGCGGGAAATGTAATTTGAATTTAAACATGCCAATTCAGTTGCTCGCATGTCACCAATAGTCCTATGTGTATGGTTTGGAATTTGCTTTGGTAATACCAAACCTTTGCTATGGTATATGATAAACCATAGCTAATTGGGCATTTCTTCTAGTTTATGAAGAAGTTGATGTTTACGCACTCGTTACAGTATGCCACACATAATCATTTTTGATGAAATCTTAAACATAAATAGCATTTTTTTTGCAGATTCAAAATATGTAATTTTTATTAAAAAATATTATATTTTCCTTTTTATTTTATTTTCTATTGTGTCGTAACTCCTTAAGTCAAAAAACATGTTGTTAGTGTTTTTTCCATAACCTTTTCAATTCTTAATCATTTTAAAAATAAATTATATGGTGCACTAGAAGACTCTGACCTCTACATTCTATAAAAAAAACCCATTTCATGATTATGTCATTAAGACCTTCAAAGGCTGCACCCACAAAAGACGTACCATTTTCGAGGAATGATCACTTAGATAATTATAAAAAAAATTAAAAGTTACTAATTTTATTTTCAAAAAATAGCACTGTACTAGTGCTATATTTTCTGTACATGCCTACAAATTTTTGTATCTCGAAAGCATCATTTAGGCCCTCAAAGGCCGCACCCACAAAAACATATACCTTATCATTTGCCTAAAAAATAAAAAGTTACTGTTAGAAAAAATGAAACTTGACATAGTTATAAAAGTTTTCAATACATAAACCTTATATATTCGGAAACGTGATTCAATTTCCTACATTTAATATTTTTTACTCAAAGCAAGATATTTTGTGTAAGTATCTCAAAAAATACAATTAAGTTGAGGGATACTTGATTTTTCAGTTTTCTATTGCATCTAACGTGCCAAAAGTGACCCTCATTAGTGTGCATTCACCCTTGCATTTTTGAAAATTGTATGTTTTTTTTTCTCTATATGAACCATGTCAATGTATCAAAGAAGAAAGTTAATGGAGACTAACCTACAGTAATGGGTGAATCCATGAAAATAGGTAACACTCTTCAAGGAAATATGGAAATGAAAATTTTGTATTTTACTTATTTTTAGATTGATGTCTCCAAACTCATATAAGCCTAGTGCACTTTGATGTGCATTAAAATAGAAACTTGTAGGGAATTGTGCTATCTTTCTAATGGTATTTTTCAAAAAATACTAGTCATTTAATGTACCAAATTTATATTTATTTAAATATTTGTCCTTACAAATCCATAGAAAAGTTAACAAGTGAGTTTTGTTCCCATTAACTAATTCAAATATTCAATATATAACTTAAAAACAGAAGGATGATCTACAGAGAACATAGTAGATCCCATTTTTTTAATTATTTTTTAAAGCTAACCCATTAATATTTGAATCACACTATATACATATTTGTGTTCCTTCCAACCTTTTCCATCTATTTACATAAATTGAAAAACCCAAAATGACCCTTTTGAAGGGGAAAGATCCACAAGGTTTCCTCTTTTTTCTTTCAATAATTTTTTGGTTGTGTTTTTATGCTATTCATTTTTCTTTCTTCACCTTTAAAGGTGTGGGAAAAAAAATCAGTATAAATTTTAAAAGAAATTAAATAAAAATACAATATGAAATCGAAAGTGTGAAAATGATGTGCCATTCAATAGATGATTCATCGAGGAATCCACTAGAATTAACTCCACCACCCAAGATGAATGTTATGTAATGGTTTCACCCTTTGGAAGTATCAATGACAAAAGTTACTACAAGATGGATATAATTCTATAATTTAAGTGCTTAATTGAGCTATATAAATCGATTGAGCCTTTAAAAAATCTCAATTGAGTGTTTTGCAAGGTTTTTCAAACAAATTGATCAGGATTAAGAAAACCCTTGAATGATTTTTGTGGTTTGAAATATTGCTTAAGCAAGCTCAATATCTCAATTGAGTGATTTAACAAATAACAAAAAACCTTTGATCAAGGTTTTTTTTAAACTATCAATTGAGCTTAATTACATTTTTATAGGAATATCATTAAGAGTCATAGGAATATCAAACAACTTAACACTATTATATCCATCAAACCATGAAATTATACATTATCTTATCTACCCTTGACACCAATCATCCAAGCAAATAATACACCTAGACATGTCTTGGAGTTTTTAAAGATTCTTCATCAGCAATGGTATTCCTCTGCGACCCACCCCAACCATCACTACAATTTCTTTATCTATATACACCATCTTAGTAGCATATTAGGCATATTCAACCCCACCACCTACGAAAATTAAACCACCATCACCTACTAGTTTGTGTGACCCTGAAGGGAAATCCTCTCCTCTCCCGTTACAAAGGGGATCCCATTGCACATATCCCACTTTGATTCCCCCCATTAGGTGTAACTAAGGCTTTAGTCATGGCTACACTAACTCATTTAGTACTTGCCCTTGAGATACCAAGTATGGTACCTCAAAACTCCCACTATTTATTTATCTCCTTATTCAAATAAAGGAATAATTTTGGTATGATTGAGGGCATGATATTATAAGTATTTTAGGGTGATGATCATGACCACGAATCTAGTGATGATAATATAGTTTCACATGTGTCATTTCATTTGAATTATACATATGCATGTTAGTGATATCTAAATCTTGGCCAACACATTCCATTTCTTTGTTTACACCACATATTGATATTGTGTATGATAACACTTTTCTCATTGTGATTGTAGTTGCATATTTTGATGACGGTTATGGATATTATGGATGGCATTGTTGTTTCATTGGTTTTCTAACACCAATAATCCTACTAGTACTTGCAAAATTAACAAAGTTAGTGTGCAATAAATAAAAATAAGAAAAATCAAACGCATACTAACATTTAGTGTCCTATGTGTCTTCGTATCATACTAGTGTCCTCAATGTTTCATGCATTATCGTGATGACATACTCTTTCTTATCATGTTTACCATGTGTTATCATTGCATTTGATTTTAGTGTAATGGGAATTGGATTGGAGAAGTGAATAATGCCATGGTTGGTTTTTTTGTTAGCATGAAGGGTATCACAGTATTTTGAATAGGAAATTTGAGAATGCAACAACAACAATAATTGAGTATGACTTCAATATTTTTAGGAAATGAAAAAAATAAAATTTTATTGTGTATGAATGGTGTCTAAACCTTAGTTTTGTACATCAATTGAAAATCTACCTCAATATTTGTTTTGTAATGGTCACATAGCACTAGAACTGGGAAACTTGGTCATTAATTTCATTTGGAATTTGGTTCATGATGCATGCTTATGTTTTTTTTAATTTGGTATTGTCTCCCTTAGGCATTTATTGACATTGTGACACATTATAATGGTGATGATTGAAGGTTTGGAACAATGGTAAGGTGATGTATATGAACGTAACCTTTGGTAATCATGAGGCCATATTGGCATTGGGATTTGTTGTTATATTGATTCATTCCACTCACTTGCCACTCATCTTCTCCATATTGAGTACCCACATTTCCATTTAGTATTACATGGGGATCATGGACAACCTAAGTGGACTTAACTGTCAAGAGCACGTGCTTCTTCATTAGAGGCCATAGGTTTGAAACTAGAGGGATAGGTAATGCACACGTCCATAGAATAGTCCATACCGCTATATATTCCGTATATAGATTCTTAATGACCTTTTGGATGTATTTTGTCACTAGACTAGTACATTTTTTATTATGTTCAAAACTAAAATTTATAGTCAAATTTACCTACATCATTGCTAAAGCAAGGGGTAATGGTCTTTGGAAGTTTATAGTATGAAACTAATAAGCTTATAAGACTATGTAGGGATAGAATCTAATCAGCTTCCATAGGACCCTATCATGCCTTGAGTTTCAAGAATAACCATGAGTTGTATTGGTTTTGAAAAAGGATGAATTTTTTTTAGAAAGTTTGGATTCAAACATTAGAGAAGAATATGGATACCCAAGTCTTGATCCAACAATTAAAGAACATGTTAGTTACATAATTAATTTATTTTTTGGGAAAAAATTCAATGATTACACAAGCTCAAATCCTACATGGAATGATAATACATACAAAATTAAAAGATGGCAACAAAGTTGTTGGGTTTTCAAGATGCCAAAAACACATGTGAAGGAACATGATAATATATCAAGGGAATTCTCTTAATTTAGAAAATCGATAAAACCCGATATAAGATCTACTGCTAGGGCAATTACAATTGTTGTTGTTGCACCAAGGACTTCAAGAAGCTGAATTGTGACAACGATGTCAAAATTGATTCATGTCTCAAGAAAATCATTATGAAGGGATACTAAATTTAGGGTATGTATAGACAAAAACAATGAAGTTTATTGTTGGGATGTTATTTGTAGAAAATATCCTATCAATATAAACTTATAAAAAACATTAGAGAGGAAGTGGTAGAGTTTTGGAAATACCATTCTCATTCTACATCAGATTAGAAGCATTTTCTGTTATGACACTTATGAAGAGGCATGGATGATGAGCATTATAAACAAATTATGGAGATGATGCATGTTGAACCATTTGAGGAATTTCAAGAAATAAATCAATGTGTAAAGATTTCAATCAACATGTTTTATAAATTGAAATTGTGGTATATTAGGCCTAACACAATCCATGTCACATGTTGTTGTTGGTACCATGTTGAATTCCATCTCTATTAGGACATATTTGTATATTTTTATAAAAGGATTTGGAAAGGAAACCCTCCTCCTCCTACATCACATGATTTTATTTCAATTATGTAGAAGGAATCTTGAAGATGTGTTTTTCAGTAAAATATGTGTGGGTGGAAAAAGATGCCCTGAATATGGTAATTTGACATTCTTCCATAGGAATTTTCCTATGGATTCCTCACTCCCTAGATTGCTATATATCATGGTCACATGGAGGAAATATGAGTATGTTACTACGAACCCATCCTCTTCTTTGGGTGTGTACTATAAGAGAGTTGTCTTGCTTGACTATGATATCATTGTTTCATAATTCATGGGAAACTTTCAAAACTAAATATATATTTATATCAAATGCTCTCATAGGTCTAGGTGGGAAGATTCCCAATTTAAAATAACCTTGTGAGGTATTTGAGTTATATATAATCTTATAAGTTGTAGACTGTGTTGAGAATTACACATTTACCCCCATAAAGAGATATATGGTGAGTATTACCCTTACAACCATGTGTCTATATTTGTAATTTTTTGTATATACATGCAAAGGTGAGAGTCGATGGTAGGAATTTAATATTTGTTAATCATGGAATGTTATTAAGGAGCACCTTTTTTATGTTAGGGATGATTATGAGTATGACACTTTGTTTTCTTAACATTTCTTTGATTTGATTTATGAACGATTCATAATGAACAAAATAACATTTACGAAAATATTGATTTGGTCAAATGGCTATGTGGGGTGGTTGAAATTGACACACTCTTTTTATTAGTTAAGTTGGATTCATAAGGATAGAGGGGTTTGACATGCCTAGATATCACTTGAACCAAGACACGAAAAATGTGAACACAATGGTGCAAGTGCTTGTTTGAAATGTGCACTCTGAGGTAACACATGAGTCATGATGCAATGCAACTCAAATCATTTGTTCAAGTAGTTAATTGGTGAAAATTTCATCCAGGCCATGAAGCACATGAGTCATGATGCAATGCAACTCAAATCATCTGTTCAAGTAGTTAATTGGAGAAAATTTCATCCAGGCCATGAAGCACATGAGTCATGATGCAATGCAACTCAAATCATCTGTTCAAGTAGTTAATTGGTGAAAATTTCATCCAGGCCATGAAGGTCATGAAAAAGAAAGGATGATGCGTATATATAAGAGACTATGATGTGAAAGTCAAAGCTCAATTTTCAACATACTTCGAAACGCACATAATAAAACAATTAAAGTTGACCTTTTTGATGCATGTTCTTTTGGAAGGTTATAATTGGGGATATGAATATATTGATGCCTAGGTATTATGAAACTATACATAGCGCAAGATAATCACACTCCATTTTGAGTAAATACATGGGTGCCATCTTTTCCATTGAGGAAAAAGCATGCATGTTTTTTGTATTTTTCATTGATGCAAAGGGATGTGCATTTACTCCAAATATCAAGGACAGGATTTTTTCTTCTGAAAAAAAAGGGATGTGCATTTAATCAATGTGAAAATAATGGATATGCCCAACAATAGAAATACGTCTCTCTAAATCCAAAGGTGCTAGATACAATTCTGACATGGAAATATATACATGCTAAAGAGGCAGTGTTTCATTGAATTATAATTGACTTCTTAATATTGTGAAGGAAGGTACACATGATTTGACTGATGGGATCATTATAGATAATTAATATTTTGAATTGTGGATTTTCAAGTAATATATTTTCTGTCATTGAACCAAATGGAAATATAGAGTATGTCATGACCTACTATTTGACTTGATGCACATAGATAAAAATAAAGTAGGTGTGACCATATTGACATAAAAATTTCACATACCAAAATGGCAACATGGTTTTGATGGCTTTTTTGAAAAACTGAAAAATTATAATGATTATATTTTCTATATGGATTAAAGTACAGTCATTTGATAATAACCTCTCATATACAACTCATGGAAATCAATGTGAAGAGCATATGCGAACATAGATTTTCAATGGAGGGTGCTATGATATGACCTTAAGGGGGGCATATGGAACTGAGTATATGTCTAACTAGGTAAATGAAGATGGAAAAGTTGTAGACCTAATAATGGGCCCACATGTGCAATGACTAAGAATAAGTATACATAGAGGTCAATTTATCCATTATCGGGAAGTAAGGACATGATTTGGATATATAAATGTATTGGGGTTATTTCAATGAGTTTTTAATTTTATAAAATGTTATTATGTAACTAGTCTCTATTATATATATAGAGTTGGGATCCATGCTCCTAGTGTACATCATGTATTCTTTGATTTATTATGATATTTTAAGGATTTGGTAGATAATAATCACTTCACCAATGTGGCTTCATCTATGTTCATGGTCTATCAAATGGCATGCTAGTGCTTGTGCTAAAGAATGTTTGCTAACATCCAATAATGATTGAGATGATTTTGAAAAAAGAAATACTCACAAATACTTAGCTATAAACAACTACAAGTTTGTCTTATTAAGGTGGAGGATGAAAATTTAACTTTCTCTTAGAATGTTGTACATATGCCTACATCATAACTTTATATGCCTACATCATATCTTTAGTTTTCATACCCTATTAATTTATCAAAACTATATGATTTATGAAAGTTTCTCTCCAATATTTGGATCATAAGAATAACATCCTAAAGCAAATCAATTCATTCCATATCCCTTTTCATAAGATAAATAGATCAAAGTTGATCTCAATGCACTCTAATAATCATGAATTAAAAAATGATAATGAATTACTTAATTAGAAAATGTAGAAAACTAGAATAGTATTTGGTCTCATGTATGGGACTAAGTTTAAATGCTACTATGTTTTACATAGGTAGTCTCAACTATGAAGACACTAGATCTCTTTCTCATGGATACTATCTTGGTTAAAAGGGCCTTTTAGTTCTAAAAACTACAAACAATTTCACAAAATACAACTACATGATCTACACACAATAATACAAAAACTACATGTCCAGATCTTGAGATTGTATAAATAAGGAGATGGTCAAGAACCCTATATATGATAAACTTTTCCTACTTAAAAAACAATATCACTTAATGCACTATAACTAACCAGATCATGTAATCTTGACTGTAAATAATTGTATGGAGAACTAAGCCATGTGATACTTTTATGACATGAAAATCAATGTGAAAAGACAACACGCACTGTGAAGATTCATTTTCCTTGTAAAAATCACCCTTCTTCAGCTTAACCAACAAGACATCTCCCTTTCTTCAGCTTAACCAACAAGACATCTCCCTTTCTTATTGTAACCATTCGCTTATTTTTAAAGCCAGGCCCTAAATTTGGGCTGTTAGAAATATTGCTACAAGGAAACACAATATGAGAAAGAAATGAAGAGCATGAATTCCTTCTCAAAATCAGATCAGATCATTAAGCCAACTTCAATAGAAGAGATAAAAATGGTGGTAGGAAGCAGAAGGTATAACAGAATAGTCATCAATTCATGAGAAACAGAACTATTCCCTCCTCCATGAGCTGCCTGCAACATTGCTTTTGCTTACACAGACTGTGCAATGTAAGCTAGCAGGAAAATACCTGTAGCAGTCGCGGTATCACCTCCCCTGACTGTGCTCTTAAATGATGTCATGGTGTTACACTTGATCATATTTTCCACCTGCGGCTTTGATTTCGGGCGCTTCAGCTTCGCCTTCACCATCTTTCTAGCTAACTCGAGTGTTTCTGTACTCGATTAATAACGACCTATTTCAACTCCCAATTGACATTCAACTGGAGAATACATAATCATCTCAAAGACTATATATATATATATATGGCTAAAATTAATCAGTCTACAAAGTTATGTAGATATGATTATTACAGCAGGCTTATTACTGGTAGTTGAATCTTATTACTGACAGTGATTCTGTATTATATTGGAGAATACAGAATCATCTAAAAGATTATATAGCTATAAAGTTATGATTACTGCGGCAGGCTTACTATTAGTCGTTGAATTTTGAGATGTAAGATTTAATAATTAACAATGAACCTGCAACAACCATCATTGTTCTGCTCCAAGCTGGTTAATGGTTACCCAAAGGTTAATGGTTACCCAAATATATTGCAAGGGACAATCATGTGATACTTGATTTACATTTAGGGTTTTGCAATGAGCGGTGAGTACTTTGAGCGATAGGGCTTTCTTAATCTTGTAAATATGTAAATTCGAATCTGAGAGTACTGCGCTTTCTAAGGTTGCATGACATGTCCAGTTTTTGCATGCAAGATCCAAGAATGCTGCATTGTTGAATGGTTTCACGGCTTCACTGTCTGACAATATTTGTATCTGGGGAACGTCATCCATGTGCCTTTTACCAGTAGCTGCATAAGATCGTGTGCCTCACACCACATCTATTGTCACGTCAATCAATCAAGAATCCATAAAATTATAGAATGGGTGTTGGACAATGAATGGGAAAATGCCCTAATCTTTGATATTTACTGCATATCGTATCGCAGAGTTTGAAGCCTCTAAACCTAATCGTTGGTCAATGACTCCAAAATAACAATCAGAGAATATCAACCGAAACCGCAAAAATCACAGAACAGCAATACAGGGAACTTAAGCACGTACGTGTACATCACAACCCTTTATACAACTAGACAAATGGAACACGCAACAATATTAAGACATCACAAATAGGACATACTCAATATTATATTTAAAAATAGGACATGTACAATATTATATTTACTTTGAGAGTCTGTATTTTAAAGTTTTCAAGCATAACCAATATGACATACTTAATATTATATTTATTTTGAGAGTACTTATTCTACAACTACAACTCAGGGTGGAAAGGTTGTCATGTACACAAGGTCCACACCAATTTTTTAAAATATCAAGCACATAACAAATACGACATTCTCAATATTATATTTGCATTCCTAGAGTGGAAATGTTGTTATGTATATAAGGGCTAAAAAAAAAAATTAAATGTAGTTATTAAACATGAAAAATCAAATTTTTTGAAGTATTTGAGTTTAAATGAAGCTATTAAATATGAAGAGATCAAATTTCTTGAAGTGTCTGACTTTGCGATAGAATTTAGTCTTAAATTTTAAGAAAAGTAATGTTTTATATGATGAGATCAAATTTCTTGAAGTATCTGACTTTGCCATAGATTTGGTTAGTCTAGAATTTAGTCTTAAATTTTAAGAAAAGTAATGTTTTATATGATGGAAATGTTTTAGTGTATATAAAGGTGATAATAAAAAATGAAAATAAAAATATTAAGCATGGATAAGGATCAAATTTCTTAACCTATGACTTCTTAGGAGGAAATATTGTTCTTAAGTGTTAGGCCGTGGTTCAGGCTCTGCATCTACTGGTATAGTGGTAGTGGGTGTCAGGTGAAATAACTCCCAAATTCATATTATTTCTCCATAGAATGCCTTTATTTATACATTTACAATGACTCTTGGGATCACACATCCGAGAGTCTCTTCATATTCCTAATATTTACAATAACGTATAATCCTGACGGATTATATTCCAACAATCCCCCCCTTAATTCGAAGGGGTGTTAGTAAGTCCGAGCATGTTTCTGAATCTTTCAAACTTTTCTCGTCCAAGCGCTTTGGTGAAGATGTCTGCAACTTGATCATTTGTGGAACAATGTCGAAGATGGACTGTCTTGGCCTCTACATGATGTCGAATCAAATGATACTTTGTGTTGATGTGTTTGGTTCGATCATGGAATCTGGGATTCTTAGCCAGCTTGATTGCAGAACTATATTGTCGATCAATAATGGAGTGGAGTTCTCTTGTTTTTCTTGCAAACCTTCAAGTATCTTCCTGAGTCATACTATTTCTTTCGTTGCTTCAGCTGCATCCACATATTCTGCTTCTGTTGTTGAATCTGCCGGAACTGACTGTTTGCGTGATCTCCATGAGACAACTGCTGATCCAAGACTCATAGTGTATCCAGAGGTTGATACTCCTGTCTCCTTATCACCATCAAAATCTGAGTCTGAGTACCCAATAAGTTTGAAGTCATCCACCTTAGAGTACTTGAGTCCAACGTCTTGTGTCCCCTTCAAGTATCTTAGAACTCTTTTTGTGGCTGACCAGTGTCCTTCACC
>LPNX010540875.1:141886-154004 GCA_001517045.1 Pseudotsuga menziesii | reverse complement strand
GATAATCTTCAAAAGCATTTGAAGTGTATTCTTTCCCATTGTCAGTACGAAGTGTACCAATTTTATATTGTGCTTGTTTTTCTATCAATGCATGAAAGTCCTTAAATGTTTGAAATGCTTCTGATTTTGTCTTTAATGAGTAAATCCAACACATTCTTGAGTAGTCATCAACAAAGGTCATAAAATACTTATTCCCATTGGAAGAAGGAGTTGGCATTGGGCCACATAAATCAGAATGCACTAATTCTAATTTCCTACTTGCTCTGAAATTAGATTCATGGAATGACAGCTTACTGTGTTTCCCTAATATACATGCATCACATTTGCTCTTCTCTTTGGGAATGGTGGGCAAACCAAATACACCATTCTTTCTCAACAAATGAAGACTGTTATAATTTAGATGACCAAATCTTGCATGCCACAATAAACTTGATGACAAATTACCTTATCCATGCTGAGAGAGGTAGGCATAGTTTTGAACCCTTGTAGATGAACCCTTTAGCTTCAGCAGCTTCCCATCTTCGTATCCAGTCATGATGACTTGGTCGTCAGAGGACTTTCTTATTTCTACGATTCCATCAAACATGTGGATGGAATGGCCTTGCTGTCGAATCTGCACCAAGGACAGCAAGCTTCTCCGCAACTCTGGAATATAAAGAACATTCTTCAACAAGAAATCAGGGAATCCAGGCATCTTCAGCCGAATGGTGTCCATTCCCTTTGGTTTAAGACTTGACTTATCTGCAAAGTAAACTATGCCATTTATTGTTTCATTAAGTTCTTCAAAACAGTCTTTTCTAAAAGTCATGTGTGATGTTGCACCAGTATCAAGTAGCCAACAATCTGTGTAAGATGAAAGTGAAGTCATGTCATTAATACCAAGATTACAACGTGCAACGATACAATGAGTAGAATCTGAAGATTTACTAGCATCTTGGTTCTTATTGTCATCTTTCTTCTGGTTATGTCTGTCTTTGATGGAGTCCCACGAAGCCCAACACTGATCTGCTGTGTGTCCAATATTTCCACAACGCTTGCACTTCAAATATGATCTTTTGCTGGAGTTGTTTCTGCCTCCTCTACCTCTGAAGTTTCTTCTTCCTCTGCCTCTCATGCTGCTTTCTCCTTTGGGATGATCTTTGGATTGGTATTTGGTGTGGTTCTTTGCTTTTTGAGCAAAGCAAAGTGATTCTCCAGCATGCTCGAATCAAAGGGTTTTGTGATTGAATCTTGCAACTAAAACAATAGGAGAAAAAAGAAGAAAGAGTAAAGGTGCAGGTCTAAGTCTCTGCCACCTTCCTCAAGCTTTAGAACAATGCCAATGATAATCAGTCTTCAAAGCGGCCACAGCAAACACCAACAATCTTCTCCTATACTGGTCACAACAAACACCACATCTCTCAGCGTTGATATTGAATTCAACCAAGAGAGGTCACTCACACATGGAATAATGAAAGCAATGCTTATTCCAAGGTAGTCACCAACGCTGTAGTAGTCTTCACATCATAAGTCATACATCAACAGTTAATCATTCATGGACACGTCTCAGCAGCAAACACGAACTCATACAAGATGCATATACATGAAAATATTTCACTTCAAACTTCACGCAAATACCTAGGGTAAATTTAGGGTTTTTGTATTCCCAACGGTCACAAGTAATACAACACCAAAGTTTTACCTCCACGCTCTTGAAAAAGGCTCTGAATATACACTTCAACGTAGTTTTTACGGTCTTCAATGCAGTTGTTTCACATAGACTTTATTCTTCAAGGCAGGTCGCAACTCCGGCAGCTTGATGCAGTACTTCTAGTTGCAATAGAAGAATAATTGCACAGTAGCAATATTCCCAATTGCACGAGCAGTCTCAATTCAATCAACACCAACAATGTGAACAATTGCAGCACCGAGTCTCTCCTCTTCAATAATGCAGCTTCAAATTTTGCAGCTCTAGGAGGAAAGCGCAGCCATTCCAAGTGAATACAATGCAAGTTCATAGCATGCACAAGCTTCTCCACGCTCTTGAGTAAAGGCAGGAGTCTTCCACCAACAATCTTTAGTCACCGAACTTCAAAGAACTTGTAGCAGTATATCACAGGCTTCAATCTTCAACAAGTTCTCAGTTGCGATGTTGAAGTCGCAGCTCACCAATGGGAGGAAACTCACATTCATAAGTCATAGCTCACAAAACAAATTATTGTTACGACTTCAAATATTAATTATTGTGAAACGCACAGACTCCTCACATCTTTCACATAATATTTGATAGATCATAGTTAACAAGCCATAAAAAGCAATTAGAGGGAGTCTCTATACAAAGAAGATACAACTACTAAGTGGAAGCACAATGGGTAGAAATGGAGTGATGAAAAGAGGAATCGCATCTATAAATTAGGGTTAGGTATCACAACGTATGAGCAATACTTCAATTTTATGGAAAAGGACAGTAAAAAAACGTGCAACGAATTGCAACATTTATCAAAATGCAGGATCAACGTATTTCTCATATCTCAAATTAGACTCATTGCAGCATAACACACAGAATGAATGCACACAGGCTGGCAAAGAGAATGCATGCGACTCGCAGATGATGAGGCAGAATTGATTTTGAGTGCGTGCAGCAGAACTAGAGGAGAAACGTTCAATTCTGATCAGAGGGCAGACACATTAATGGGCTAGCAGTCTGGCAATGCACTGGCAAGCATACAGGCTGCCAGAACTGAAAACAGGCAGGAGTTATGGAGCTCTGATACCACTTTCAGGTGAAATAACTCTCGAATTCATATTATTTCTCCATAGAATGCCTTTATTTATACATTTACAATGAGTCTTGGGATCACACATCCGAGAGTCTCTTCATATTCCTAATATTTACAATAACGTATAATCCTGACGGATTATATTCCAACAGTGGGATAAGGATTTTTTTTGTATTTATGTTTGTATATTGTTCTTGTTATTATTATTATACTTATTATTTTTAATAAGTATTATAATTTTTTTCTTAATCCGAGATATTAACCTCAAATATTAAGATGTTAGAGAATTTGTGGTGTAGTGAAAAGTACATTTGATATTAACTTTTGGATGATTGTTAACATGGATGATATTCATAGAATTTGGTTTTGTATTTAAGAAGATAGTATTCATACCATATATATACTTCTTATTTCCAAATATTTCATGTATAATTTTTTTTATTAATGTAATTGGTTGATAGAATCATTCTTCAATCCTATTTTATTTTTTATAATATCAATATATATTATTTTATAGTATTTTGTTATTTCCTTAACAAATAAATTGATTATGATTGAGCATAATCGTGTGTGTGTGTGTGTGTGTGTGTGTGTGTGTGTGTGTGTGTGTGTGTGTGTGTATTATGTGATTGTCAATTTTTCATTTGATTTCTTTTTAACGAAAAATATCACATTATTATTCCACGGAAAAAAGATTAAAAATATGTACATACAGTATGACATCCTCCTACATTGACAGATTTCAGAAAACACACCATTATGGAGACAAAAAGTGTTTACAACTCTACATAATCATTCATCATTTAAAGTCTAGAAGTGCCCTGCCACTCATGAACCGAGTCATCTAATACCAAAATTTCTTCTCTTGCCACAAGTCTAGCTTCTTCTTGTGCACATTATTCTCAAAGTCTGTTGAAAGAGATCAGCTTCCTTGCACAAATCCCTTGACTGAATGAGTCACATGATCTAGAGAGACCATTTGGGGTAGTCATTACAATTTCTCCTTCTTCAACATTTTCTTCAATTGCTTCAAGTTGTTCTTTGATTTGATAAACCCTTGTGAAGTAGGACTGTATATTATTGGAGTTGTGTATCTTCACATTCTTCAACTGGTTCCTCAAATTAATCTTCCGATTGATGTTCTTTCCTTCGAAAATATTTGTCAAGGAATCATATACTTCCTTCGGTTTCTTAAATGCAGACACATGGGGGATGAGGTGATCCTTAATAGGATTTGCAATTATTCTCTTAGACTTAGCCATGCTTCTCTTATGAGCATCCTTTGCCTCATCTCCCTCCAGTTCTAGAACATCTCCAGAGATAAACTTATCCAAGTCATTTTCTTCAACGATGAGGGAGATCCTGTACTTCCATGCCTGGAAGTTATCATCCCCTCCAAGATTGTCTTCAAGATTAGTATGGAAAGTCATGTTTTCAAAATGAGAACCTCAAATGGAAATAGTAAATATTTGGATCTTACCGATTTGACGTGTTCGACCAGGTTCCAGAGGAGGCTGACCTAGGGTCTGTTAGAGAAACCCTAATTTTCTAAACTTAGATTTTGGGAATTATTTTTGGGCAGAAAGATGCACCTCCTTGAGGTGAGTTGCTTAGCTAGGTCTCTTTCTGAAAACTGAGGTGGAAAGCCTCCAATATTTGATGCCCTAGTTCCTCATGACAGTAGTTACAACTAAAAATTGAAAATTCTCTGATTCAGAAATTTCTACTGCTAAAAGATGCTCCCTAGTGAGGGGAGTTAGCCTATCCATATTTTTTGGATGATCTGTGGAGAGAACACCTTCAACTAGTAATCCCTAGTTCCCGCAGCTGCACTGTGCCCTCTTTCAGAGAGACTCTGATACCATGTTAGTTTTTCTTAAGATCTGATTAGATTATCTAGGATATTTATATGAAAGAATAAAAAGTACAAAAAGATGCATAAGATATAAAATATAATACACGAGACACAGATATTTTCACTGGGGAAACCATAAAGGAGAAAACCCCGCAAACTTCTTCAGAATAGTAAGATGATCAAACACAGTAATAAGAAGTATTCAACAACTATCTATCTCTCCTCCTCTGACTATCTCTTTCTCTCATGCGTACTTGAGAGTGTGTGAGGTGTGTATAAATAAGGGAGAGCGCCTCCCTATTTATACACTTTCAAGTCACTCACCAAATATAACATTCGAGCCTCCATGTCATCTCACATGGGTCCCACTTCTCCTAGAGAGACTACAAGTACACATTACATGATGTTACAATGGGGAATATTTCCCCAACTTACAATGGAGGTTGTACCTCAAGATCTAGACACAATTTAGACAACCCGTAAAGGGGTAACACACATCCCCAATTTAGGTACAACAACATACAATGATAATATACATCAAAATTTCTTCCAAAGTTACAAATACATCAACACCAACAACATAAAGAAATGCAATGATGCATATTTAAGAGTGACATAAAACAATTTAAGCTTGTTTCCATCATTGGAGTAATTATAACTATGACAAAGAATATCAAACTCAAAAAGGAAAGAATCTAGACCTTCTGATACCATTCCACGAAATTGTGGAAAATACGAGGGAGGAATGTTCTTCATTTGTACCATTGTTTTTAGATCCATGATTGGGAATCCAAATGTATCCTCTCCTTCTTCATTTGTATACACTTCTCCTTTTCTTTCTATCATATTTTTTCCTCCAAACAAGTTGTACTTAGGATTTGAAAATTTTGGTTCTTGGTTTAGATTGCTCTCAACCTCTAGTTCTGGTTGTCCACTTGACCCTCCTATCAATATTGCTTCTGTTGTAGTTTCAATTATAGTCTCCATGATTGTTGTAGGTTTTATCTTTGGATTTGGTCTAAGGATTTACTTCGTTCATGCTTGTCCTCTTCGAATTGTGCTACCTACTAGTGGGTTAGTGAATGAGGGGGTTCTTACAACACCTTGAGATGGATTGGATGGAAAAGTTGGGACTTTCCTACATTTTAAAAATATACCTTTATTGTCTCTAAGACTATTCATGCAACACTAACGCAATTTGGATTCAAATAAAAAGAGTACTCACTATAGTGAATGCACAAGTTTTTACCTCTCATCTTACTGTCCCTAATCCAATGTATCTAAAATTTCAATACTAAAAGAAATCAAATGCAAGAAGGAAATAATTTATTTTTCTCCTTAAGAAAAAACAGTGGTAGTTATAAATTAGATCATAAACAAAATTTATAAATACTCTAATCCCTTAGCATTTCCCTGACAATGATGCCAAAAATGCCAGAAATTTATATGCTTTAAATTTCGTTACATTCAATTATCGACTATGGGATGTATCCTTATGAAATGAAATCACTATATGTGCAGGGTTAGGTTGTTGAAATCTTCTAATTCAGTGAATGAATTATGTTATATAAAAAACCCTTCAATTATCAAACATAACGAATAGGACATACTTAATATTATATTTAATAAATAGGGCACACTCAATATTATATATACTTTGAGAGTTTATATTTTACAACTCATACAGTGGAAATGTTGTCATGTGCATAAAGGAGACAAAAAAAAAAGTTGTAAGAACATAACAAACGATTTGTCTAAACATAGGACATATTTTCCCTTTTTTGGATGTTTTTTAACCGTTTATGGCCATGAATCTTCACGAAATTTTCAAAACTCGCAAAACATTGCCAGAATTTACATAGTATTGGGGTTGGGGGGTTTTCATGTCACGTGATTTCATTTCTGCGCTTAAAATCACCCAACAACCAACAAAAATTACAAATTTTATAAGATAAATTCATCGGATTTCGATGAAAAATCACCCTAAAAATCAAAATCCTCCCCTGTTTAGACGACTCCCATAACAAATAGGACACAGGCAATATTATATTTAACAAATGGGACATAATATTATATTTATTTCGAGAATCTCTATTTTACAACTCATAGGGTGGAAATGTTGTCATGTACATAATGATGACAACAAAAACAAATTAAATAAAGTTATCTAAGCACATAACAAATAAGACACATTCAAAATTATATTTAACAAATAGGACATACTCAATATTATATTTATTATATTTACTTTGAGAGTCTGTGTTTTAAAATTTATAGAGTGGAAATGTTGTCATTTATACCAGCGTAGATCCAAATCCTAGGCTCTATCAAGCGCTGAGATGGATCAAATCTCTCGAGGTGCAAACCTCTTCTTAGGCATCCATTGATTTGAATCAAACCAAAAGACAGATCTTTTTATTTAAGGTCCACATATAATATTTTTATTATTAATATTTAATATTATTTATGGCGGACATATAATATTTTTTATTATTTTTTATTTTGTTAGGAACGAACATTGCATCATTTCCTCACACATGGTTTTAAAACCATATGCAAGGCCCTCCTACAACCATGGGTTGTTTAGGAGGACTTGCACATGGTCTTAAAACCATTTGCAAGGCACTCCTAAACCATGTACAATAAAACCATGGGTTGTTTAGGAGGCCTTGCACATGGTTTAAAAACCTTGTGCAAAGCCTCCTAAACCATGTACAATAAAACCATGGGTTTTTTAGAATGCCTTGCACATGGTTTTAAAACCATGTGCCAGCCAACTCCGGATAATTCAATTTTGTGTTTTTTTCTTGACCCACATATTTTTTTTACGGATAATTAAATTTTTACTTTTTTATTGTTTTGTTAGGTAGGAAGATTACAACATATCCCCCATATTAGATAGTTTTTGTGTTCGACATTTATTTTGGCCTATTAGAAAATTTATTTTTTATTAATAAAAATAATGTTACGAAAGTGATGTTATTTTTTATTTTGTGTTACAAAATCTCTCCCATAATATTCACTATCACTATTATTTTTTGTCGACATGTTATTCACTATCACTATTATTTTTTGCCAACATGTTAGTAACGTTACATCACGTTACAAGATCTCTCCCATAATATTCACTATCACTATTATTTTTTGCTGACATGTTACAAACGTTACAAACGTTACATCACGTTACAAGATCTCCCCCATACTGGTTTTTAGAGCGCCTCTCGGCCCAATAAGGACGAGAAAAAAATTTAATAAAGCTATTAAATATGGAGAGATCAAATTTCTTGAAGGATCTAAGTTTAAGATAGATTTGGTTAGTTTAGGATTTAGCCTCAAATTTCTAGAAAATATATATTTTTATATGATGGAAATGTTGTAGTGTATATAAGAGTAACAAAAAAAATTAAATAAACATAAAAAATGGATAAGGATCAAATTTCTTAACCCGTGACATCTTAGGAGAAAACATATGTTGTTAACCGTTAATCCACTCACAAATTTATATTTATATGGACCTTTTAAAATATTTTTTTTTAATCTAAATTAAACATCTCTCTTTCTTATAGAGTAAATATTTGTATTTATGTTTGTAGGTTATTATTATTTTATTAAGCCCACATAATAAGAGGTTAGAGAATTTTTGGTGTACTGAAAAGTTCAGTGGATGTTAACTTTTTGATGATTGTTAGAGTGGGTGGTATCAATATATTTCTTCAAGGATTTGTATTTAAAAAGACAATATTCTTACCTTTTCCTAATATATATACCATTGCATTCAATATTAAGGTAATAAAAATTTAGTGATCTTATTGATATTCATAACTATAATCATTATTATCAATAAAAAAATTATACTATACTTCTTATTTCCAAATGTTTTATGTACAACAAACTTATTTATGTGATTGGTTTATATAATAATTTAAACTTTCTAATTTTTATAAACCAATATAGACCCACATAACTTTGGTTTTATGAAGCCAGAGGGATCAAATCCCTTGATGTGCAAACTTCTTTTTTTAGTGAAGGAAAGGAAAGGTTTACACCTTAAGGGATTTGATTCCTCTCGGCGCTTCATAGAACCAAAGTTATATGGGTCTATACTAGCTCCAATCGTGGCGCGTGCTTAAAAATGATGTGTTGTTTTCTATGCCTTGCTTGAAGGAATGATTGATAATACATTCTTTACATAGATAATACACTAGTCACACACATGTGAGATTCATACATTTTTTATTCACGAGATCTCATTTATATTATAGTCATATTTTACTTCTTAAGTTTCTAGTTTTTATGTCGGCTATAATATTTTTTAACAAATCCCTTTTTGTTTGGAGTTATAGTTAGTTATCAAATATAAGTATTAGTTATGAAATCTTGTTATGTCGACAGTAATTTAGATATTATCTCAGATTTTGGATTTGCCTGAGCAGATCAACAAGATTAACCCAAGTGTAACAAGTGTACAACAAGGGCTCATTTCATGGTTGTCATATCTTGTTATACTTAAATGCATCTTAATTAAGATTTAAATAAGCTTCAGTTTAAAGGTGGTTAAATAAACAAGTAACAATATATATATATATATTAGTTTTTTTTGTTTTTTTAATTAAATAGTATTTTTTTTGTGCTTATATTAACTCTAACAATCTGGTATGAATAATGAATATAAAATTACATATTTTAGCCTTTGTTTAATAGTCGACTATCTTCACAAAACTAAGTGGTTGGTTGATCTGTGCGTTCCCAGGTGCATGATGGGGACAACATTTCGATTGACTGAATTGAGTATTGTTGTGACATAATCATATTAATAATAAGCAAAGAAAGAAATACACTACACATAGAAGCATACGCACAAACAATATGCAGGAATTCGAACCAATCTCTGTTACTTCATTACTGCATTACTACTCATTACTCTTATGTAAATTACAACTAGCATAGATCCATTTTAAACCCGGATCTACCAAGCATCGAGAGGGATCCAAATGGTAAAAAAATGTACATCTCAAGAAACTGGATCCCTCTCGGTACTTGATAGATCCAGGTTTAAAATGGATCTATGCTAGTTTATTTATTTTTTAAGTGGATATGTAATTTATATTTTTCATTTTCTTTTATGTTTCTAGCATAACGTGACTAACATGACAGGATATACCCCATAATAGGCTGGAGAGCACCTCGCTTCTCTCGGTGCAATAATGTACATGCTTAAATAGAGTGTTGAGAACGCTTGGGTGGTCTTCCCGTTATGTTCAGTTATAAGAGAAGTTGGAATGGTTCAAAAGTTCAACCATTACAGATGACTAGAAGATAGAGAGACAATATGTCATAGTTCGTCAGTCATCGGTGTTGATGATGCAAGTCGAGATGTTGAATTTGTCGAGGTGTGGAACTTGCGAAGTCGATAATGAACCTGTCGTGGTCGAAGTCAACAAACAATTGGGTGGATCATACCTCCTTCCTTAGAAACAATGGTCCCCATTTATTGCTCATTAAAATGAGGAAAATTGTTGGTTAGTTTAGTATAAAAGTACCATTTTCCTTGTGCCGGGAGTTGTATGACTTTAGCCACCTGAAACAAGGGAATTGTGTTCATCCTTGTATGGCGTATTCTTCATCCCACAATGATGTCATAAGGAAGAGGCTCTTGAACAACTGGATGGATGTCTTTGGGTTCTATTGTTTGCAAGTTGTTCTATTCCAACCATGGTGCATGGTATGGTTGAAGTAGAACCACATTAAATACTAGATGCAAACCCAAACATGAAGGATCGTTGATCTGAATAACGTTTTTTCCAATCTGCTCAAGAATAGTGTACGAACCATATCTCAAAGGATTCAACTTCTCGTATGGACCAGTGAAGCGTTCCTTCTTGAGATGCAACTAGACCTGATCCCCAATTTGGAATGAATGAGGGGTACGATGCTTATCATTTCGGGCCTTATCTTTTGCTTTAGCTCGTTGCAACATTTCATGTTCTTGTTTTTGGATGTTGTAGATTTTATCTCGAAACTTCAATGATTTTTCAACTTCTCATTGGTAAGAGTTAGTGTTATTCGACTATGTCAATGAACTGATCAATTTGATGGGTGTTTAGGGTTGAAATCCATAACAGATCTCAAGTGGACTCTTTCCCATAAAGTTGTGTTGAGAACAACTGTAACTATGTTGTATATATGGGATACTTTCATCCCATGTCCTATTATGCTTGTGGTTGTACATGCAGATAAATTGTACTACCAATAGATTCATAACTATCCACCCTGCCTAAGGATGGAAAGTTGTTGATAAGGAGAGTCTCATATCGAGTTGTTGCCAAAGACTCTTCCAAAAGACGCTAACAAATATGGCATCTCTATCAGAAATGATGGTCGTCGGTAAGTCATAATGTTTCCATACATGTTCAAAGAAGAGTTGAGCAGTTTGTTGCGTTGTCATAGTATTCTTGCATGGAGTGAGAATGACCATCTTGGAAAAACTGTCAAATACTCCTAAGATCGCATCATTATGATGTTTGGTAGTAGGATATCCCGTCAAGTAGTCCATAGAAATAGATTCCCATGGTTTACTAGGAATCAACAAAGGCGTGTACAATCCTTGTTGTTGATTCGGTGGTTTAGCAATGCCACAAGTCACACATGATCAAATGTACATATTGACGTCAAATTTAAGTGAAGGACAATAAAAATAATTTTGGAGGATAACAAGGGTCTTCTCTTCTCCAAAGTGTCATGTAGTCTTGTTGTAGTTCACCCCCAAAATGAGCTTCTATCGGTGCTCACCTGTTGGTACACAAAGCTGTCCAAGATTATATAGCAATGTATCTTCCAGGGAATAGTCGGTGGTGGACGTTGGGTCGGTTTGAAGCCATTGATAGATTATAGAAAATTCACAGCATTCTAAATACAATTGAGGCCAAGTAATGGTGTCATAGCCCTACATACTCATCACTGTAAAAATGAGAGTAATGGGTGGTCAACTTAGACAACAGGTCACAAAATTGGCATTACCGTTTTTATACTTAATTACCAACTGAAATTGTTGCAGGTAATTAATCCACTTGATTTGTAGAGGTTTTTGTAACTTCGATTGGGATGGGGAGAAATATAAACGTTTGTGGCCAGTAAGAATTACTGTCTCCTTTCCAAGAACGCAATTTATCCATTGCTTAAGGGATTTCACAATGGCTTACAAATCCTTTTCATACGTCGAATGCCTTCTGACGATGTCATTGAAAGTTTCAGAATTAAAAGCGATTGGGTGACTAGACTAAGTGATCATTGTGCCTAAAGCATAGTTCGGTGCATCTGTCTCAATCTCAAAAGGCTGATGCAAATCAGGTAACACAAGTACTGGTGCAATACAAAGCTTGTGCTTGAGCTGCTCAAAAGCTTGTTGTTGTGTCGATGTCTATTTGAAGACAATTTTCCCATTTCCCTTGGTCAACTGATTTAAAGGCCAGGCTATGTGACTGAAGCTGAGTATGAATTTGTTGAT
>LPNX010540875.1:120677-141863 GCA_001517045.1 Pseudotsuga menziesii | reverse complement strand
GGGTAGATGAGAGAGAGAGAGAGAGAGAGGTTGAGGGGTTGGGGTACGCTGTGATGAGTTTGGGTTGGGGATAAGAGGAGGGGAGAGAGATAGAGATATATAGGGAGTGGTTAGTGCTAAGGGGGGATTAGGATAGATAGAGTGTAATACTCCAAAAATTCATAAAAAATTAAAATTTTTCATGTAACATAAAATGTTTGCAGTCGTCTTTACCTAGAAAATAATTAACTGTTAACGGTTACTTTAATCTGTATTAAATTAGAACTGAATAATTTGTAAGACTATAGTTTAGTATACTTACTAGTTTGTTTTCATAATTCCATGTTAAGGAATTGAATTTTGGTTTGATATAACAGGAAATAAACATATGTTAAAACTTCTAGTACTAAGCTTGTTTACTGTCTTATGGTAAGTAGGAAAGAACTTCAGTTGAGATCGAGGCTTACTTAGCTTATAGTTAAAGCAATGAAGTTATGCTTCTGTTACAGGTATTTTACAGGTAAGAGATTTGTTACGAGTTCTTCCAGATCGAGATTGTCATCTCCACTAGCATAGAATAAATTGCTAGTTAAATTATTTGTTTTACAGCTTGAGAAATGTAAGAGGTATCGTTGATCTTTTGTTGTTTAAAATATTCTTAATTGATAGTGATGACATTGTTTTTAATAATCTGGATTTAGCTCATTCACGCTTATTATCACAGAACTTGTTCACTTAACTTTCATCCTATTTTTTTTAGTTTAATACTTGTAAGTACTTCTAGTAGATGCATCTTGTGACACAGATTTCTTTCTACAAATAAGGAGTTACAGTAACCTAGGAGATCCCTAATCCAATTGAAGTCATATAGTACTTTGACTAAAACCCACATATGAAAACTAGTACTTAGTATTCAGGATGGTTTATGCTATTATCCTTTGTATGAATTTCTCATCTCTTAAGGTATTATTAATTTAAAATCTACACTAGTGTCCGAAGTTTAATACCTAGAATAAAATCCTAGCAAGGTATATTCTATAGTTATAAGCATGTGCATGTAATTGATTTCCTTCATCATTTTGTATCTTTCTAATACCAATTACACAAGCCTGTTTATAAAAGAAGAAAACAATGAAAAGCACAAATTTTCCTATAACACCTCAATGGTTTAGCTTATACTATGACCTTAGTTTTATCTACTACCTCCCAAGTTATCTACTTGGGATAAAACAAGCATAAAAACATAATAAAGATAACACAACGTGACATAAAATATAAAAATGGTTTTAAATATAGTATGATATGAAATATATTATGGTACTAATTCTTTTATACATCATTATGTGCAAGCTGCAACAAGGAGTTTAAACTTTAATACCAAACCCAACCTTTACAAATAAATTTAGAGCTAAGTGGTTGATGCTTGTTTGATAGGGTTTTGACCTTGGAGTTTTTTCCATATAACAGAATCTCTAAACCCTAAAATCTCGCTTTTACCTAAGTTTTTACCTTGCTCTGGAAGAGTGGCCGCAGGCTCATGGCTGCTCAGCCTATTTGTCAAACCAATGTGCAAACCTCCCTGCCGATAGTCTTTCTCATCTTTGTATAGAGGTATAGTTGGATACTTTCTCTAGTTTTGTAACCGAACTCCTCTTCTCGCCATTGCTTAGCTCTAACAACGATGCATCTTCCATTTCTTTGCCTCTGCAAATGTTGTTATTCACTCTTTGGTAGTTTTGGTGAGATAAAGAGATGAGCATGGCTCTTGGGTCGTCGTAGTGTGGTCTTACTGGTTTAGGGTTTAACTATTTTTAATGCTTAACTCTCAGTGTGGAATTTGTCTTTGCCCATCGTGGTTTCAGTTTTCAGTCTTGAGCTTTGTATGTCACGTTTCCTTTGGTTAAAGCTTTCTTGAAAATCGTCGATCTTTGAAAGGTAGTTGAGGGTTTGAAAAATGAGCACTGTGTGCTGTAAAATTTCCTGACAGTGCCTTCCTGAAGCTTGTTATCTTTGCAAAAGGTGTCTATGGTTTTGAAATAATAGTCTTCAATCACATCGATGTCAAGGATCAAACCCAGGTATAAATCCTTCAGTTTTTATCAAATTTTACATTATTAAAGTTTATTATTTTGCTACATAGGGTTTTAATAACTGTGGTTCTTTCCCGTCCACAAGCTCCCATCCGAATGATAGATCCTAAGTGGAAGGATACAAAGCGACAGGGCTCCACCAAAGCGAATCTTCGGGTAAGCCTCGGTTTCGCTGAGGTTATCCTACCGTGGTGTATGGTTTTTAGTTGATGGAGTTTAATTGTTTACTGGATTTTTAGTTTGGCCATGATGACTGTGTTGTAAAAGATTGGACAGGCCAGGGTTCGTTACATGATATTTGGTTCGATTTTCATGAAGCCCTAGTGGTTGTTTAGAAATGATGGAGAAAGGGCTTTCATAGTTGAGACAATTGTCTTTTTGGTTGTAAAATTTTGTTTATGGTGATGATACTTTTGAACAGGATTTTAAGCCTTGAATTTGTAATGAAGATAAGTCATAGGGTCGTATCTATCTTATTTTAGTTTTTTGTTTTAAATTATTACTTACAGCTTGAAGCTGGTTGATTGTATCTATGTTTTGATAATATATTAATAGATTTTAAGTTTTAAAACGAAGAGGGTAGACTTGTACTGCTCAACCATTCTGGTTTAATTTTTGTGAATTAAATCCATTACAGATTATTGTTAAATTAAATTAGTATTTATTTTACTTATGTGTAAAGTTGTAACTACATATTTAGCAGTGACATTTAGATCTTATTTCGATTATTACTATTAGTACTAGATTTCTGCAGTAACAAAATAGAGGAGAAGAAAATTACCAAGTAACCTAAATATTTACTGTATTCTCTGAATATGATAATCTAATAACATGTTTTTATCTACTATTGTTTCTTATGAGTAAATGTTGGTAATTTCATACAGTAATCCAATTGTTGCTTATGGATACATAAGATAGAGTAATTAGGTTTTTTTCTTCTTCTGATTTCCAGAAGTAAAAAGAACAAATCCCTGCTAACAAAGAGGGGTGATAAATTTGGTTTGCATAATATTTACAGTTCTTCTAAACAAGTTTATTTATAAAACCTAATACTTCTTAGGATAATTACAGAGTTAGTGTTTCATGCTTGGTTTACCCTAGTTTGCATTTTCACTTCGATGAATTAATTTGGTAAATTTTTAGCCTTGTATACTGTTTCTTTTAAGTTAATCTTAGTTATGTTAATTTCCTATTTATATATTATCTATTTATTATTAAAATAATAAACTTATAATAATAAATTTGATTTACTGTGTAAACCATTACACAGACTAGTGTTTTATACCCTTAGCTCTTTCCTAACTATTTCTGTTCATTTTGTTCAAACACTCTAACTTATCATCTACTTATCCATTGACTAGAAGAAGGAAATTGGGTCACACTTCAAGCGATTCCCTCCAATCGAAGTATCCACTTAATTTACCCGACACTCGAAGGAGCACCCCCCCTGCCAATTACAGCTTTGGAAGATACAGAAAATTTGGGGCTGCAGACAAATAATTGCAGTTGGACATCGACAGGAGAAGTCGACCCCGACCGACTGCTTGTCGGAGAAGAAATGAAAACTAAGACGACTGATGGAAACGAGATTTATATCGACAATAGTTCTACACAAAGGAATAAAAGCATCTCACCACCCCCCACCACCGCCACCTCCTGAAGAAGACAGTGACAGTGACTCCGAAATGGGTCACAGGTCAGCGCACATCCCTCTATATGAGGGCGATGAGGATCCAAAATGACATTGGCTCGTTTGCGAATCGACATGGGAGGCAAAAAAACTCACAGATGAAGACAGACAAATGGCGGAGCTCACTGGTGCCTTAAGGAAAAGGGCATTAACATGGTATATGTCCTTTTCTAAAAGAACCCCTGGAGCAACTAAAGCAGAAGTCAAAGCGCAATTTTTATCATTCTTTAAAACTCCAGATGCAAAACATCTGGAAGCTAAGAAATTGAAGACAACATCACAGAAGTCAGGAGAAACTGTCCGCGACTACGATAAACGCTGGAAAGACCTTCTCAGCCAATTGGATTATGTCATTGATGAGCAACTATTAATCCAGTGGTTTCTTGCAGGTCTGACATAGAAAATTCATCAGCACATAAGTCTGGAGACATTCAAAACTTATGAAGATGCGCTTACTAAAGGTCTATAAGTAGAAATGGATGAAGATATTCCAGTATACCCCACAGATCATCGACTGGAGGAACAGCTTGAGATCGTGCAGAAATCATTAAAAGAGTTAAACTTTAAGAGTCAGGATATCTGGTGCACGAAATGTTTAATGGACAGACATTCAAAAGACAACTGTTGACAGGATATCAACCGAAAGGACGTTTGATTTGTGCAAACAAAGTGTTTTTGCGACATTTTCTAAGACCATGGAAATCACACAACCAAAGATTATCTGTTTGACATGAAAAATGACAAAGCATCTTGGTGCGCTATCTGCGAAACAAAGAATCACGCCACGGCTGACTGCCATCTAAAACTGAAAAATCGACAGAACTATCACGTTGTCTACCATACTAATGTAGTCACACAAAACAATGAATAACGAAACAATGCACAAAATGACCAAAATCATCAAAGATACGAAGGTCGTCGATACGAACGCCGCTTCGACAACTGACGTGGAGGATATGGAAGTCGAGGTCGATTCTCTGGGAATCGAGACAAACAGCCACGTCGACCCGTCCAATGTTTCACATGTTACAAGGAAGGACACCAAAATGCAGACTGTCCATACAAGGACATGACTGACCTAAAATTTTGTGCTAGTTGTGGAGTAGGGGATCACTCATTAGAGGATTTCCCTACTATGCTTGAAAAAATAAATAAGAAGAAAAATGTTAATGTCTTGTCGTGTGTGCAAAACATGATATAATTTATACAAAGAATTTGCATATAGTAACCCAACAAGGGACAAAAATTGAGAATGATAACCCACGAATAAGCAAAATAAAAGAAAAGAATGTTTATCCTGACCCAGTTAAAGAAAAACAAATATATAAAGATGCAACAAATGTATTTAGAGAATTTTCCTGACAAGAAGAATATGATGACAATCGACATAACACAGTAAAATAGTTAATACAGTTAGTACAAAAAGATAACTCAGTATCTCAATTCATCAACTTATTATATAAAATAAAACACAACAACAACACTGAAAAACAAACAAAGAGTATCTGCAGTCTAAATAAAAAAGATAAAAGTGATGCCAACCCACTTGTCGACCTGGAAATCGAAGGATACCATGTCCGACAAGTCGTGCTCAATTTTGGATCACAGGTAAATATTATGACTCGAGACACATGGGAACAATTAGGCATACCTCGATTATACGAATCAGGCATATACTTGAAACTAGCCAACCAAGGCCTAATTGAACCTATTGGAGTTGGGAAAAATGTCGACACAATGATAAAAGGAATATCAACCAAAGTCAATTTTGAAATTATTGACCCTAAGGAAGGACCCAGCTCCTTCCCAGCGTTAGTAGGTCAACCTTGGGGGAGAAAAATGAAAGTCTCGATATCCTTAGACAAAGAAATATGAAAATTAAAAGGAAATGGACAAAAAGTCATTGTACCTATTCATCCATCCCAAGGAGAACCTTGGACAGAATTAATTGATGCAGAAGTTGACATCCGACAACTATATTAGATACAGAATAATGAAGATTACACAAAACCTAATATATATGGTGAAATTTACTTAGGAAACCAAGACTCAGTAGGATACAATTCAGATGCGGAACTATATGATTGGGAGATTGAAAACTATGAAACAAAAGCAAGAGGATGCTGGACCATTCAAAAAGTACAGAATAAACCAGTCAGACAATGATTTGTGGTGTCCATCATCCCAAAAATATTTGAGAATAAAACTAGGGAATATCCTACCTTGAAACCAACAAATATAAATATCACAAAAATCCCAAGATATAAAGAAAGAGAATCACCAGTTATGCACGTAGAGTAAGTGTCTAGGAACATTGGTGAACATGGCCGACTACAAATCTTAGTGGAAACTTTCACAGGACAAGCTGCTAGATGGTGGGATACCCATCAGTCAAGACTACAGACATGGACAATAGATTCGACTTATTTTGTAGAAAGATTTGGAGGAAAGAAGTTAATCAAACAGGCTCAAATACCTATATTTACCCAAGGACAAGATCCAGAAAACCACATGAAAAAATGTGAAAAAGAACAAACAAGACTTGGATATAAAGATGAGCGAACATGGCCACACCTATTCCCATCAACACTTTCTGACTTACCAAACAAATGGTACAAAATGGAAGAAGCTCGAGGTGAAACATTCCTATGGCATGAACTCAAAGAGAATTTTATCAAAGATTTCAATTTTGTACCCCAAAATGAGAATTTGGTCGAAACAGCAAAATAGATCAAAGCATTTATACAATCGATAGAAAAAAAACCCTAAAAAATGACCGTCCGACAACAAAATGCAATAATATACAAACCGAGACAATTCCACAGTCAACAAGACTACAAATGGAAAATGAAAATTCAGAAGGGAAAAGCTTTAGATGGAAATCAAACCATGCCGAAACAACAAAACCAAGTTGCACAGTATTCAAATTCGAGACAACAGACAATGAAGACATTGACTGAATGACCTCAGCAAACTTTATTGCTACATTTTCATAGTTTAAAGAAGGGAGTCAACTAATCAATGAGACAAAAGCCCCTGAATGGTTAGACGCTAAAGTGAAAATCAAATAAGCCGACATATCAAATGATGATCGACCAAAAATAGCAAAAATTGGAGACTACTAGACTGAAGCACAGACAACATATATAGTAAACCTACTGAAATAATTTCAGGATGTATTTTCTAGAGACTATAAGGATCTCAAAGGTCTAGTACATGAAATGGGTGAAATGAAGACCGACATTAAACCTGATGTTCAACCTGTAAAGAAAAGACCATATAAACTAGCTCATAAATACAAATAGATAGTCAAGAAAGAGATTGATAACATGCTTGCAGCAAGAATTATCTACCCTATTGACCAATCAGAATGGGCAAGTCCAATGGTGGTTCAACCAAAGAAACATGATCCAACCAAGATAAGGATATGTCTCAACTTCAGAGAACTCAATAAAGTTACATTAACAGACCCATTTTCAACTCCTTATGTAGATGAAATCTTAAATGAGGTCGCAGGACATGGATGCTACTCATTTACAGATGGATTCTCAAGTTATAACCAAGTACCAATAGCCAAATAAGATCAGAAAAAGACAACATTTGTATGTGAATTTGGCTCATTTGCTTACAGGGTTATGCCTTTTGGACTGAAAAATGCACCTGCAGTCTTTTCAAGGATTGTGGTTAAAACATTTCAAGAGTACATTTACAAAACAATGGCAGTATATTTTGATGATTGGACAATATACTCTACACTGAAAGGCCATTGTAAATGGCTAAGGCTTATGTTGGAACGATGTTGACAAATCCAGTTATCTTTGAACATCAAGAAGTGTATATTTTTGACCCCCATAGGGATATTGTTAGGACACATTGTCTGTAAAGAAGGTATTAAAGTCGACTTCGCAAAAATAAAAATCAACCCCGACTTAAAACCACTGATGAATCCAAAACAAGTCAGGGTACTACTTGGTCATACAGGATATTATAGAAAATTCATAAGACACTATTCAGATATGACATACCCACTGGAAGAAATACTAAGAGAGGATCATGAGTTTGAATGGACAGAGGAGTGCAACATTTCATTTGAAAAACTAAAAAGAAATCTAGTCGAAGCACCCATCCTAAGGTTTCCAAACTGGTTGACCAAATTTCATGTACACATCGACGCATCAGGCCTAGCAATAGGAGCAATCCTAACTCAGCCAAGAGATGATGGAATGTACTACCCTATAGTTTACAGTAGCATAAGACTAAATAAAGCTGAAAGAAACTATTCAACAATAGAAAGAGAAACATTAGGAATGGTCTTCGCACTACAAAAATATCGACACTACCTGCTAGCTAATCCATTTATCTTTTACACCAACCACCAAGCACTAACATACCTCGTAAATAAGCCTCTACACCATGGAAGAATTTGTCGATGGCTACTTCTATTCCGAGAATTCAAATTCAAAATCGTCGTTAGACCAGGTAAGTTAAATGTTGGTCCCGACCATCTATCCAGAATCGACACAGGAGAGGAACCGACAGGAGTCAGAGATGACTTACCAGATGCACATCTATTTCGAATAGAAGCAGTCCCAGCAGAATTGGAGGAAATAGCATAGTTCTTAAAAAATGGGCAAGCACCAGAAGGCATCAATACAAAGAAGAAACATATCTTAGCCATGAAAGCTGCACCTTATAGCCTCATAAATGGATTCCTATATAAAATAGGTTTAGACGACATCCTCAGAAGGTGTCTTCTAAAACATGAAACAAATAATATTATGCATGAATCACATTATGGACCTGCTAGAGGAAATTTCCAAGCAGACACAACTGCAAAGAAAATCCAACAATTAGGGTTGTGGTGGCCGACACTTTACAAAGACTGCAAAAATTTTCTAAGCCAATGTGACAGATGTCAACGACTAGATCGACCCCTGCCTAGTACAGAAATTCCCTTGATATCAGTAAACCCAAGTTTTACATTTGGAATTTGGGCTATCGACTTCATAGGACCATTTCCCATAACAACAAAAAGAACAGGTGCAAGGTACATAATAACTGCAATGGAGTACGTAACCAAATGGGAAGAGGCAGAACCAGTCGACACATGTTCGAGCGAAATAGCTGCTAAATTTATCTATGAGAATATCATTACCAGATTTGGATGTCCACTAACCCTAATCAGTGACCAGGCAGCACACTTTATTAATAAAACTATTAAAACATTAACAGAGTAGTTCCAAATCGATCACCATTGGAGTACAGCTTACCATCCTCAGTCGAATGGAGCAATTGAAGCATTTAATAAAACATTAACAAAAGGATTAACAAAAATATGCAACACTGACAAAGATGACTGTGATGAAAAGAAACCTGTAGTACTATGGGCATACAGAACAACATACAAGCCTTCAACCGACCAAACACCGTTTCGACTATTTTATGGACAAGAAGCAGTAGTTCCACTACACTTTCGACAACAGACACCTATTATCGCAGAGATTTTACATGTTGACGTCGAACAAGGAAGAAAGGACTGACTGTTGCAACTAAGTAAACTAGAAGAACACCGACTAATCGCAATACAACATCAGGAAATCCAGAAACAACAACAAAAGGCATGGCACGATCGAAACATAAAAAAAAACTTGTCGATAGGAGACCTTGCCTTACTATACAATAGTCAGGTAAAAGGAAAACCCAAAAAGCTACATACAGAATGGATGGGACCCTATGTTGTCGAAGAGATACATGCCAACGAATCAGTTCGACTAAGGACGTTACAAGGCATAGTATTTCAGAAACTTGTTAATGGTGCCCAACTAAAACGGTACAGAAACTAAACAAGTCTGAGAAAAAAAAGCGGTTAAACACCAGCTATAAAAATATGAAAATCCAAAAAAAAAGATAAGATCAAAATACATAGAAGTATGACAGGAAATCACCGCTATGACAACCGACATCACGCCCATCGACATAACACCATCGACCATTTTCATGATCGACACCAACCAATGACCTCGACAGTCCCATCATGCATTCATGACTACGAGTGCCAAAACCAAATCACCATTAACACAAACTCAAGTGTTCATGCTAGACCATCACGTATGCCATTAGTACACCCATCGAAAAAAATGTTAAACACATCAACTATAAATACTGAACCACCAAAGGATTAGTTACCGCATTTCAAATAGAAAGAGCAACTGAGAAACCAGACGACTGAAAGCTAAGAATACTGAAGTAAAATCGACCAGTAGATCGACAAGATGGCACTAAAACAAACCATAGCTGCAGCGAAAGCCAAAGAACTATAGACTACGGAGACACCATTAGTAAGGAGATTAACGAACATCAAGAACGATAAGGTTCAGGAGAGCTCATGGACTAAATTATGGGATGAGATAAAAGAATGAGCTTATGTCGACAAAAAGCCTACCGCAACTGCAGAGAAAATCAACCATAGTACCATTGTAAACTACATCAACGCGCTGCTCATGGCTAGTTTTGGAGGCACAAAAAAAATGGCAGTGAAATTTATAATAAGCCGGTACCACAACGATAGATTTTACTTTGACATACCGGTCGACATCTCTAGGGAAGTAATCTACAAATTGACAGGTCTATCAAACCAAGGTGATCTAGTACCAGTCGGTATAAAAGAAGGACTGGTCAATGAGCTAACAGGATCAGCATCAGGAAAAAAATCCAAAGGGCTAATGATTGGCCAAATACAAGCTCAAACACCGCAAATGGTGGCCAAAATCATAGCCACTACACTTACACCGACAGGTCGAGGAAGCAACCTCAAACTGGATATGTTGGAGGCAGTGGATACCATTGCCGACACAGGAAAGATATACAGATGGGTTGAGTATGTCACCGACATGCTCAAAGGCATCTGTGAAAAATGCTAGGAGTCGGGAGGAATCATAAGGTTCCCATCCCTTATGTTATGGATAGTCATGTACTCATTGTGCCCTGTCGGGGACAAACAGTTTCAAGAACCGACAAAATTCCATATGTGGAGATTCAAACCATTCTCCTAGAATGGAACATTGAAGGAACTTGCAAAAGGAAAAATGTTGTTAGAAAATTGGTTCCAACAGCTAAAAGTCAGCACGATCAGATGGAGGATGCCCCAGAACATCCAACGAAGTCTGCCCAAAAATTCCCACATCCAGTTAGAACTCAACCATACTGCTGTGTGGTACATGCAGGGAACTAAGGCAAAGGCAAGGACTCTCGACTACTGCCTGACAGTTGAAGATATTTTTCGGGAGCTAGCTTAACAGGTGGGTACAAAACTATCGATACCAGCAAGAGCAAAAGAAATAGACCTCTCGATAGAAGAGCCGCTGACAGAACAGGAGAAGGAGGAAGATTACGAGCTCAACTTACATCAGTACATTTGTGTCGGAGGAGACACCAGTCGACTACAAATTGTAATCAAACCTCTAACAACATAAAGGGAAGAGACACAAATAGAACAATAGGTAACGAATCCGGCTGAGGAAAGCATCGTCTCGACTCAAGACCCAAGGGGAGAGATAGATATTGAAGATCCAAAGTACGCTATCACCAATGAAAATATACACAAATTGTTGAAGGAGATAGCAGCCTCAAGAAAAAGAAAGAAAACTCAAGAACAGGAGTAGGGGAAAGGTAAGCGCAAGCTTATCATTTCAGAGTCCTCGAAAAATGAGGAAGAACTGGCAGCCACGGCATGCGACATTATAGAAGATGTCGCAGCAAACAAAGTTCCGGTGGAGGCCCAGTTCCAAATATTTCTCGAAGTAGGGGCACAACAAGGTCAGCCAAAGAAGGAGAAAAGCACAAACACTTCAACGACTGAAAATGTTGTGGATCTCGTGTCTACACCTCCACCCCCTTCCCCAACCAAACAAGAGCTAATTCTAGAACCTCCTTCCATAATCCCACTCGACATATGTAAGAATGCTATGTCAGAGACCTTGAAGAAAAAGTTCGACTGCGACAGAGACCTCCAGACATACATTGAAAAATTGATAGAGCTACTCACCTCGGTACAAAATCTCTCCACCAAAGCCCCTTTGTTCGAAGTTGGCAGATCCAGACTACCCACTCCCCAACCTGGCCAAGTACCCCAAAGGCCAAGGACTGTGGCAGTCATAAGCTTGACATTTGAAAGAAACCCCGACAAAGAAGCTGCTGTTGTCACAAGTCAAACCACATCTATCATCTCGACCATCCCCGAACCCCAGCCACCATCCTCTGAACCGACCGGAGATGAGGAAGGAGAAAACATGGAGGAAATAAATTGAGAAATCAACCAACTATTCTCTGACCTTCAAGAAGATTCACCACCATAGATCCACGACTCATCATTCGACCATACCTCCGCCAACCCAATCACACCTGACCATTCACCAACGCCATCACCACCTCTCCCCAGTCCATAACATGTACTCAAACCAACTGTACCAGAACTACCTCTGCCACAACCATTAGCGCCAACCGCATCCACATCTGGACCCTTTGTATCCAACCAACCAGATGCACAACCAACTGTAGCAGTCATCCAACCAACCCAACCAAAAATACCATCAACCACAGCTAGTCAGCAACCAGACAATCCAATTCTGACCATTATAGGTAGACAGGTACCAAAATAAGCAAAGCAGCAAAAACACAAGAAAAAGAAAGAGAAAAAGAAGAAGGATCATCAAGGACAGATGACAATGGTCCATATTAGTCAACTTGGATCGACCACTACAGTCGATGCAACTAAGCTAAGGGATGGAGAATTAGGGAAACTCCTGGAAACACTGGAAATAGAAGCAAAAACAAAGAGCTAGAACAGACGTAAGGAGCTCGACAATAATGAAAAAGAACAAGTTGAGTTCCTTAACAAATGCAGAAACCTTGTGCAATCTGTGCTACCAGGACCAATAGAGGCCGACACCGACAAGCCGCTAGAAAAATCTTATCAACTATTTGAGAGCATGGTGTCGATGCTATAGGCATGGATGTAGGACACAAGAGAGGAGCAGAAAGAAGAAACAGCTTGACTGTTGATGCAGCAGCATACAACTTTTACAGAAGCATACAAGGTACTCCAAGATCACATGGAGGAGTCGGTTATTATGGAAGAAGTACTAAGAGACTGGCCTGCTTATTATGGGCAAGTCTATCAGCAAACTCGGTAGACCCGACAAGAGATCCAAGCACTCGAGAAGAGGAAAAGCACAGAGGAAGCACTTAGAAGCACAATTGAAAATCAAATAGTGCTCGAAACAGCCAAATTATAGAAGCAAGAGCGACAAGCGCATCAGTGGGTGCAGCAAGCAATTCCAAGTTTAGAAAAATTAGACATCATCTACCCGCAGATGAAATGAATTTTTGAAGCTGCAGAGGAAAATGACCAGTTTATGGGTCCCGACATGGAAAGAATAGCAGAACTTTCCATTCAAGAAAAGATGTCGATATTATCAAGTCTGCCATACATTAACCATCGACATTCAAAAATTACTGCAAGGTTGGATGAAGTTCCAACATCAGCTGGCAGTAACAGCTGAAGCAATTGTCAAAGTTTGTGTATAGAAGAGACCAACCATCAGATTTCACAACCCATGAAGATAAAACAGAGAAATATCTACTTACGACAGGCACAAAATTTTTGGTACCTCCCTGTTTCTTCGGGACGAAGAAATGTTTTGTTTGTGGGGGAGATGTTGGAGGAGCAATTCGGTAAGCTGACTAGAATGATAGCTAACTTAGTTGATTAGCCGACTAAGTCGATCAACCGACTAATTATAGATTAGGTCGGCCACATAAGGTTGTGTCAGTTGACCAAACCGACAAGTACTTATTTGTAACTATTTTGTAATTCATATATATTAGGCTGTTGAGCCAGATGAGAACTTGGTTCAGTTCTCTGTATTGTATGGACCCTTTCATGATAATATAATCTGTTATTCCACTTGCTTGTTCTTATCTCTTGTCTCTATTATATATGTATGCTTTTAATGTGTATCATTGGTAACCCTATGTGATCTTTGAGATTACAACAAATAGCTACACTAGTTAAGGTCTTCAACACCTTTCCACTCAAAACATACTTCAGCTAGTCAGGCTCCATCAAATTTTCTTGTGTACTTCATTCACTCAGAATGTTCACAAATCCAGAATGAGCAGCCTCAGTTGTCTTCAATGGGAAGTTTTATTAGCATGCCTAGGTTTTTTGGGTCAGTTTTTACTTAATGAGCCACCTGCTCTTGTTCCACTTTCTTGAGGAACATGACCACAAAAATAGGGAAGTTTCCACCTGCAACAGCTAGAAGTAGTTTGAGGATGCTCCCAAGTGTCAATCTGCTTTCAACCCAGCCTTCTCCATCAAGTGACCAGTAAAACACTCATTTAACAGCTTCCCTAAGCTGTTGTCTCATCTTTCATTTATTTATTAATAAAATATTCAGCAATTACATTAAATTATCCTTGATCGAAAACTGTAATTATATTTCCAATAAGTCTTTTCTTTCAATACTCCATCGACCTCTACTGACAAAAAATTTCATAGTTTTTATAATAAAACTTTGATAACTACCTCCCTAACTCTATGCTACTGATAGCTAAAAATAGATTTTAAAGTCTACTATCTATGAAACATCTGGAACCTATTTATGATAAAAAAACATTCTCCAACGATGCACCTGGCAATAGATCATCATCATGCCCCTCATTTTGAATAGTATCTCGTTCATATTGAAAGCGAACAACAACTACTTGTAACACCTGGCAAATGTGAACAGATAAAGCATGACCGTCATAACTGTATGCTAGTTATTAATGCACAGTTAATTTCCCTTCAATGAAGTAGCCTCAAAAAACGCATATTGATCAAACTAAACATCTTCATTCCATTTGATGCATTTATATCATGAGCATACTTGATGGCTTTCCTGGCTTCTGATAGCTTGGCCCTTGGTTTCAAGATTTTTTCTTCATAGACTTTTTCATCTTTCAGCAATTTCTCATTGGTTGGAACTAACAATTTCTTTTCTAATTTGTATATGTCCTTCTTATCTTTCATTTGTTTCCATCGGTATACCCACATAAGTAATTCATTTTTTTGCTATTGTAACTCTATTTTCAACATATCACGAGCTTCTTCAATGTCTTTTAATCGATCAACCTTATGTTTCTTAGAAAGCTTGATTGACTGCTTCGCTGTTTTTAAAGTTTCTACTATAGAATCCTCATCATTCAATGGTGACTTAGGTCGAGCTTCATGTTCATACTGTGCTGGTAATGGTGAATCATCTTTCACGACTCTCTTAGGAGATATCACGAAATTATCGTGATTATTATTCTGTTCTTTCTCAAAGTCATTGATTGGGGTTTCATGAGGAGGAGATTTATCCTCGTTATCACTGTTATCTTCAACAACGATGGGTTCACTACTCTGTTCCATGGTTCTTGGAATTGAAAGACTAATCATACTCCTAGTAAACCTTCGATTTATCGTTTCAGATTTTCTCATGCTTAGTTCAAGAGGTTTATTGTCACCTTCCATATTTTTTCCTTTTAACTCATGCTTCTCTCTCTCTTCCATTATCTTAGGATACAAATCACCTCTTAATTTAGCAGAGTGAGTCTGGAAAACCGTTTTACTTCCCTCTCCCACTTCATTTTCCCTCTTGGGTTGCTCAAGAGGGTTTGAAGTATAAAATTTCTCATTTTCAACTATCAGATAGAGCTTATGGAGCCCTTCATAATCAGCTATATGATTAGTCTCTTATTTTATTTCTCCTGCACAAGGTATTCTTCATTTTGCACGAGTCTTAGGTAAGTAGGTAGGCCAAAATTGGGTAGACCCGAACTCATTTTCTTTTAAGAATTCATCCCAAGTTTTTCCTATTGTAGCTAACTGATACTGAAGTAACATTTTGATCAGGCCATGATGAAAAATACTACGGTCTTGATTACCAATAGTACGTTGAACTGTAACAGCCATTTTATGCAAACTATGAAGTATAAAGTAGGGCAAATTCAATTTCAAACCCTTGAGATCCATTAAAATTCTCAGATGATATAATTGGACATTTGAATACCGACCATCACAAGAAATATACCTGGAAATGACTTCAAAAGGAACACGCCATTGATTCTTCAAATATTTCACAGGAAAGATGAATTTAAGGTGTGCATCTTCCTTAGATAATGGAAGAAGAAACAACTTAAACTTTTTTTGGTCTATTCGTGACTCTTTGACCCAGCGTTCACGAGTCCGAGGCAGCTTCATGGCTTTCGAAATAAATTCTTCATCTATGACTAGCTGTAAATCACCTATCTGAGCAATATTTCCATCAAAAGACAACGCAAATTATTGGGTAACTTCCTCATTGTGTCCACTGAAACCCCAAAAGAAGAGTTTCAGTCAATTTTCTCAAACAAGGCAAGAACTTCAGGGCCGGCTTCTAACATTTCAGGACCAAAAACCTCAAAGCGACTTAAGGGAGCCATCTGTTCAACTATCAGTTCTTTCTTTGACAGAGGATTAAAAGGCGTTGTAAAAATTGAAGGAATAGGGATACATGAATACACAGACATGATATGAACCCTTACGCGATTCTGGAAGAGCTAAAGAGTAAACCTAGACTGGTTTCTACGCGTGAGAACTTCACCATCAAACCATCGCAGGTATTCATCAAACAAATTGATGTGATCTAAAATCATCACTAAATATTCGAAATCAAATATTTTCATGAATGTAATACGAGTGTCAGATAGGATGATGTTAATATGAACACATCTGACTAAGGTAATTATTACATATTAAAATCCCTTTGAACAGGTGTTATCAAACCAACAATTCGTATCTTGTACCAAACACACAACGACCAAACGTTAACAGGAGGGAGTTATACATGGAATTTAATCGTGCTAAAAACTAGATGATGTGAAGTCTTTTATTACAAACAATGATGTCTCCTAGGGTTTCATAAATCCAACCAAACATCAAAATCAACCTTAGATGATAAATTAAATTTTCAAAACCATGTTTGATTTTTTGTAATAGATTCGAGGAGAAAATTATACAGTTTTGAATTATATGATGAACTCATTGAATCCAAATCATCATATGGCCTATTTCAAAGTATGACCAGATGGAAATTTTTATCAAAAACTAAACACTAGATCAAAATCGATTACTATGAATAGAACACAAAGATTTTTATAGACATTCGAAATGATATATAAAAGTAAACTTTGGTTATTTGAGAAACATATATACAACTTTCCACAATTTGTAAAAAATGGCATAGTATTAAAAGATAAAGTTTTTAAGTAAAAATATGTCATTATTGTTAAAATAACATATTTCAATTAATTCATCAACCCTAATCATATAAATTACAAAAAACTAATGATGAATACTTTGTCAAAAGGTCTAAAAGAAATCAATAAAACCTGACTGCAACGAGTTCAAAATGCATTTCCAAATATCTTTAATTTAATCCAAAAAAGAAACTATTTAGCAAGCTATAACTTAAATATCTCAAATCAATATATAATCAAATATTAAATGATAATAAAAATTGATTATATATAAAATTAAAAGATTAACAGCTACTAAAATATTAAACTTATGAAAATGCTTCCTAAACTTCCAATATGATCATTAATTCTTCTTTTAATTGAGAGTACCTTCAGAATCAAAGATTCTGAAGGCACTCTTATATAATTTTTGTGATAAATCATAGAAGAGAACTGATCATTTTATTCAGCAAAGTAGAAAAATTGAGAGGGTTGTTTCCTACCAACAAATGGCGACGACCAGGGCGAACCAATTATCTCTGCTCATACAATTTTCAAACGATAGTATAAACAAAATCTTAAAATTTATTCAAAACAATAAAAAATTCTCAGTCTAATAAAAACCATTATCTGAACTATATTCGCAAGTATAATTTAGAATTACCCCATCTATGCAAATAAGGATTTTGTTAAAGATAAGCTTAAGAATATCCTAGTCAAAACAAAGTATTTATAATAATAATAATCTGAACCATTAGTATAAGATATAGGAATCTACTTCACTGATAAATTTCTAGAATCTATTCCATGAATATAATGATTTTTCTTATATATATATATGTATATGTTAAGATCAAAACCAAAAATCAAAAACAATTTATTTAACTGAAGATTACTATCTAGGCATGATAACCTGATGTGATAGTATCATTGACGAGAACTGCTTAGAATAAGAAAGCCGGCTCGTGATGAGACCTTTTGTCTCTTGATCATTTGACCAAAAGCCATCACTTTGATTATCAGAAATGAAGTTATACTAGAAAGTACTAGACAACACTAATGATCATGATTAGGACAGTTCGTGATGAGACCTCCTATTCTTCAATCAAAGTTATGTTTCACTTTATTGAGTTTGAAAGTTTAAATTTTATAAAATAAGAGACCACTACCTAGCATGGTAACCAAATGGTAATGTTAGTCACTAATATCACCAGAAAATGAATCAGTTGGCTCATGATGAGACCCCCTATCTCTTAACCTTACGACCAAGAGCCATTATTAGTTGCTTAATAATGTCATGCCGATGATATTTATGATCCTGATCGAATTGGCTTATTACTAAGACCTTCCGTCTCTTATTTTAAACTTTAGAATTTTATTGAATGGAACAGATCTAAATTTTTTCCAGATTGTAAATAAATTTAAAAGAAATCACTAATGATAGAGATCCATCAATATTTTTCAAAGTACAAGTTTTGAAAAAGACATTAATTAGCCATCTTAACTATCAAAAGAAAATAGGAGAATGAGGGATAATCTGAACAATATTTACAAATATTTACAAATAATGATAGGTTCTTAATAGACTTAAGAAACTGTGATCATTCTAAACCAATTTGTTAAAAGACTTAGTCTAATACCATAATTTTAAACTAATGAAAAAACTGGGTTTAAACCACGGGACTTATTTATTTACAAATGTCCTGTCAATAACATATGTACATTAGCGGTTGATTATCTTAAAACAAATACACATAGATTTGACAATCTTAGATACAAATGATTGACAGATCAATACTTGACTGAAAGAATGTATCAATTCTTAATTTAAGAAAATCAAAAATAAGTTTCAAGAGTATCTATACATGGATCAAATGAAATTTGAATGTACATAAGAATTAGGAATTTGTCATAATTCTGTTTAATAAAAGATTGTACAGAATATCAACAATTTTATAAAATTTTATGATGATAATATATACAGAAAATTCTTTTAAAATTTAAACAAAATTATTTATAGACATAAATTGATTAAAAATAAAAGAATAAAAACTGTACAATAAACAAGCTCATATACAAAACAAATTCAAGGCCTAGAAAAGCCAGCAAAAATATTTCTTAAGATCAGTCCATTAACTGGAAATGTTTCGAACTGACCTTCTAAGGTTTGCAAACGAAAAGTGCTTGGACCTATCTTTTCAGCAATGACAAATGGGCCTAACCAATGTTTTTGGAACTTGGTATGATCTCCTTTCTCCTCATGGACTATGTCCCATTTTAACACTAAGTCTCCCACCTGAAACTCTTGGTTAGAACTTGAGGGATTGATCAAACCAAGACTTAACAATTTGTTGATGTTTTATGAAGTGTTTTTTGACCTGTCTCTTTCTTCCTCAAGTTTTAATAAAGTGTTAATCCTTTTCTCCATTGCTGGACAATCTTCATCCTGAATCGACTGGGATAACTGCAAAGAAGGTAAAAATAAATTTGGCTGTAAAATGGCCTTATTTCCATAAACCAGGAAGAAAGGTGAGTTACCTATTGCAGCTTTAGGAGTTACTTTGTCTGCCCAAACAACATTAAACAACTATGTATGCCAATCACGATGGTGAGTTGAAATAATTCTTTTGAGAATTTTCAACAAATTTTTATTTGTTGATTCAGCTAAACTGTAAGATCCCCCTCCCACCATGAAGACCTAAGAGCTTTACAGCTCATAAAAAAATAGAAAAAAATGCATCTATGAGGAAATAGAAAAAAAAACCCTCACCACCAGGAGGTTTCTCCCACCGCAGGTTGATCAAGAGTACTTGAGACATATAACAATATATATATATGTATATTCATGGAGAAACATTATATAATATATAAGTCTCCATATTCATGTAGTGCTACAATAGGTGGGACAAGCCTCATACGTATATGAATCATATGTGGTACCCTATACACATAAATAATGGAGAATAATATATATATTAATGGAGAATAGTTTATATGGGAAATATATATATATACTTGACATAGGTATTAAATGAAGAACATGTTATGTTACATACAATAGTGAGACAAGCTCCATACATATATGTATTATATGTGGAAACCTTATACTAATGAAGAATTATATATATATATATATATATATATATACACACACTGGGGATACATATATTTAAGATGCATAATATATATGTAGAATATGCATGCAAGCATGAAGCATTTCATGAGGAAACAAACCCCGTATGTATGTGTAATTATATATTACATTAGTGGATAGCTACACCTTGTGGGAATAATCCGCCCGAACCCTACTCTATAAATAGTAGGGCTTACCCGGGCTTAAACGAACTAGTCTATTCCATACTGAAATAGGGATGCCAGTCTTTTCCTTCCATCCTACATTTAACCTTCTCCCTTTTGTTGGCATGAAGGCCCGCCCTAAATTAAGAGGCAACTGGCTAGGATTATTGCATGTGAAGCTGGCTGGACGGCCGAATGGTTAGGGCATTTATTGCTTGATCAGACGGATGAGTTCTCTTCCCTTGCACTCACACTCCACCTTCCACTCAAAGAATAAAGGCAGTAAAGTAGTTAGCGCTGGGTTGCCCCTCAGGGTTACCCATTATGTATTTGAATTTATAGTAAACACCCCATCTACACACGTTAAGAATTTATCCTCGGAACAGTTACGCTGGGACTGGTTGGACCGGTTATGCTAGGAATAATCCTATTGAACTGCTGGGTATAGTGCTGCTACTGGGTATGCTTATACTAATACTCTGACTTGAACGAATTAGCAAAATCAACTTGGGAATGCTTATACTAATACTCCGACTTGAACGAATTAGCAAAATCAACTTGGGAATTATGCTTTTAATGCTGGAATGAATGCTGCTTAGAATTCTCCGGAAAAACTTTAGGAAATTTATTCCAGCCCGGATTATAAGAAATTAAATGTGAAGGCATTATCGAAAAACGCCTGGACTTGGGTCAAATATTGAGGAGGCATTATTGCTGATTCCTTTTCAGTTATTTTACGTTGCTAGTAAAGGCCCCATTGTTTAGGTCTCCAATTTCAGGCGTTGATTACTCACCTAGACTGAACAAATGGGCGTTACAGGAATCCGC